>OZ024740.1:2609835-2844835 GCA_964016885.1 Eledone cirrhosa
AGAAAAACAAATGCACAGCAATAAATACACACAACAAGAAACTAATGACTTACATAATTGAACACACAGACATTTCACAACACGACTACATAATACCAGTACCAATCAAAACGCCAACTAACATAAGACTGCTAAAAATAGCACAGAAACAATACACAAGCATTAAAACGAAATTCCCCAACGCAGTTGGTGATTTCAGAGACCTAGGAGGAACTATCAACAGAAGAGTATATTCGGACATACTCATAGAAGAGCCGACGACCAGCCGAAGGGACGATTCAACGGTCCCTTCACCAGACGATCAAGTGAAAAGGGATGGAAAAACCATCCCTCCTCTACGAAAAGTACGGTAAGTGGTCTTTCCCATCTTTTCCACTCTATTTTAAACATGACCTCACTCAGAATAGGCAGCATAAATGCGCGTGGCTTGGGGGTCGTCATGGAAGCAGGGTCACCTGCTCAACGACCTCAGGTCACTAAACATAGATGTAGTGGCCATCAGCGATACCAGAATCTCCGAAGCACGGGCCTTCGCACCGATCTTCGGCGGCTACGATGTGTACGCATCTCCCAGCCGTCCTGGATCGGGGGGGGGGGGGGGGGTTGCTGTGCTTTTTCGGAGAGGTTTGGATCTCGCCATACGGGCCATCTTCCTGGACCCAGAGGGTAAGTTGGTGGTGCTGGACGTGACCAGCGGAGACGGGAAAGCTTTCAGGCTAGTGGCCGTCTATGCCCCGACAGGAGCAGGGTCGCCTGATTTCTTCCGGCGTCTGGAGACCTTTCTTGGAACGTCCTGCTCTTTAGTGTTAGTGGGCGACTGGAACGGGATCTTAGATGCACGCTGGGACTGTGTGGGATTAGCGGATAGGGGTGGAGGGTGCAAGAGCCTCACCAACCTGCTCAGGCGTTTTGAACTGTCTGACAGGTACCGATTGGATTTCCCGAATGTGCCAATGTAGACTTGGACAAATCGCATAGGGTCATCCAGATCATATCTAGATAGAGTATTTTGTAGGGAAATAGATAGGTCTAGCATAGGCTGTCCACAATTCAAGATAGTCAGCTACACGGACCACAAATTCGTGATCTGTGTGCTTGACTTAGAGAGGCTTCATAGACGAGGACCCGGCTACTGGAAGCTAAACGCGTCCTTACCAGCTCGCAAGGCCTACAGAGACCGGATTAGCGAACTAGTTAAGCGGGCGTTGACGGGGGCCATCGTCAACAACAAGTGGTGGTTTGCTCTGAAAAGAGCCATTAGAATAGAATCGATTAGGTTTAGTAAGGCTTTAGCAATAGAGAAAAATAGAGCAGAGGGAGAACTAGTTAGAAAATTAGACGAGGCGCTTAGCAAAGGCATTGCAACTGACGTGCTTGCGGCGAAATTGGCCCTTGACCAATTCTTCAATGCAAAGCACGAAGGCTGCGTTGTCAGAGCAAGGGTGCGTGCTCTCAGACACGAGGGGACGAAAGCCGTTCAATGGGCCCGAGTGGTGGAGGCGCGTCGTGGCAACAAAGCCACGATCCGGTCTTTGGTGGACCACGACGGGCGCATGCTACTCGATCCCGGGCAAATGTGTGAAGCTTTTCAGCGACACTTCGCTCAGCTGTTCGGGGGCAGCGGTGGGCCGGGTCGAGGGATGGACTTTAGTGTCTACCTCGACGGACTGCCGCGGCTCTCGGCCACTGAGGCGAAGTGTTGCGAAAAGCCGATAACAGCCGCTGAAGTAAGGGAGGCAATGACTGGCTGCACAAGGGGTAAATCGCCTGGTTTGGATGGTCTGCCCTATGAACTTTACGTACAGATGCCAGACTTGTTTGGAGGCCTCTAAGCGGACGTCTACTGCAACTGGCAACAGAACGGGAGAATTCCCAGTTTTGTGAGCCGAGGAGCGGTGGCACTGCTGAGAAAGGATCCGAACAAGGGGTAACATAGATAATTTCCGGCCCATAACTCTGCTAAACACAGAGTTCAAGATTTTGGCCAAGGTGCTAGCAAAGAGGTTGGCGCTTGTCGTTGATGGTCTGGTGGGAGAGGCGCAGACATGCGCCATTCCCGACAGATCCATCCACGACAACCTCCACCTCATACGATACATCGTAGAGAGGGTAGCTAGGAAACCTGGCACGGGTGGGTCCTTGATCAATTTAGATCAGTCGAAAGCTTTCGATAGGGTCGACCATCGTTACCTAGCGGCAGTCCTGAGGGCGGCTGGCTTTGGGCCCGTCTTCAGAGGCTGGATCGCTGCCAGGCACAGCGACATCTGCTCTGTGGTGAGAGTGAACGGTCACTTGTCGGAACCGTTCAACATCATGCGCTCGGTCCGCCAAGGATGTCCCCTCTCGTCCCTCTTGTACGTATTGACTCTCGAGCCATTACTGCACAAACTGGAGACGTTGAGGGGCGTCCCGCGCGAACTAGGATGTGGAAGATCCGTGTCAGCATATGCGGACGATGTCACCGTAGTGGTGTTGAACGCCAAACACATCGAGGCCATCGGCACTACACTAAGAGAATACGAAGCGGTGACAGGAGCAATGATCAACCAGGAAAAGTCAGTGGGCCTGCAGCTCGGCACCTGGAGAGGCAGGTCCATGCCGTCCAACAGCGTCGTCGGACGCTGGACGGACGGACCGGTTAAATTGCTAGGGGTCTGGTTCGGTCCGGACCTCCAGACGGACAAAAACTGGGACGAGGTGACGAGCAGGGTGGCTTCTCTCACCCAGAAATGGGCGGAGAGGGAGCTATCCCTGAAAGCTCGAGCGGAGGTGGCTCACGCGTACATCGGGTCTGTCATCTGCTACCGCCTGACCGTCGTACCTTATCCTAAGCCTCGCCTGACTGCGCTGGAGCGTTTGCTCTTTCGCTTTTTGTGGAAGGGACGCGCTCCGATGGTCAGGCGGTCCATCTGTTGTCAACATCCGCTACGTGGAGGGCTGGGCATGCCGTGGCTGATAATGCGCAGGCACTCGCTCAGGCTACGACATCTCCACCTCTTCCTCGACGGTGATCACGTGTGGTCGCCGTTTGCTAGACACGTATTTCCCCGGCTCGTTTCGTTGACGGAGTTGCAGTCCTGGGTCAAGCGAAGACCGAGAGGGAGCGCCTGGAGACTGGAATGTCTTCAGGCGCTCACAGCCCTCAACCAATCGGGCAATGTGATCGGTGAAAACTCCACCTCGGCGTTCTATAGAGGATTAGTGGAGGGGAAGAGCGACGACGTACTTGGGGAAACTCTAGGCGTCGACGAAAATCAACTAGCCAATCTCTTCGGAAGAACTTTCGGGCCAGGGCCTATGGACAACTTCCAGAAATCTCTGGCCTGGCAGTGCTACCGAGGAGCCTTGCCAGTTCGGGATAAACTCTACAGGCATGGAGGTGCCGTCAGCCGGGCATGTCCGAGATGCGCGCAGGGCAACGAAACCATCCTGCACGCACTCGTCCAGTGTCCGAAAATTGCTGACTTGTGGGTTTATGACGAACACCTGCTGTCGCGTGTAGGACGGATCCGGCTATCATCTGAGTCCATCGTGAGGATTGCCCCGCCCTCCTCCTTTAGCCGGGAAGGGCAGGCAGTTTTTATCTGTCTGGTGGCCATGGCGAAAGAGATAGTATGGTGGACACGTTTGAAAGGGCTGAAGACGAGCACTTACCTCTTCGGTGATGCTCTGATTGACTTTTTCAAATTTCATTTGAAAAGGAAAATCAGAGTAGAGAGGGAAGTGATCTCTTCCCAGCATTTTGCTGAAAGATGGGTGAGAGAAGCAAGAATGGCCCGAGTGAATGGGCCTACTCTGAGTATATATCTGTAAATTAAAGGTGGAAAACTGGGAGAGGGCACTTGCCTTGGTGGTCAGGGTCACTGTGGCCTTTTACTGGGCTTTCTCCACAAATGTCCCTCCGAAGTCTCCCCCTATTGGGGAATTTTTCATTGTTATTTTTTTGTTACATCCTCTGTTTTTGTTTTTTACACGCAGAAATGCCCATTTGTACCGGCCTGTATTGTCCTGCACTGTCCTTAATGTATACTTTATGTAAACCCTTGTGGTTAATAAAGAAATCATTATTATTATTATTATTATTGTTATTGTTATTCCTTGAATCTCAGTCATTGATGTTGGTTAACTGGAAAGTCCGTTGGATTGAATATCAAGCCACTACCTGCAGCCTCAGATATTCAGGACGTATCGGAGGGTTCTTGCTGTTCCAAGCAAGCATGCCTTTTGAAGCGTTCCAAAAAGCGTGAAGGGGCCGATTTTCTTTAACCATCCCTGGAAACCTTTGGAGATAGTCCCCAGTGCGCCTATGACAATCGGGATCACTTTGACTTCATGGCAGTTCCAAATCCTTTTCACCTCCCACTTTAGGTCCTGGTATCGGTTAATATTCTCCCTCTCCTTCTCTTGCACTCTCGTGTCGAATGGGCAGGCCACATCCACAATCAGGCACGATCTTTTTTCTTTGTCCACAACCACCAGGTCAGGTCTATTGTGTTCCAGTTTCTTGTCCGTCTGTATCCTAAAATCCCACAGCACCTTCACCTGATCGTTTTCTATCACCGCCTCTGGCTTATGCTCATACCACTTCTCAGAATGTGGTAAATTGTTTACTTTGCATAGGTGCCAGTGGATCACCCTGCCCATCACATCATGTCTCCAGCCCTTATAGTTAGTCTGGGCTAGGTGTTTACACTCGGATACAATGTGAGCTACAGTCTCCTCTCTCCACAGATCCTGCACAGTGGGCTAGCCTCCTCCTTGTAAATATGGTGTTTCAACCACTTCGTTTTGAGAGCTTGCTCCTGCGCAGCCATTAACATTCCTTCTGTAGCCTTTTTAAGGTCTCCTCTTTTCAGCCAGTTCCATGTCTGTGGATCTCTAAATTCAGTTTTCTCAAAGAAGGTACTATGAAGGGATTTTTCCTGAAGGCTGCTCTTCCTCCTTGATGTTATTTACTCCTTGGACATCCCCTGGCCTATTGTCCCCTCCTTCAGTTCAGTTCTGAGCATTGGCTCCTTACTATCAGTCACGTATTTGTGTAGGTTGTTTTTCTCCATCTGAACACAGTCCTCTATGCTGATAAGGCCTCTTCCACCCTCATACCTCCTTAAATAGAATCTATCGACATCACTCCTCTTGTGGAACATGTAGATAGTCAATAGCTTCCTAGTCTTCCTATCCATTTCTTTCTGTTCAGCAACATTCCATCTCAGAATTCCCGCACTGTACCTAATAATAGACACAGCTCGGGAATTTACTGCACTTATGGCATTCCTACTGTTCAGATGTGACTTTAATATGCTCCTTACTCTCCGAATGTATTCAGTTCTTATCAATTCCTTCATTTTTTTGTTCTTGATGTCATCAGCCTCCAGAACGCCCAAATACTTGTATCTTTCTTCAGAGTCAATTTCCTTTATCATCTCACCCGTTGGTACCTGCATTCCGTTACTTCTGCTCAACTTACCCCTCTTCATCACAATGACTCCGCACTTACTAATACCAAATTGCATACATATATCATTGCTGAAAATACGGACAGTGTCAACAAGCACATCCAACTCCTTCTCACTCTTCCCGAAGAGCTTAAGATCGTCCATGAAGAGGAGGTGATTGATGGTAAGCCCTCCCTTTCCCAACCTGTATCCTGCTCTCACTTTTCGCAGTACACTGGTCAGGGGAATCAGGGCAAGGACAAACAACAGAGGGGACAGACTCTCTCCCTGGAAGATACCTCTCTTGATCTTCACGCTTCCCAAGGATTCTCCAGTTGATGTTAACTCTGTTTCCCAGGACTTCATACTTTTGCCCAACAACTGTCTGATGTTATCTGCCACCTTGAAGATCTCCAGGCTTTTGGTGATCCAAGAATGAGGCACCATGTCAAATGCCTTTTTGTAGTCTATCCATCCCATGGCAAGACCAGTGTGTCTCCTCTTGCAATTCCTCATTGCCATCTGATCAATAAGTAACTGGTCCTTTGTACCACGTGACTTCTTTCGGCATCCTTTCTGTTCGTCCGGTAACAAGTTGTTTGTGTGGAGGTGATGGTAGATTTTCTCAGACACAATGCTTGTCAACAGTTTCCACATTACGGACAGGCATGTGGTAGGTTTATAGTTGGTAACATCATTACCCTTGATTTGGTCTTTCATTATCAGAACTGTGGTACCTTTTGTCAACCACTCTGGTACCTCACCTGACATCAAGCAGTCATTGAACATGGTTGTCAGTTTCGGGTGGAGGGATGTTATATTTTTAATCCAATACCCCTGCACACCATCTGGGCCTGGTGATTTCCAGTTGGTTAGTTTTTTGGCCTGCCCCTTAAGAGTTTCAACTGTGATACTCAAATCAGTTTGTTGGTGTGCCTGTTCACTAATCTCCTTCTGTACTGTCTCAATCCACACTGCCTGGTCATTATGTTTAACACCCTGCTCCCACATTCCTCTCCAGAATGTTTTAGTTTGTTCCGCCTCAGGGATCAAGTCGTTGCCTCTTTCTTTCCCTTCAAGCTGTCCAAACAGCATCTTCTGGTTGTTGTCGAACATGCGGTTCTGTCTATACTGGCTGACTCTGTTCTCGTATTGCCTGATTTTTGCACTCTTTGCTACAATGCGTTGCTTCAGTTCCTCTATGATAATATTTAGCTTTTTCCTCCTAGTTTTGTACTTTATTTCCAGTCTATTTTTAGTGTCTATGTTTTTTAGTGTCCCATTCAGTAGGGACTCAAGCTTTCAAATGTCATTTCTCATTTCCCTGATTTAACCACTCAGTCGTTTCTTCCACCAAGGCTCTGCTCTTTCTTGTCTGTTGTTTCCTCTCGCTTTTATACCAAGTAGTTTCCTCACCGTATTTGCTGTTGCTTTGAGGATATTGTTGCACTGGTGAAGGCTCCTCGCCTCAAGGTATGGGATGACTTTGTTTACCTTAGCTGTTGTTTCTTTTAACTTTTTCCTGTCTACAAATCTTAGGTTCATAGGTCTCCCACTATCATTGTTCAATTCATCTACCACTAAGTTTAGGATATCAACCAAATCTCGTCCTAGCCCATCAGCATTCATCTCCTCAGTGGCCGTATCTCTGTTCCAGGTATTATTTATCTCAGCATTCAGATCATTGTCTGCTTCGGGTGGTTCCTCCGTTCTCTCGACCTCTTCACCTTCATTTCCCACTGGCTCGTTTGCCTGGCATACTCCACTCTCTATCTCCAACTTAATCTCTCTGCTCAGTTCCTCCAGTTCCAACTCCCTTATCCACCCATTACTTCTTATTACCCGAGCCTGCCAGGCCAATTTTTGTTCGTCTAATTTAAATAGACCAATCTCGTTCCAGATGTTATGCATCCGTTTCCTATAGCCTTTCTCTTTGGGGTTACTCTTCAGGTAACATTGCATAACAGTTCTATTCAATTATTTCGTCCAGTTGGTTCTGGTCCCTTTCCTTCTTCTTCTTCATCCGACACCAGCAGTATTTGGTTGACAGCCAGGTCCCTGCTGCTGAGCCAGGGAACAGCTGTTGGGTGAGAGTCTGTCACATGACATTCCAGTCTCCACTTCACCGTTATTCGAACTGTTTAGGTTCGATATTTAAACACTCTTATCGAGGATTGGCGAATGTATGGTTACATAACCACCGGTGAATTCATCCTCTCCGGTGGTTCCGTCACTCTACGTGATTTTTGTGTGGCATTATCACGCTGTAGACGAACATAAATAAACAAACAAACAAACAGCCCCCCCCCCCCAAAAAAAAATGAATAAGCATAAGTTTCATTGTAATGTAGTGTTTGAATGTCTGACTTAGTTTTTCCCTTCCCTTATCTGTCTGTCTGTTTGTTTTTCTCTTCATTCTTATTTTCTTTACGTTTTTCGTTGTTGCTGTGCTGCTTTGATTTTGATTTTTGTTTTTTTGATTTTGACCGGGTCATCAATTCAGTCTATTTATATATTTTGATGCCTTCCTCTTTTAGTGGGGGTTCTACGATGTAGCAGGGGGTAGCGGGAGAGAATAGCGGCGGTAGTGATAATGAGGCAGTGGTGGTGGTGGTGGTGGCGGTGCTGTGCTAGCAGCAACTAGCAGGAGGCAGTGGGAGAGAATAGCGGCAGTAGCGATAAATCATTATTAGGCAGTGGTGGTGGTGATGTGGTCGTATTACTGTAGTGATGGTGTTGAAGTTGCAGTAGAAATAGCGGTTGAGTCGACTTAACCAGAGTTTTCATTGTGGTAGTGGTGGTGGTGTTGGTGGTGAAATTGTCTTTAGTTATTTAGTCATTTTGTCATTTTCCTCCTTTTCGACTCTAACATTCCTGATCCAAAATTAAATATTAATCTTGTTTATTAATATTGTCTAGTGATACCGCCATCTTCCCCTTTCGTAAGTTAACAGAAGGTAATGGGGGGATAGCGGTGGTAGCAATGAAGGAGTGGTGGCGGCGGTGATGGGATAGTGGTAGTAATGATGGATGGGCGGCGGCGGCGGTGACTGTAGTGATGGCGTTGTCGTTACTGAGTTTTGTTGAATGAACTGTATTTTTGTTTGATCGGTGAATCTATGGGGTTAGTCGCGTATATGTGTTGAAATATATTTCCTTAATATTGGAATTAAACATTTTGTTAAAACTTGAGACAATAATAATAGTAATTACTATTATTATGCTGCGATTGGCGGTGGTGGTGGTGAAATTGCCGTTATCTGGCTGATGTGTTTAGTATACACAGAGGGGTGATAGGGTAGGTGGTGTATCTAGTTTCTGGTGTTGGTGAAATTGCTGTTATTTGGCTGTTCTATATAGTGTAGACAGAGGGGGTTTTCTTCCATTTATAACCATTTTCTTTTTTGAATATAAAATGTGTAATACAAAATTGAATATTTGAGCGATATAACAATATATTATGGATCCGAATTTTTTTTTGAACTCAAGCCGGATGTTTTATGTATCATTTGTACTAAGAATTGTTATTTCACAATTGATTTATATATGTTAAAAATCAAAACTTACGGGAGCGATTTCACGACCTTCTATCCACCATGTGCGTCTTCTTCCCTATTTATTATTATTATTATTATTATTATTATTATTATTATTATTATTATTATTATTATTATTATTGGCGACCTACGTAGGAAATCGTATTATCGTGAGCTCCGCAAAGGTTTGTTGTTTTCAGTTGTTTAAATTGCCATTTATGGAAAATTTTTGTTGTTAACTGTTTATAAGTGCACATACATTGCTTTCTGAAAAGGACACTAAAAAAGATTGGGGTCTTGAGCCCAAAATTTAAACTTTTATAATTATCAAACAAAAGATTTCTTTGAAAAAATCATGGACGACTCACAGCTACACCAAGCAGCTGATTACTACGTTTGCCAACACTAAAAATATAAGCAGAAGCAATAATTTAAATTTGTCTCATGCAGACATTCATTTCCCGCCATTACCAATGACTGCAGGTGTTGAAGGCCCCCCACCACCACCACCACAGCGACAACAGAAACAAAAGAAAAAAATTACCTCGTGACATAGAAATGGATTCACCCAGAATCGACTCTGCCACACCGAACACCACTGACTCCACCACCACCACAACTGAAACTAAAAATAACAATAACAAAAATAACAATAACAACAACAGCAACAACAACAATGAGAATAACAACACCGTGTCTTATGCCAAAGCAGCCAAAAAATGCGAAACAATCCAGGTAACTCAGGAGGAATTAGATGAAGCCAAGAGAATGGTAAAGAAAGATGGGTACAGGGTCAGCCCCCCTCCCCCACCTAATAAAATGGAGCATCGGCGCCTATGCACCGTGTCTTATCGGACGATTAACATAAAATCGCGCCGAGTGGAACAGGTATCCGAGTCCCCCCCAAAAAGCTTTGGGACAGGTGTGGGCAAAAAAACCCACATCAGACGTGGGCAGAAATATGGAACCGTGGACGTTTTCTTTGGAACACCACAGGAGGCCAGAGAACACTCCATGTCCCCATTAAGAAGCGACGACTTCACACTCGTCCCAAGCTATTGTGGCCAGAGACTCGTAAAGATCAGAGTGACCCACGTTCCACCGGCCATCGAAATTCCCTGGCTAATGGCTGCCATCATCGCCGGCATCGAGGCCAACACCAAAATAATCGAAATAGGAAAAGGAAAAAAGGAGAACAGGTCCGGATCTGGGATGGAGCTCCTGATCCAAGCGGACCAAAAAAGCATTGAGATCCCAGAGGTAATAGACCTCACTAACGGCAGCCACCTCACCGTAATCGTCGAGGGTAGAAGGCCTTGGTGTGTCGTTTGTGGTGAAGGAACCCACCTAAGGGCTTTCTGCCCTCAGGCTAAAAAGTTGAGGCTACCTCTCTTACCCACACCAGTGACTCAACCATCAACACCACCAGCACCAGAAATGGCAGCAACAACTGTAGCAGCAACAACAGAAGCAACTGTAGCAGCAACAACCCCAACAACAGTAGCAAAACCAACACCACTATCAACCAACGCGCCAGAACTAGCACCAGCGCCTACACCATCCATCATGCCACAACCAAAACCAACGCCTGTGGAGGATTTTCCACTCCCCGACCTATCGCAACTGGAGACAGATTGTGACGACGAGGCGTGGGAAACGGTATCAGGAAAAAAGAAGAAAAAGAAAAAGAAGCCAAAAAAGAATAAAATCCTCTTCCTTCCCCCTCCAAAAACAAAATACAGAAGGAAACAAATAAACTATCAGCTACATCTCCACCTCTTCCTCGACGGTGCTCAGGTGTGGTCGCCATTTGCTAGACCCGTCTTTCCCCAGCTCGTCTCCTTGACGGAGCTGCAGTCCTGGGCCAAGCGAAGACCGAGAGGGAGCGCTTGGAGACTGGAATGTCTTCAGGCACTCACAGCCCTCGACCAGTCGGGCAATATGATCGGTGGAAACTCCACCTTGGCGTTCTATAGAGGAATAGTGAAGGGAAAGAGCGACGACGTACTTGGGGAAACTCTAAGCGTCGACGAAAATCAACTAGCCAATCTCTTCGGAAGAACTTTCGGACCGGGTCCTATGGACAACTTCCAGAAATCCCTGGCCTGGCAGTGCTACCAAGGAGCTTTTCCAGTTCGAGATAAACTCTACAGGCATGGAAGTGCCGTCAGCCGGGCATGTCCGAGATGCGCGCAGGGCAACGAAACCATCCTGCAAGCACTCGTCCAGTGTCCGAGCATTGCTGACTTGTGGGTTTATGTTGAACACCTGCTGTCGCGTGTAGGACGGATCCGGCTATCATCTGAGTCCATCGTGAGGATTTCCCCACCCTCTCCCTTTAGCCGAGAAGGGCAGGCAGTTTTTATCTGTCTGGTAGCCATGGCAAAAGAGATAGTATTGTGGACGCGTTTGAAAGGGCTGAAGACGAGCACCTACCCCTTCGGTGATGCCCTGATTAACCTTTTCAAATTTCATTTGAAAAGGAAAATCAGGGTAGAGAACGAAGTACTCTCTTCCCAGCATTTTTTTTTAAAGATGGGTGAGAGAAGCAAGTATGCCCCTGTAAATTGAAAGTGGAAAACTGGGAGAGGGCACTTGCGCTGGTGGTCAGGGTCACCGTGGCTTTTTTATGGGCTTTCTCCACAAATGTCCCTCGGAAGTCTCCCCCCTATTGGGAAATGTTTCATTGTTTTATTTTTTGTTACATCCTCTGTTTTTGTTTTTTTAAATTTTTTTACACGCAGAAATGTCCATTTGTACCGTCCTGTATTGACCTGTACCGTCCTGTATTGTCTTGTATTGTCCTTAATGTTTTTCTTTGTGTAAATCCTTGTGGTTAATAAAGAAAGCATTATTATTATTATCATCATTAACTTTTTAAGGTTTCACCTGAAAAGGAAAATCAAGGTGGAGAGGGAAGTGCTGCCTTCCAGCCAGTTTGTTGAAAGGTGGGTGAGAGAGGCAAGAATGGCCCGTGTGAATGAACCTATCCAGAGCGTGTGACTGTAGCATCATAGGAGGAAAACTGGAAGAGGGCACTTGCCCTAGCGGTCAGGGTAAACGTGGCTTTCTTTGTGGGCTTTCTCCACGAGCGACCCACGGAGGTCTCCCCACTATTGGGGAATTTTTCATTGTTTCTTTTTTGTACATTTTTTGTTTTTGTTTTTTACATGCAGAATTGCCCATTTGTACCGTCCTGTATCGTGCAGGGCTGTCCTTAATGTTATACTTTGTGTCAACCTTTCGGTTAATAAAGAAAGAATTATTATTATTGTTGTGGAATTATACACGTCGCAGGAAACTTTGCTCCCGTAAGCTTGTGATTTTTGAACAGTTTTTATGGCGAACTTATTGTAAAAATATATATTATTTGGGTGGTCGAAATTAATCGGTTTTTAGCCCTTCAGAGCTAAATTCCAAATTTAATTTCGCATTTGGCAAATACGCCCACAAAAAAATAAGAAAAGTGGCGTCACTCAAAATATGTTTCTCTACGTTGTGTTCCCCAAAACCTCGTTATTCACCAAGCTATCTTTCTCTACCGTGTCTTCCCCCAAAACATCGTTTTTCACCAAGCTATGTTTCTCTACCCTGTCTTCCCCCAAAACCTCGTTATTCACCAAGCTATCTTTCTCTACATTGTCTTCGCTCAAAACCTCGTTATTCACCAAGCTATCTTTCTCGACCTTGTCTTCCCCCAATCCCCGTTATTCAGCAAGTTATCTTTCTCTACCTTGTCTTCCCACAAACCTTGTTATTCAATAAGATATATTTCTCTACTTTCTCTTTCCCCAAAACCTCGTTATTCACCAACCTATCTTTCTCTAAAGTGTCTTCCCACAAAACCTCGTTAGAAACCAAGCTATGTTTCTCGATCTTGACATCCCCCAAAACCTCCTTATTCACCAAGCTATCTTTCTCTACATTGTCTTCCCCCAAAACCTCGGTATTCACCAAGCTATCTTTCTCTACCTTGACTTCGCCCAAAACCTCGGTATTCACCAAGCAATCTTTCTCTACCTTGTCTTCGCCCAAAACATCGGTATTCACCAAGCTATCTTTCTCTACCTCGACTTCCTCCAAAACCTCGTTATTCACCAAGCTATCTTTCTCTACCCTTTTCTTCCCCCCAAAACCTCGTTATTCACCAAGCCATCTTGCTCTACCTTGTCTTCCCCCAAAATCTCGGTATTCATAAAGCTATCTTTATCTACCTTGTCTTCTCCCAAAATGTCGTTATTCACAAATATATCTTCCTCTGCCTCGTCTTCCAGATAAACCTCGTTATTCACCAACGATCTTTCTCTACCCTGTCTTCTCCCAAAACCTCATTATTCACCAAGCTATCTTTCTCTACCTGGTCTTCCCCCAAAACCTCGTTATTCACCAAGCGATCTTTTTCTACCTTGTCTTCCCCCAAACCCAGTTATTCAGCAAGTTATCTTTCTCTACCTTGTCTTCCCCCAAAACATCGTTATTCACCAAGCTATCTTTCTCTACCTTGTCTTCCTCCAAAACCTTGTTATACACCAAGCTATCTTTCTCTACCTTGCTTTCCCCCAAAATCTCGGTATTCACCAAGCTATCGTTCTCTACCTTGTATTCCACCAAAACATCGTTATTCAACAAGCTATCTTTCTCTACCTTTTCATCCACCAAAACCTCGTGATTCACCAAGCTATCTTTCTCTACCTTGTCTTCGCCCAAAACATCGTTATTCACCAAGCTATCTTTCTCTACATTGTTTTCCCCAAAACCTCGTTATTCACCAAGCTATCTTTCTCTACCTTGCTTTCCCCCAAAATCTCGGTATTCACCAAGCTATCGTTCTCTACCTTGTATTCCACCAAAACATCGTTATTCACCAAGCTATCTTTCTCTACATTTTCATCCACCAAAACCTCGTGATTCCACAAGCTATCTTTCTCTACCTTGTCTTCCCCCAAAACCTCGTTATTCACCAAGATATCTTTCTCTGCCTTGTCTTCCATCATAAACTCGTTATTCACCAAACTATATTTCTCTAACCTGTCTTCACCCAAAACCTCGTTATTCACCAAGCTATCTTTCTCAACCTTGTCTTCCCCAAAACCGTCGTTATTCACGAAGCTATCTTTCTCTACCTTGTCTTCTGCAAAAGATCGTTATTCACCAAGCTATCTTACTCTTCCTTGTCTTCCTCCAAATCCTCGAAATTCACCAAGCTATCTTTCTCTAACATGTCTTCCCCCAATACCTCGTTATTCACCAAGCTATCTTTCTCTACCTTGTCTTCCGCAAAAGATTGTTATTCACCAAGCCATCTTTCTCTACCGTGTCTTCCCCCAAAACCTCGTTATTCACCAAGCTATGTTTCTGTACCTTGTCATTCCCCAAAACCTCGTTATTCACCAAGCTATCTTACTCTACCTTGTCTTCCCTAAAAAACCTTCTTAGTCAACAAGTAATCTTTTTATAATTTGTCTTCACGAAAACCTTGTTATTGAACAAGATATATTTCTCTACCTTGTGTTGTCCCGTCACCTCGCTATTCACCAAACTCTCTTTCTCAACCTTGTCTTCCCCCAAAACTTCGTTATTCACCAAGCCATATTTCTCTACCTTGTCTTCCCCGAAAACCTCGTTATTCACCAAGCTATCTTACTCTACCTTGTCCCCCCAAATCCTCGTTATTCACCAAGCCATCTTTCTTTACCTTGTCTTTCCCCAAAACCTCGTTATTAACCAAGATATCTTTCTCTACCTTGTCTTCCCCCAAAACCACGTTATTCTCCAAGCTATCTTTCTCTACCTTGACTTCCGCAAAAGCTCGTTATTCACCAAGCTATCTTTCTCTACCTTGACTTCCCCCAAAACCTCGTTATTCACCAAGTTATCCTTTTATACCTTGTCTTCCACGAAAACCTCGAAATTCACCAAGCTATCTTTCTCTACCATGACTTCCCCAAAACCTCGTTATTCACCAAGCTATCTTTCTCTAGCTTGTCTTCCGCAAAATATTGTTATTCACCAAGCCATCTTTCTCTATCGTGTGTTCCCCCAAATTCTCGTTATTCACCAAGTTATCTTTCTCTACCTAGTCTTCCCCCAAAATTTCGTTATTCACAAATATTTCTTCCTCTGCCTTGTCTTCCAACTAAACCTCGTTATTCACCAACCATCTTTCTCTACCTTGTCTTTCTGCAAAACCTCGTTATTCACCAAGCTAGCTTTCTCTACCCTGTCTTCTCTCAAAACCTCATTATTCACCAAGCTATCTTTCTCTATCTTGTCCTCCAACAAAACTTCGTTATTCACCATCCATATTTCTCTACCTTGTCTTCCCCAAAAACATCGTTATTAACTAAGCTATCTTACTCTACCTCGTCCCCCCCCCTAATCCTCGTTATTCACCAAGCTATCTTTATCTACCTTGTCTTCCCTAAAACCTTGTTATTTACTAAGTTATATTTCTCTATCTTGTCTTCCCCAAAACCTTGTTATTCAACAAAATATATTTCTCTACCTTGTATTCAACCAAAACCTCGTTATTCACTAAGCTATCTTCCTCTACCTTGTCTCTCTTCAAAACCTCGTTATTCACCAAGCTATCCTTCTCGACCTTGTCTTCCCCAAAACCTCGTTATTCACTAAGCTATCTTTCTCTACCTTGTCTTCCCCCAAAACTGTGTTATTCACCAAGCTATCTTCCTCAACCTTGTCTTCCCCCAAAACTTCGTTATGCACCAAGCTATCTTTCTCAACCTAGTCTTCCCCCAAAACCTCGTTATTCACCAAGCTATCTTTCTCTACCTTCTCCTTTTGCAAAACCTTGCTATTCCCCAAGCTATCTTTCTCTACCTTGTCTTCCCCCAAAACTTCGTTATTTACCAAGCTATCTTCTCAACCTTGTCTTCCCCAAAACCTCGTTATTCAACAAGCTACCTTTCTTTACCTTGACCCCAAAACCTCCTTATTCACCAAGCTATCTTCTGAAACTTGTCATCCCCCAAAACCTCGTTATTCACCAAGCTATCTTTCTCTATCTTGTCTTCCCGAAAACCCTCGTTATTCACCAAGCTATCTTTATCTATCTTGTCTTCCCCAAAACTTTGTTATTCACCAAGCTATCCTTCTCTAACTTGTCTTCTCCCAAACTTCGTTATTCACCTAGCCATCTTTCTCTACCTTGTCTTCCCCAAGACCACGTTTTTCACCAAGCTATCTTCCTCTACCTTGTATTCCGCAAAAGATCGATATTCACCAAGCTATCTTTCTCTACCTTGTATTATCCAAAAACCGTGTTATTCACCAAGCTATCTTTGTCTACCTTGTCTTCCGCAAAGATCGTTATTCACCAAGCTATCTTTCTCTACCTTGTCTTCCTCAAAATATCGATATTCACCAAGCTATCTTTCTCTACCTTTTCTCCCCCCAAACCACGTTATACACCAAGCTATCTTTCTCTACCTTGTCTTCCGCAAAATATCGTTATTCACCAAGCCATCTTTCTCTACCGTGTCTTCTCCCAAAACCTCGTTATTCACCAAGCTATGTTTCTCTACCTTGTCATCCCCCAAAACCTCGTTATTCACCAAGCTAACTTTCTCTACCTTGTCTTCCCCCAATACCTCGTTATTCAACAAGCTATCTTTCTCTACCTTGTCATCCCCCAAAACCTCGTTATTCACCAAGCCATCTTTCTCTACCGTGTCTTCCCCCAAAACCTCGTTATTCACCAAGTTATCTTTCTCTATCTTGTCTTCCCCCAAAACTTCGTTATTTACCAAGCTATCTTCTCAACCTTGTCTTCCCCAAAACCTCGTTATTCAACAAGCTACCTTTCTTTACCTTGTCACCTCAAAACCTCCTTATTCACCAAGCTATCTTCTCAAACTTGTCATCCCCCAAAGCCTCGTTATTCACCAAGCTATCCTTTTCTACCTTGTCTTCCACGAAAACCTCGAAATTCACCAAGCTATGTTTCTCTATCTTGTTTTCACCCAAAACCTCTTTATTCACCAAGCTATCTTTATCTAACTTGTCTTCCCCCAAAATTTCGTTATTCACAAATATATCTCCCTCTGCCTTGTCTTCCAACTAAACCTCGTTATTCACCAACCATCTTTCTCTACCTTGTCTTTCCGCAAAACCTCGTTATTCACCAAGCTAGCTTTCTCTACCCTGTCTTCTCTCAAAACCTCATTATTCAACAAGCTATCTTTCTCTATCTTGTCTTCCAACAAAACTTCGTTATTCACCATCCATATTTCTCTACCTTGTCTTCCACTAAAACCTCGTTATTCACTAAGCTATCTTACTCTACCTTGTCCCCCCCCCTAATCCTCGTTATTCACCAAGCCATGTTTCTCTACCTTGGCTTTTACCAAAACCTCGTTATTAACTAAGATATCTTTCTCTACCTTGTCTTCTCCCAAAACCACGTTATTCTCCAAGATATCTTTCTCTACCTTGTCCTCCCCAAAGCCTCGTTATTCACCAAGCTCTCTTTCTCTAACTTGACTTCCGCAAAAGCTCGTTATTCACCAAGCCATCTTTCTCTACCTTGATGTCTCCCAAAGCCTCGTTAATTACCAAGCTATCTTTCTGTACCCTTTACTTCCCCCAAAACCTCGTTATTCAGCAAGCTATCTTTCTCCACCTTGTCTTCCCCAAAACCTCGTTATTCACCAAGCTATCTTTCTCTACCTTGTCTTCCTCCAAAACCTCGTTATTCTCCAAGTTATCTTTCTCTACCTTGTCTTCCCCCAAAATGTTGTTATTCACAAAGATATCTTCTTCTGCTATGTCTTCCAACTAAACCTCGTTATTAACCAAGTTATGTTTCTCTACCATGTCTTTCCGCAAAACCTCGTTATTCACCAAGCCATCTTTCTCTACCCTGTCTCCTCCCAAATCCTCGGTATTAACCAAGCCATCTTTCTTTACCTTGTCTTTCCCCAAAACCACGTTATTCTCCAAGCTATCTTTCTCTACGTTGACTTCCGCAAAAGCTCGTTATTCACCAAGCTATCTTTATCTACCTTGACTTCACCCAAAACCTCGTTATTCACCAAGCTATCTTTATCTACCTTGTCTTCCCCAAAACCTTGTTATTTACTAAGTTATATTTCTCTATCTTGTCTTCCCCAAAACCTTGTTATACAACAAAATATATTTCTCTACCTTGTATTCACCCAAAACATCGTTATTCACTATGTTATCTTTCTCTACCTTGTCTCTCTTCAAAACCTCGTTATTCACCAAGCTATCCGTCTCAACCTTGTCTTCCCCAAAACCTCGTTATTCACTAAGCTATCTTTCTCTACCTTGTCTTCCCCCAAAACTGTGTTATTCACCAAGCTATCTTCCTCAACCTTGTCTTCCCCCAAAACTTCGTTATGCACCAAGCTATCTTTCTCAACCTAGTCTTCCCCCAAAACCTCGTTTTTCACCAAGCTATCTTTCTCTACCTTCTCCTTTTGCAAAACCTTGCTATTCCCCAAGCTATCTTTCTCTACCTTGTCTTCCCCCAAAACTTCGTTATTTACCAAGCTATCTTCTCAACCTTGTCTTCCCCAAAACCTCGTTATTCAACAAGCTACATTTCTTTACCTTGACCCCAAAACCTCCTTATTCACCAAGCTATCTTCTGAAACTTGTCATCCCCCAAAATCTCGTTATTCACCAAGCTATCTTTCTCTATCTTGTCTTCCCGAAAACCCTCGTTATTCACCAAGCTATCTTTATCTATCTTGTCTTCCCCAAAACTTTGTTATTCACCAAGCTATCCTTCTCTAACTTGTCTTCTCCCAAACTTCGTTATTCACCTAGCCATCTTTCTCTACCTTGTCTTCCCCAAGACCACGTTTTTCACCAAGCTATCTTCCTCTACCTTGTATTCCGCAAAAGATCGATATTCACCAAGCTATCTTTCTCTACTTTGTATTATCCAAAAACCGTGTTATTCACCAAGCTATCTTTGTCTACCTTCTCTTCCGCAAAGATCGTTATTCACCAAGCTATCTTTCTCTACCTTGTCTTCCTCAAAATATCGATATTCACCAAGCTATCTTTCTCTACCTTTTCTCCCCCCCAAACCACGTTATACACCAAGCTATCTTTCTCTACCTTGTCTTCCGCAAAATATCGTTATTCACCAAGCCATCTTTCTCTACCGTGTCTTCTCCCAAAACCTCGTTATTCACCAAGCTATGTTTCTCTACCTTGTCATCCCCCAAAACCTCGTTATTCACCAAGCTAACTTTCTCTACCTTGTCTTCCCCCAATACCTCGTTATTCAACAAGCTATCTTTCTCTATCTTGTCATCCCCCAAAACCTCGTTATTCACCAAGCCATCTTTCTCTACCGTGTCTTCCCCCAAAACCTCGTTATTCACCAAGTTATCTTTCTCTATCTTGTCTTCCCCCAAAACTTCGTTATTTACCAAGCTATCTTCTCAACCTTGTCTTCCCCAAAACCTCGTTATTCAACAAGCTACCTTTCTTTACCTTGTCACCTCAAAACCTCCTTATTCACCAAGCTATCTTCTCAAACTTGTCATCCCCCAAAGCCTCGTTATTCACCAAGCTATCCTTTTCTACCTTGTCTTCCACAAAAACCTCGAAATTCACCAAGCTATCTTTATCTAACTTGTCTTCCCCCAAAATTTCGTTATTCACAAATATATCTCCCTCTGCCTTGTCTTCCAACTAAACCTCGTTATTCACCAACCATCTTTCTCTACCTTGTCTTTCCGCAAAACCTCGTTATTCACCAAGCTAGCTTTCTCTACCCTGTCTTCCCTCAAAACCTCATTATTCAACAAGCTATCTTTCTCTATCTTGTCTTCCAACAAAACTTCGTTATTCACCATCCATATTTCTCTACCTTGTCTTCCACTAAAACCTCGTTATTCACTAAGCTATCTTACTCTACCTTGTCCCCTCCTAATCCTCGTTATTCACCAAGCCATGTTTCTCTACCTTGGCTTTTACCAAAACCTCGTTATTAACTAAGATATCTTTCTCTACCTTGTCTTCTCCCAAAACCACGTTATTCTCCGAGATATCTTTCTCTACCTTGTCCTCCCCAAAGCCTCGTTATTCACCAAGCTCTCTTTCTCTAACTTGACTTCCGCAAAAGCTCGTTATTCACCAAGCCATCTTTCTCTACCTTGATGTCTCCCAAAGCCTCGTTAATTACCAAGCTATCTTTCTGTACCCTTTACTTCCCCCAAAACCTCGTTATTCAGCAAGCTATCTTTCTCCACCTTGTCTTCCCCAAAACCTCGTTATTCACCAAGCTATCTTTCTCTACCTTGTCTTCCTCCAAAACCTCGTTATTCTCCAAGTTATCTTTCTCTACCTTGTCTTCCCCCAAAATGTTGTTATTCACAAAGATATCTTCTTCTGCTATGTCTTCCAACTAAACCTCGTTATTAACCAAGTTATGTTTCTCTACCATGTCTTTCCGCAAAACCTCGTTATTCACCAAGCCATCTTTCTCTACCCTGACTCCTCCCAAATCCTCGGTATTAACCAAGCCATCTTTCTTTACCTTGTCTTTCCCCAAAACCACGTTATTCTCCAAGCTATCTTTCTCTACGTTGACTTCCGCAAAAGCTCGTTATTCACCAAGCTATCTTTATCTACCTTGACTTCACCCAAAACCTCGTTATTCACCAAGCTATCTTTATCTACCTTGTCTTCCCCAAAACCTTGTTATTTACTAAGTTATATTTCTCTATCTTGTCTTCCCCAAAACCTTGTTATACAACAAAATATATTTCTCTACCTTGTATTCACCCAAAACATCGTTTTTCACTATGTTATCTTTCTCTACCTTGTCTCTCTTCAAAACCTCGTTATTCACCAAGCTATCTTTCTCAACCTTGTCTTCCCCAAAACCTCGTTATTCACTAAGCTATGTTTCTCTACCTTGTCTTCCCCCATAACTGTGTTATTCACCAAGCTATCTTTCAGAACCTTGTCTTCCCCCAAAACTTCGTTATGCACCAAGCTATCTTTCTCAACCTAGTCTTCCCCAAAACCTCGTTATTCACCAAGCTATCTTTCTCTACCTTCTCCTTCCGCAAAACCTCGTTATTCCCCAAGCTATCTTTCTCTAACTTGTCTTCCCCCAAAACTTCGTTATGCACCAAGCTATCTTTCTCAACCTAGACTTCCCCAAAACCTCGTCATTCACCAAGCTATCTTTCTCTACCTTCTCCTTCCGCAAAACCTCGTTATTCCCCAAGCTATATTTCTCTACCTTGTCTTCCCCCAAAACTTCGTTATTTAACAAGCTATCTTCTCAACCTTGTCGTCCCCAAAACCTCGTTATTCACCAAGCTATCTTTCCCTATCTTGTCTGCCCGAAAAACCTCGTTATTCACCAAGCTATCCTTCTCTACCTTGTCTTCTCCCAAACTTCGTTATTCATCAAGCCATCTTTCTCTACCTTGTTTTCCCCAAAACCACGTTTTTCACCAAGCTATCTTCCACTACCTTGTATTCCGCAAAAGATCGATATTCACCAAGCTATCTTTCTCTACCTCGTCTTCTCCAAAAACCGTGTTATTCACCAAGCTATCTTTGTCTACCTTGTTTTCCGCAAAGATCGTTATTCACCAAGCTATCTTTCTCTACCTTGTCTTCCGCAAAATATCGTTATTCACCAAGCTATCTTTCTCTACATTTTCTTCCCCCCCAAACCACGTTATACACCAAGCTATCTTTCTCTACCTTGTCTTCCTCAAAAGATCGTTATTCACCAAGCCATCTTTCTCTACCGTGTCTTCTCCCAAAACCTCGTTATTCACCAAGCTATGTTTCTCTACCTTGTCATCCTCCAAAACCTCGTTATTCACCAAGCTAAGTTTCTCTACCTTGTCTTCCCCCAATACCTTGTTATTCACCAAGCTATCTTAAACTACCTTGTCTTCCACCAAAACCATGTTATTCAACAAGCTATCTTTCTCTACCTTGTCTTCCGCAAAATATTGTTATTCACCAAGCCATCTTTCTCTACCGTGTCTTCCCCCAAAACCTCGTTATTCACCAAGTTATCTTTCTCTACCTTGTCTTCCCCCAAAATTTCGTTATTCACAAAGATATCTTCCTCTGTCATGTCTTCCATCCTAACCTCGTTATTCACCAAGTTATGTTTCTCTACCATGTCTTCTCCCAAAACCTCATTATTCACCAAGCTATTTTTTATCTACCTTGTCTTCCCCCAAAACCTCGGTATTCACCAAGCTATGTTTCTCTACCTTGTCATCCCCCAAAACCTCGTTATTCACCAAGCTATCTTTCCCTATCTTGTCTGCCCGAAAAACCTCGTTATTCACCAAGCTATCCTTCTCTACCTTGTCTTCTCCCAAACTTCGTTATTCATCAAGCCATCTTTCTCTACCTTGTTTTCCCCAAAACCACGTTTTTCACCAAGCTATCTTCCTCTACCTTGTATTCCGCAAAAGATCGATATTCACCAAGCTATCTTTCTCTACCTTGTCTTCTCCAAAAACCGTGTTATTCACCAAGCTATCTGTGTCTACCTTGTTTTCCGCAAAGATCGTTATTCACCAGGCTATCTTTCTCTACCTTGTCTTCCGCAAAATATCGTTATTCACCAAGCTATCTTTCCCTACATTTTCTTCCCCCCAAACCACGTTATACACCAAGCTATCTTTCTCTACCTTGTCTTCCTCAAAAGATCGTTATTCACCAAGCCATCTTTCTCTACCGTGTCTTCTCCCAAAACCTCGTTATTCACCAAGCTATGTTTCTCTACCTTGTCATCCTCCAAAACCTCGTTATTCCCCAAGCTAACTTTCTCTACCTTGTCTTCCCCCAATACCTTGTTATTCACCAAGCTATCTTAAACTACCTTGTGTTCTACCAAAACCATGTTATTCAACAAGCTATCTTTCTCTACCTTGTCTTCCGCAAAATATTGTTATTCACCAAGCCATCTTTCTCTACCGTGTCTTCCCCCAAAACCTCGTTATTCACCAAGTTATCTTTCTCTACCTTGTCTTCCCCCAAAATTTCGTTATTCACAAAGATATCTTCCTCTGTCATGTCTTCCATCCTAACCTCGTTATTCACCAAGTTATGTTTCTCTACCATGTCTTCTCCCAAAACCTCATTATTCACCAAGCTATTTTTTATCTACCTTGTCTTCCCCCCAAACCTCGGTATTCACCAAGCTATGTTTCTCTACCTTGTCATCCCCCAAAACCTCGTTATTTACCAAGCTATGTTTCTCTACCTTATCTTCCACCAAAACCACGTTATTCACCAAGCTATCTTTCTCAACGTTGTCTTTCCCCCAAACCTCGTTATCCACCAAGCTAATTTTCTCTACCTTGTTTTCCCCCAAAACCTCGTTATTCACCAAGCTATCTTTCTCTACCCTTTTCTTCCCCCAAAACCTCGTTATTCACCAAGCCATCTTGCTCTACCTTGTCTCCCCCCAAAGTCTCGGTATTCATAAAGCTATCTTTATCTACCTCGTCTTCTCCCAAAATGTGGTTATTCACAAATATATCTTCCTCTGCCTCATCTTCTAATTAAACCTCGTTATTCACCAACGATCTTTCTCTACCTGGTCTTCCCCCAAAACATCGTTATTCACCAAGCCATATTTCTCTACCTTGTCTTCCCCGAAAACGTCGTTATTCACTACGCTATCTCATTCTAACTCCCCCCCCCCCAATCCTTGTTATGCACCAAGCCATCTTTCTCTACCTTGGCTTTCCCCAAAACCTCGTTATTAAGCAAGATATCTTTCTCTACCTTGTCTTCTCTCAAAACCACGTTTTTTCCAAGCTATCTTTCTCTACCTTGTCCTCCCCAAAACCTCGTTATTCACCAAGCTATCTTTCTCTACCTTGACTTCCGCAAAAGCTCGTTATTCAGCAAGCTATCTTTCTCTACCTTGTCTTCCCCCAAAATCTTGGTACTCACCAAGATATGATTCTCTACCTTGTCTTCCCCAAAACCTCGTTATTCACCAAGTTATCTTTCTCTACCTTGTCTTCCCCCAAAATTTCGTTATTCACAAAGATATATTCCTCTGCCATGTCTTTCATCTAAACCTCATTATTCACCAAGTTATGTGTCTCTACCATGTCTATCCGCAAAACCTCGTTATTCACCAAGCCATCTTTCTCTACCCTGTCTTCTCCCAAAAGCTCATTATTCACCAAGCTATCTTTTATCTACCTTGTCTCCACCCAAAACTTCGTTATTCACCAAGCCATATTTCTCTACCTTGTCTTCCCCGAAAGCCTCGTTATTCACCAAGCTATCTTATTCTACCTTGTCTCCCCAAATCCTCGTTATTCACCAAGCTATCTTTCTCTACCTTGTCTAACCAAAACCTTGTTATTCAAGAAAATATATTTCTCTCCCTTGTCTTCACCCAAATCCTCTTTATTCACCAAGCTATCTTTCTCTACCTTGTCCTCCCCCAAAACTGCGTTATTCTCAAAGTTATCTTTCTCAACCATTTCTTTCCCCAAAACCTTGTTATTCACCAAGCTATCCTTCTCAAACTTGTCTTCCCCAAAACATTGTTATTCACCAAGCTATCTTTTCTACCTTGTCTCTCCTCAAAACCTCGTTATTCCCCAAGCTATCCTTCTCAACCTTGTCTTCCCCAAAACTGTGTTATTCACCAAGCTATCTTTCTCAACCTTGTCTTTCCACAAAACTTCGTTATTTACCAAGCTTTCTTCTCAACCTTGTCTTCCCCAAAACCTCGTTATTCAACAAGCTATCTTTATATACCTTGTCTTCTTCAAAACCTTGCTATTCACCAAGCTATCCTTCTCTACCTTGTCTTCTCCCAAACTTCGTTATTCACCAAGCCATCTTTCTCTACCGTGTCTTACCCAAAACCACGTTTTTCACCAATCTATGTTTCTCTACCTTGTATTCCGCAAAAGATCGATATTCACCAAGCCATCTTTCTCTACCTTGTCTTCTCCAAAGACCACGTTATTCACCAAGCTATCTTTCTCTACCTTGTCTTCCACAAAGTTCGTTATTCACCAAGCCATCTGTCTCTACCATGTCCCCTCTCAAAACCTCGTTATTCACCAAGCTATCTTAAACTACCTTGTCATCCCCCAATACCTCGTTATTCACCAAGCTATCTTTCTCTACCTTGTCTTCCCCCAATACCTCGTTATTCACCAATCTATCTTAAACTACCTTGTCTTCCCCCAAAACTTCGTTATTCGCCAAGCTATCCTTCTCAACCTTATCTTCCCCAAAACATTGTTATTCACCAAGCTATCTTTTCTACCTTGTACTCCTCCAAAACCTTGTTATTCACTAAGCTATCTTTCTCAACCTTGACTTCACCCAAAACCTCGTTATTTACCAAGTTATCTTTCTCTGCCCTGTCTTCCCCAAAACCTTGTTATTCAACAAAACATATTTGTCTACCTTGTCTTCCCCAATACCTCGTAATTCACCAAGCTATCTTAAACTACCTTGTCTTCCACCAAAACCACGTTATTCACCAAGCTATCTTTCTCTACCTTGTCTTCCGCAAAATATTGTTACTCACCAAGCCATCTTTCTCTACCGTGTCTTCCCCCAAATCCTCGTTATTCACCAGGCTATCTTTTTCAACATTGTCTTTCCCCAAAACCTCGTTATTTAACAAGCTATCCTTCTCAAACTTGTGTTCCTCAAAACCTCGTTATTCACCAAGCTATCTTTCTCAACTTTGTCTTCCACCAAAACTGCGTTATTCACCAAGCTATCTTTCTCAACCTTGTCCTCCCCCAAAACCTCGTTATTCACCAAGCTATCTTTCTCAAACTTGTCTTCCCCAAAACCTCGTTATTCACCAAGCTATCTTTCTCAAACTTGTCTTCACCAAAACTTCGTTATTCACCAAGCTATCTTTCTCTACCTTGTCTTCCCCCAAAGCCTCGATATTCACCAAGCTATCTTTATCTACCTTGTCTTCCCCAAAACCTTGTTATTCACCAAGCTATCCTTCTCTACATTGTCTTCTCCCAAATTTCGTTATTCTCCAAGCTATCTTACTCTACCTTGTCCCCCCAAATCCTCAATATTCACCAAGCCATCTTTCTTTACCTTGTCTTTCCCCAAAACCTCGTTATTAACCAAGCTATCTTTTCTACATTGTTCTCGCCAAAACTGCGTTATTCACCAAGCTATCTTTCTCAACCTTGTCTCTCCTCAAAACCTCATTATTCACTAAGCTATCTTTCTCTACCTTGTCTTCCCCCAAAACTGTGTTATTCACCAAGCTATCTTTCTCAACCTTGTCTTCCCCCAAAACTTCGTTATTTACCAAGCTTGCTTCTCAAACTTGTCTTCCCCAAAACCTCGTTATTCAACAAGCTACCTTTCTTTACCTTGTCCCCCCAAAACCTCCTTACTAACCAAGCTATCTTTCTCTTCCTTGTCATCCCCCAAAACCTCGTTATTCACCAAGCTATCTTTCTCAAACTTGTCTCCCCGAAAACCCTTGTTATTCACCAAGCTATCTTTATATACCTTGTCTTCCTCAAAACCTTGTTATTCACCAAGCTATCCTTCTCTACCTTGTCTTCTCCCAAACTTCGTTATTCACCAAGCCATCTTTCTCTAGCTTGTCTTACCCAAAACCACGTTTTTCACCAATCTATCTTCCCCTACATTGTATTCCGCAAAAGATCGATATTCACCAAGCTACCTTTCTCTACCTTGTTTTCTCCAAAGACAACGTTATTCACCAAGCTATCTTAAACTACCTTGTCTTCCCCCAATACCTCGTTATTCACCAAGATATCTTTCTCTACCTTGTCTTCCCACAATACCTCGTTATTCACCAAGCTATCTTAAACTACCTTGTCTTCCACCAAAACCACGTTATTCACCAAGCTATCTTTCTCTAGCTTGTCTTCCGCAAATTATTGTTATTCACCAAGCCATCTTTCTCTATCGTGTGTTCCCCCAAATTCTCGTTATTCACCAAGTTATCTTCCTCCACCTTGTCTTCCCCCAAAATTTCGTTATTCACAAAGATATCTTCCTCTGCCATGTCTTCCATCTAATCCTCGTTATTCACCAAGTTATGTTTCTCTAACATGTCTTTCCGCAAAACCTCGTTATTCACCAAGCTATCTTTCCCTACCCTGTCTTCTCCCAAAACCTCATTATACACCAAGCTATTTTTTATCTACCTTGTCTTCCACCAAAACTTCATTATTCACGAAGCTATCTTTCTCTACCTTGTCTTCCGCCAAAACCTCGTTATTCACAAAGCTATCCTTCTCAACCTTGTCTTCCCCAAAACATTGTTATTCACTAAGCTATCTTTTCTACCTTGTCCTCCCGCAAACCTTGTTATTCACCAAGCTATCTTTCTCAAACTTATCTTCCCCAAAAACTTTTTATTCACCAAGCTATCTTTCTCTACCTTGTCCTTCTGCAAAACCTCTTTATTCCCCAAGCTATCTTTCTCTACCTTGTCTTCCCCCAAAACCTTTTTATTCACCAAGCTATCTTCTCAACCTTGTCTTCCCCAAAATCTCGTTATTCAACAAGCTACCTTTCTCAACCTTGTCCCCCAAAACCTCCTTATTCACCAAGCGATCTTTTTCTACCTTGTCATCCCTCAAAACCTCGTTATTCACGAAGCTATGTTTCTCTACATTGTTTTCCCCAAAACCTTGTTATTCACCAAGCTATCCTTCTCTACCTTATCTTCTCACAAAACTACGTTATTCACCAAGCTATATTTCTCTACCTTGTCTTCCGCAAAAGAACGTTATTCACCAAGCTATCTTTCTCTACCTTGTCTTCCGCGAAAGATCGTTATTCTCCAAGCTATCTTTCTCTAACTTGTCTTCCACCAAAACCACGTTATTCACCAAGCTATCTTTCTCAATCTTGTCTTCCGCAAAAGATTGTTATTCATCAAGCTATCTTTCTCAACCTTATCTTTCCCCAAAACCTCATTATTCACCAATTTATCTTTCTCTACCTTGTCTTCCCCAAAACCTTTTTATTCAGCAAGATATATTTCTCTACCCTTTTCTTCCCCTAAAACCTCGTTATTCAACAAGCTATGTTTTTCTACCTTGTCATCCCCCAAAACCTCGTTATTCACCAAGCTATCTTACTCTACCTTGTCTTTCCCCAAAACAGCGTTATTAACCAAGATATCTTTCTCTACCTTGTCTTCCCCCAAAACTTCGTTATTCACCAAGCTATCCTTCTCAACCTTATCTTCCCCAAAACATTGTTATTCACCAAGCTATCTGTTCTACCTTGTACTCCTCCAAAACCTTGTTATTCACCAAGCTATCTTTCTCAACCTTGACTTCACCCAAAACCTCGTTATTTTCCAAGTTATCTTTCTCTACACTGTCTTCCCCCAAACCTTGTTATTCAACAAAATATATTTCTCTACCTTGTCTTCCCTCAATACCTCGTAATTCACCAAGCTATCTTAAACTACCTTGTCTTCCACCAAAACCACGTTATTCACCAAGCTATCTTTCTCTACCTTGTCTTCCGCAAAATATTGTTACTCACCAAGCCATCTTTCTCTACCGTGTCTTCCCCCAAATCCTCGTTATTCAACAAGCTATCTTTCTCAACATTGTCTTTCCCCAAAACCTCGTTATTTAACAAGCTATCCTTCTCAAACTTGTGTTCCCCAAAACCTCGTTATTCACCAAGCTATCTTTCTCAACTTTGTCTTCCACCAAAACTGCGTTATTCACCAAGCTATCTTTCTCAAACTTGTCCTCCCCCCAAACCTCGTTATTCACCAAGCTATCTTTCTGAATCTTGTCTTCCCCAAAACCTCGTTATTCACCAAGCTATCTTTCTCATTCTTGTCTTCCCCCAAAGCCTCGATATTCACCAAGCTATCTTTATCTACCTTGTCTTCCCCAAAACCTTGTTATTCACCAAGCTATCCTTCTCTACATTGTCTTCTCCCAAATTTCGTTATTCACCAAGCTATCTTACTCTACCTTGTCCCCCCAAATCCTCGTTATTCACCAAGCCATATTTCTTTACCTTGTCTTTCCCCAAAACCTCGTTATTAACCAAGCTATCTTTTCTATATTGTTCTCGCCAAAACTGCGTTATTCACCAAGATATCTTTCTCAACCTTGTCTCTCCTCAAAACCTCGTTATTCACTAAGCTATCTTTCTCTACCTTGTCTTCCCCCAAAACTGTGTTATTCACCAAGCTATCTTTCTCTATCTTGTCTTCCCCCAAAACTGTGTTATTCACCAAGCTATCTTTCTCAACCTTGTCTTCCCGCAAAACTTCGTTATTTACAAAGCTTGCTTCTCAAACTTGCCTTCCCCAAAACCTCGTTATTCAACAAGCTACTTTTCTTTACCTTGTCCCCCAAAACCTCCTTATTAACCAAGCTATCTTTCTCTTCCTTGTCATCCCCAAAACCTCATTATTCACCAAGCTATCTTTCTCAAACTTGTCACCCCGAAAAGCCTCGTTATTCACCAAGCTATCTTTATATACCTTGTTTTCCTCAAAACCTTGTTATTCACCAAGCTATCCTTCTCTACCTTGTCTTCTCCCAAACTTCGTTATTCACCAAGCCATCTTTCTCTAGCTTGCCTTACCCAAAACCACGTTTTTCACCAATCTATCTTCCCCTACCTTGTATTCCGCAAAAGATCGATATTCACCAAGCTACCTTTCTCTACCTTGTTTTCTCCAAAGACAACGTTATTCACCAAGCTATCTTAAACTACCTTGTCTTCACCCAATACCTCGTTATTCACCAAGATATCTTTCTCTACCTTGTCTTCCCACAATACCTCGTTATTCACCAAGCTATCTTAAACTACCTTGTCTTCCACCAAAACCACGTTATTCACCAAGCTATCTTTCTCTAGCTTGTCTTCCGCAAAATATTGTTATTCACCAAGCCATCTTTCTCTATCGTGTGTTCCCCCAAATTCTCGTTATTCACCAAGTTATCTTTCTCTACCTTGTCTTCCCCCAAAATTTCGTTATTCACAAAGATATCTTCCTCTGTCCATCTAAACCTCGTTATTCACCAAGTTATGTTTCTCTACCCTGTCTTCTCCCAAAACCTCATTATTCACCAAGCTATTTGTTATCTACCTTGTCTTCCGCCAAAACCACGTTATTCACCAAGCTATCTTTCTTAACCTTCTCTTTCCCCAAAACCTCGTTTTTCACCAAGCTATCCTTCTCAACCGTGTCTTCCCCAAAACATTGTTATTCACCGAGCTATCTTTTCTACCTTGTCTCTCCTCAAAACCTTGTTATTCACCAAGCTATCTTTCTCAAACTTATCTTCCCCAAAAACTCTTTATTCACCAAGCTATCTTTCTCTACCTTGTCCTTCCCCAAAACCTCTTTATTCCCCAAGCTATCTTTCTCTACCTTGTCTTCCCCCAAAACCTTTTTATTCACGAAGCTATCTTCTCAATCTTGTCTTCCCCCAAATCTCGTTATTCAGCAAGCTACCTTTCTCTACCTTGTCCCCCAAAACCTCCGTATTCACCAAGCGATCTTTTTCTACCATGTCATCCCTCAAAACATCGTTATTCACCAAGCTATCTTTCTCTACATTGTTTTCCCCAAAACCTTGTTATTCACCAAGCTATCCTTCTCTACCTTATCTTCTCCCAAAACTACGTTATTCACCAAGCTATCTTTCTCTACCTTGTCTTCCGCAAAAGATCGTTATTCACCAAGCTATCTTTCTCTACCTTGTCTTCCGCGAAAGATCGTTATTCACCAAGCTATCTTTCTCTAACTTGTCTTCCACCAAAACCACTTTATTCACCAAGCTATCTTTCTCAATCTTGTCTTCCGCAAAAGATTGTTATTCATCAAGCTATCTTTCTCAACCTTATCTTTCCCCAAAACCTCGTTATTCACCAATTTATCTTTCTCTACCTTGTCTTCCCCAAAACCTTTTTATTCAGCAAGATATATTTCTCTACCCTTTTCTTCCCCTAAAACCTCGTTATTCAACAAGCTATGTTTCTCTACCTTGTCATCCCCCAAAACCTCGTTATTCACCAAGCTATCTTACTCTACCTTGTCTTCCCCAACACCTTGTTATTCCAAAAGTTATGTTTCTCTACCTTGTCTTTCCCCAAAACAGCGTTATTAACCAAGATATCTTTCTCTACCTTGTCTTCCCCCAAAATTTCGTTATTCACCAAGCTATCTTTCTGAAACCTGACTTCACCCAAAACCTCGTTATTCACCAAGTTATCTTTCTCTACACTGTCTTCCCCAAAATCTTGTTATTCAACGAAATACATTTCTCTACCTTGTCTGCCCCCAATACCTCGTTATTATTCACCAAGCTATCTAAACTACCTTGTCTTCCACCAAAACCACGTTATTCACCAAGCTATCTTTCTCTACCTTGTCTTCCGCAAAATATTGTTACTCACCAAGCCATCTTTCTCTACCGTGTCTTCCCACAAAACCTCGTTATTCACCAAGCTATCTTTTTCAATATTGTCTTTCCCCAAAACCTCGTTATTTAACAAGCTATCCTTCTCAAACTTGTGTTCCCCAAAACCTCGTTATTCACCAAGCAATCATTCTCAAACTTGTCTTCCCCAAAACCTCGTTATTCACCAAGCTATCTTTCTCTACCTTGTCTTCCCCCAAAGCCTCTATATTCACCAAGCTATCGTAATCTACCTTGTCTTCCCCAAAACCTTGTTATTCACCAAGCTATCCTTCTCTACCTTGTCTTCTCCCAAACCTCGTTATTCACCAAGCTATCTTACTCTACCTTGTCCCCACAAATCCTCGTTATTCACCAAGCCATCTTTCTTTACCCTGTCTTTCTCCAAAACCTCGTTATTAACCAAGATATCTTTCTCTACCTTGTCTTCCCTAAAACCACGTTATTCTCCAAGCTATCTTTCTCTACCTTGACTTCCGCAAAAGCTCGTTATTCACCAAGCTATCTTTCTCTACCTTGACTTCCCCCAAAACCTCGTTATTAACCAAGCTATCTTTATCTACCTTGTCTTCCCCAAAACCTCGTTGTTTACTAAGATATATTTCTCTATCTTGTCTTCCCCCAAACGTTGTTATTCAAGAAAATATATTTCTCTACCTTGTCTACCCCCAAATCCTCGTTATTCACCAAGCTATCTTTCTCTACCTTGTCATCCCCCAAAACTGCGTTATTCACCAAGCTATCTTTCTCAATCTTGTCTCTCCTCAAAACATCGTTATTCACCAAGCTATCCTTCTAAACCTTGCCTTCCCCAAAATCTCGTTATTCACTAAGCTATCTTTCTCTACCTTGTCTTCTCCCAAAACCTCATTATTCACCAAGCTATTTTTTATATACCTTGTCTTCCCTCAAATCTTCGTTATTCACCAAGCCATATTTCTCTACCTTGTCCCCCCAAATCATCGTTATTCACCAAGCCATCTTTCTTTACCTTGTCTTTCCCCAAATCCTCGTTATTCACCAAGCTAGGTTTCTCTACCTTGTCTTCCCCTATACATCGTTATTCACGAAGCTATCTTTCTCTACCTTGTCTTCCACCAAAACCACGTTATTCACCAAGCTATCTTTCTCAACCTTCTCTTTCCCCAAAACCTCGTTATTCACCAAGCTATCCTTCTCAACCTTATCTTCCCCAAAACATTGTTATTCACCAAGCTATCTTTTCGACCTTGTACTCCTCCAAAACCTTGTTATTCACCAAGCTATCTTTCTCAACTTTGTCTTCCCCAAAACCTCTTTATTCACCAAGCTATCTTTATCTAAATTATCCTTCCGAAAAACCTCTTTATTCCCCAAGCAATCTTTCTCTACCTTGTCTTCCCCCAAAACTTCGTTATTCACCAATCTATCTTTCTCAACATTGTCTTTCCCCAAAACCTCGTTATTTAACAAGCTATCCTTCTCAAACTTGTGTTGCCCAAAACCTCGTTATTCACCAAGCTATCATTCTCAACCTTGTCTTCCCCAAAACCTCGTTATTCACCAAGCTATCTTTCTCTACCCTGTCTTCCCCCAAAGCCTCTATATTCACCAAGCTATCTTTATCTACCTTGTCTTCCCCAAAACCTTGTTATTCACCAAGCTATCCTTCTCTACCTTGTCTTCTCCCAAACCTCGTTATTCACCAAGCTATCTTACTCTACCTTCTCCCCCCAAATCCTCGTTATTCACCAAGCCATCTTTCTTTCCTTGTCTTTCTCCAAAACCTCGTTATTAACCAAGATATCTTTCTCTAACTTGTCTTCCCTAAAACCACGTTATTTTCCAAGCTATCTTTCTCTACCTTGATTTCCGCAAAAGCTCGTTATTCACCAAGCTATCTTTCTCTACGTTGACTTCCCCCAAAACCTCGTTATTAACCAAGCTATCTTTATCTACCTTTTCTTCCCCAAAACCTCGTTATTTACTAAGTTATATTTCTCTATCTTGTCTTCCCCCAAACCTTGTTATTCAAGAAAATATATTTCTCTACCTTGTCTACCCCAAATCCTCGTTATTCACCAAGCAATCTTTCTCTACCTTGTCCTCCCCCAAAACTGCGTTATTCACCAAGCTATCTTTCTCAACCTTGTCTCTCCTCAAAACCTCGTTATTCACCAAGCTAGGTTTCTCTACCTTGTCTTCCCCTATACATCGTTATTCACGAAGCTATCTTTCTCTACCTTGTCTTCCACCAAAACCACGTTATTCACCAAGCTATCTTTCTCAACCTTCTCTTTCCCCAAAACCTCGTTATTCACCAAGCTATCCTTCTCAACCTTATCTTCCCCAAAACATTGTTATTCACCAAGCTATCTTTTCGACCTTGTACTCCTCCAAAACCTTGTTATTCACCAAGCTATCTTTCTCAACTTTGTCTTCCCCAAAACCTCTTTATTCACCAAGCTATCTTTATCTAAATTATCCTTCCGAAAAACCTCTTTATTCCCCAAGCAATCTTTCTCTACCTTGTCTTCCCCCAAAACTTCGTTATTCACCAATCTATCTTTCTCAACATTGTCTTTCCCCAAAACCTCGTTATTTAACAAGCTATCCTTCTCAAACTTGTGTTGCCCAAAACCTCGTTATTCACCAAGCTATCATTCTCAACCTTGTCTTCCCCAAAACCTCGTTATTCACCAAGCTATCTTTCTCTACCCTGTCTTCCCCCAAAGCCTCTATATTCACCAAGCTATCTTTATCTACCTTGTCTTCCCCAAAACCTTGTTATTCACCAAGCTATCCTTCTCTACCTTGTCTTCTCCCAAACCTCGTTATTCACCAAGCTATCTTACTCTACCTTCTCCCCCCAAATCCTCGTTATTCACCAAGCCATCTTTCTTTCCTTGTCTTTCTCCAAAACCTCGTTATTAACCAAGATATCTTTCTCTAACTTGTCTTCCCTAAAACCACGTTATTTTCCAAGCTATCTTTCTCTACCTTGACTTCCGCAAAAGCTCGTTATTCACCAAGCTATCTTTCTCTACGTTGACTTCCCCCAAAACCTCGTTATTAACCAAGCTATCTTTATCTACCTTTTCTTCCCCAAAACCTCGTTATTTACTAAGTTATATTTCTCTATCTTGTCTTCCCCCAAACCTTGTTATTCAAGAAAATATATTTCTCTACCTTGTCTACCCCAAATCCTCGTTATTCACCAAGCAATCTTTCTCTACCTTGTCCTCCCCAAATCATCGTTATTCACCAAACCATCTTTCTTTACCTTCTCTTTCCCCAAATCCTCGTTATTCACCAAGCTAGGTTTCTCTACCTTGTCTTCCCCTATACATCGTTATTCACGAAGCTATCTTTCTCTACCTTGTCTTCCACCAAAACCACGTTATTCACCAAGCTATCTTTCTCAACCTTCTCTTTCCCCAAAACCTCGTTATTCACCAAGCTATCCTTCTCAACCTTATCTTCCCCAAAACATTGTTATTCACCAAGCTATCTTTTCGACCTTGTACTCCTCCAAAACCTTGTTATTCACCAAGCTATCTTTCTCAACTTTGTCTTCCCCAAAACCTCTTTATTCACCAAGCTATCTTTATCTAAATTATCCTTCCGAAAAACCTCTTTATTCCCCAAGCAATCTTTCTCTACCTTGTCTTCCCCCAAAACTTCGTTATTCACCAAACTATCTTTCTCAACATTGTCTTTCCCCAAAACCTCGTTATTTAACAAGCTATCCTTCTCAAACTTGTGTTCCCCAAAACCTCGTTATTCACCAAGCTATCATTCTCAACCTTGTCTTCCCCAAAACCTCGTTATTCACCAAGCTATCTTTCTCTACCCTGTCTTCCCCCAAAGCCTCTATATTCACCAAGCTATCTTTATCTACCTTGTCTTCCCCAAAACCTTGTTATTCACCAAGCTATCCTTCTCTACCTTGTCTTCTCCCAAACCTCGTTATTCACCAAGCTATCTTACTCTACCTTCTCCCCCCAAATCCTCGTTATTCACCAAGCCATCTTTCTTTCCTTGTCTTTCTCCAAAACCTCGTTATTAACCAAGATATGTTTCTCTACCTTGTCTTCCCTAAAACCACGTTATTTTCCAAGCTATCTTTCTCCACCTTGACTTCCACAAAAGCTCGTTATTCACCAAGCTATCTTTCTCTACGTTGACTTCCCCCAAAACCTCGTTATTAACCAAGCTATCTTTATCTACCTTTTCTTCCCCAAAACCTCGTTATTTACTAAGTTATATTTCTCTATCTTGTCTTCCCCCAAACCTTGTTATTCAAGAAAATATATTTCTCTACCTTGTCTACCCCAAATCCTCGTTATTCACCAAGCAATCTTTCTCTACCTTGTCCTCCCCCAAAACTGCGTTATTCACCAAGCTATCTTTCTCAACCTTGTCTCTCCTCAAAACCTCGTTATTCACCAAGCTATCCTTCTAAACGTTGTCTTCCCCAAAATCTCTTTATTCACTAAGCTATCTTTCTCTACCTTGTCTTCTCCCAAAACATCATTATTCACCAAGCTATTTTTTATCTACCTTGTCTTCCCCCAAATCTTCGTTATTCACCAAGCCGTATTTCTCTACCTTGTCTTCCCCGAAAACCTCGTTATTCACCAAGCTATCTTACTCTAACTTGTCCCCCCATATCCTCGTTATTCACCAAGCCATCTTTCTTTACCTTATCTTTCACCAAAACCTCGTTATTCACCAAGCTAGGTTTCTCTACCTTGTCTTCCTCCTATACATCGTTATTCACGAAGCTATCTTTCTCTACTTTGTCTTCCACCAAAACCACGTTATTTACCAAGCTATCTTTCTCAACCTTCTCTTTCCCCAAAACCTCGTTTTTCACCAAGCTATCCTTCTCAACCTTGTCTTTCCCAAAACATGGTGATTCACCAAGCTATCTTTTCTACCTTGTCCTCCCCCAAACCTTGTTATTCACCAAGCTATCTTTCTCAAACTTATCTTCCCCAAAAACTCTTTATTCACCAAGCTATCTTTCTCTACCTTGTCCTTCCGCAAAACCTCTTTATTCCCCAAGCTATCTTTCTCTACCTTGTCTTCCCCCAAAACCTTTTTATTCACTAAGCTATCTTCTCAACCTTGTCTTCCCCAAAATCTCGTTATTCAACAAGCTACCTTTCTCTACCTTGTCCCCCAAAACCTCCTTATTCACCAAGCGATCTTTTTCTACCATGTCATCCCTCAAAACTTCGTTATTCACCAAGCTATCTTTCTCTACATTGTTTTCCCCAAAACCTTGTTATTCACCAAGCTATCCTTCTCTACCTTATCTTCTCCCAAAACTACGTTATTCACCAAGCTATCTTTCTCTACCTTGTCTTCCACAAAAGATCGTTATTCACCAAGCTATCTTTCTCTACCTTGTCTTCCGCGAAAGATCGTTATTCACCAAGCTATCTTTCTCTAACTTGTCTTCCACCAAAACCACTTTATTCACCAAGATATCTTTCTCAATCTTGTCTTCCGCAAAAGATTGTTATTCATCAAGCTATCTTTCTCAAACTTATCTTTCCCCAAAACCTCGTTATTCACCTATTTATCTTTCTCTACCTTGTCTTCCCCAAAACCTTTTTATTCAGCAAGATATATTTCTCTACCCTTTTCTTCCCCTAAAACCTCGTTATTCAACAAGCTATGTTTCTCTACCTTGTCATCCCCCAAAACCTCGTTATTCACCAAGCTATCTTACTCTACCTTGTCTTCCCCAACACCTTGTTATACCAAAAGTTATGTTTCTCTACCTTGTCTTTCCCCAAAACAGCGTTATTAACCAAGATATCTTTCTCTACCTTGTCTTCCCCCAAAATTTCGTTATTCACCAAGCTATCTTTCTCAAACCTGACTTCACCCAAAACCTCGTTATTCACCAAGTTATCTTTCTCTACCTTGTCTTCCCCAAAACCTTGTTATTCAACGAAATACATTTCTCTACCTTGTCTTCCCCCAATACCTCGTTATTATTCACCAAGCTATCTAAACTACCTTGTCTTCCACCAAAACCACGTTATTCATCAAGCTATCTTTCTCTACCTTGTCTTCCGCAAAATATTGTTACTCACCAAGCCATCTTTCTCTACCGTGTCTTCCCCCAAAACCTCGTTATTCACCAAGCTATCTTTCTCAATATTGTCTTTCCCCAAAACCTCGTTATTTAACAAGCTATCATTCTCAAACTTGTCTTCCCCAAAACCTCATTATTCACCAAGCTATCTTTCTCTACCTTGTCTTCCCCCAAAGCCTCTATATTCACCAAGCTATCTTTATCTACCTTGTCTTCCCCAAAACCTTGTTATTCACCAAGCTATCCTTCTCTACCTTGTCTTCTCCCAAACCTCATTATTCACCAAGCTATCTTACTCTACCTTGTCCCCCCAAATCCTCGTTATTCACCAAGCCATCTTTCTTTACCTTGTCTTTCTCCAAAACCTCGTTATTAACCAAGATATCTTTCTCTACCTTGTCTTCCATAAAACCACGTTATTCTCCAAGCTATCTTTCTCTACCTTGACTTCCGCAAAAGCTCGTTATTCACCAAGCTATCTTTCTCTACCTTGACTTCCCCCAAAACCTCGTTATTTACTAAGTTATATTTCTCTATCTTGTCTTCCCCCAAACCTTGTTATTCAAGAAAATATATTTCTCTACCTTGTCTACCCCCAAATCCTCGTTATTCACCAAGCTATCTTTCTCTACCTTGTCATCCCCCAAAACTGCGTTATTCACCAAGCTATCTTTCTCAATCTTGTCTCTCCTCAAAACATCGTTATTCACCAAGCTATCCTTCTAAACCTTGTCTTCCCCAAAATCACGTTATTCACTAAGCTATCTTTCTCTACCTTGTCTTCTCCCAAAACCTCATTATCCACCAAGCTATTTTTTATCTACCTTGTCTTCCCCCAAATCTTCGTTATTCACCAAGCCGTATTTCTCTACCTTGTCTTCCCCGAAAACCTCGTTATTCACCAAGCTATCTTACTCTAACTTGTCCCCCCAAATCCTCGTTATTCACCAAGCCATCTTTCTTTATCTTGTCTTTCTCGAAAACCTCGTTATTCACCAAGCTAGGTTTCTCTACCTTGTCTTCCCCTATACATCGTTATTCACGAAGCTATCTTTCTCTACCTTGTCTTCCACCAAAACCACGTGATTCACCAAGCTATCTTTCTCAACCTTCTCTTTCCCCAAAACCTCGTTATTCACCAAGCTATCCTCCTCAACCTTATCTTCCCCAAAACATTGTTATTCACCAAGCTATCTTTTCGACCTTGTACTCCTCCAAAACCTTGTTATTCACCAAGCTATCTTTCTCAACTTTGTCTTCCCCAAAACCTCTTTATTCACCAAGCTATCTTTCTCTAAATTATCCTTCCGAAAAACCTCTTTATTCCCCAAGCAATCTTTCTCTACCTTGTCTTCCCCCAAAACTTCGTTATTCACCAAGCTATCTTTCTCAACATTGTCTTACCCTAAAACCTCGTTATTTAACAAGCTATCCTTCTCAAACTTGTGTTCCCCAAAACCTCGTTATTCACCAAGCTATCATTCTCAATCTTGTCTTCCCCAAAACCTCGTTATTCACCAAGCTATCTTTCTCTACCTTGTCTTCCCCCAAAGCCTCTATATTCACCAAGCTATCTTTATCTACCTTGTCTTCCCCAAAACCTTGTTATTCACCAAGCTATCCTTCTCTACCTTGTCTTCTCCCAAACCTCTTTATTCACCAAGCTATCTTACTCTACCTTCTCCCCCCAAATCCTCGTTATTCACCAAGCCATCTTTCTTTCCTTGTCTTTCTCCAAAATCTCGTTATTAACCAAGATATCTTTCTCTACCTTGTCTTCCCTAAAATGACGTTATTCTCCAAGCTATCTTTCTCTACCTTGACTTCCGCAAAAGCTCGTTATTCACCAAGCTATCTTTCTCTACCTTGACTTCCCCCAAAACCTCGTTATTAACCAAGCTATCTTTATCTACCTTTTCTTCCCCAAAACCTCGTTATTTACTAAGTTATATTTCTCTATCTTGACTTCCCCCAAACCTTGTTATTCAAGAAAATATATTTCTCTACCTTGTCTACCGCCAAATCCTCGTTATTCACCAAGCTATCTTTCTCTAGCTTGTCATCAACAAAACTGCGTTATTCACCAAGCTATCTTTCTCAATCTTGTCTCTCCTCAAAACATCGTTATTCACCAAGCTATCCTTCTAAACCTTGTCTTCCCCAAAATCTCGTTATTCACTAAGCTATCTTTCTCTACCTTGTCTTCTCCCAAAACCTCATTATTCACCAAGCTATTTTTTATCTACCTTGTCTTCCCCCAAATCTTCGTTATTCACCAAGCCGTATTTCTCTACCTTGTCTTCCCCGAAAACCACGTTATTCACCAAGCTATCTTACTCTAACTTGTCCCCCCAAATCCTCGTTATTCACCAAGCCATCTTTCTTTACCTTGTCTTTCTCGAAAACCTCGTTATTCACCAAGCTAGGTTTCTCTACCTTGTCTTCCCCTATACATCGTTATTCACGAAGCTATCTTTCTCTACCTTGTCTTCCACCAAAACCACGTTATTCACCAAGCTATCTTTCTCAACCTTCTATTTCCCCAAAACCTCGTTATTCACCAAGCTATCCTTCTCAACCTTATCTTCCCCAAAACATTGTTATTCACCAAGCTATCTTTTCGACCTTGTACTCCTCCAAAACCTTGCTATTCACCAAGCTATCTTTCTCAACTTTGTCTTCCGCAAAACCTCTTTATTCACCAAGCTATCTTTCTCTAAATTATCCTTCCGCAAAACCTCTTTATTCCCCAAGCAATCTTTCTCTACCTTGTCTTCCCCCAAAACTTCGTTATTCACCAAGCTATCTTTCTCAACATTGTCTTTCCCCAAAACCTCGTTATTTAACAAGCTATCCTTCTCAAACTTGTGTTCCCCAAAACCTCGTTATTCACCAAGCTATCATTCTCAACCTTGTCTTCCCCAAAACCTCGTTATTCACCAAGCTATCTTTCTCTACCTTGTCTTCCCCCAAAGCCTCTATATTCACCAAGCTATCTTTATCTACCTTGTCTTCCCCAAAACCTTGTATTTCACCAAGCTATCCTTCTCTACCTTGTCTTCTCCCAAACCTCGTTATTCACCAAGCTATCTTACTCTACCTTCTCCCCCCAAATCCTCATTATTCACCAAGCCATCTTTCTTTCCTTGTCTTTCTCCAAAACCTCGTTATTAACCAAGATATCTTTCTCTACCTTGTCTTCCCTAAAACCACGTTATTCTCCAAGCTATCTTTCTCTACCTTGACTTCCGCAAAAGCTTGTTATTCACCAAGCTATCTTTCTCTACGTTGACTTCCCCCAAAACCTCGTTATTAACCAAGCTATCTTTATCTACCTTTTCTTCCCCAAAACCTCGTTATTTACTAAGTTATATTTCTCTATCTTGTCTTCCCCCAAACCTTGTTATTCAATAAAATATATTTCTCTACCTTGTCTACCCCAAAATCCTCGTTATTCTCCAAGCTATCTTTCTCTACCTTGTCCTCCCCCAAAACTGCGTTATTCACCAAGCTATCTTTCTCAACTTTGTCTCTCCTCAAAACGTCGTTATTCACCAAGCTATCCTTCTAAACCTTGTCTTCCCCAAAATCTCTTTATTCACTAAGCTATCTTTCTCTACCTTGTCTTCTCCCAAAACCTCATTATTCACCAAGCTATTTTTCATCTACCCTGTCTTCCCCCAAATCTTCGTTATTCACCAAGCCGTATTTCTCTACCTTGTCTTCCCCGAAAACCTCGTTATTCACCAAGCTATCTTACTCTAACTTGTCCCTCCAAATCCTCGTTATTCACCAAGCCATCTTTCTTTACCTTGTCTTTCTCCAAAACCTCGTTATTCACCAAGCTAGGTTTCTCTACCTTGTCTTCCTCCTATACATCGTTATTCACGAAGCTATCTTTCTCTACCTTGTCTTCCACCAAAACCACGTTATTCACCAAGCTATCTTTCTCAACCTTCTCTTTCCCCAAAACCTCGTTTTTCACCAAGCTATCCTTCTCAACCTTGTCTTCCCCAAAACATTGTTATTCACCAAGCTATCTTTTCTACCTTGTCCTCCCCCAAACCTTGTTATTCACCAAGCTATCTTTCTCAAACTTATCTCCCCCAAAAACTCTTTATTCACCAAGCTATCTTTCTCTACCTTGTCCTTCCGCAAAACCTCTTTATTCCCCAAGCTATCTTTCTCTACCTTGTCTTCCCCCAAAACATTTTTATTCACCATGCTATCTTCTCAACCTTGTCTTCCCCAAAATCTCGTTATTCAACAAGCCATCTTTCTCTACCTTGTCCCCCCAAAACCTCCTTATTCACCAGGCGATCTTTTTCTACCTTGTCATCCCTCAAAACCTCGTTATTCACCAAGCTATCTTTCCCTACATTGTTTTCCCCAAAACCTTGTTATTCACCAAGCTATCCTTCTCTACCTTATCTTCTCCCAAAACTACGTTATTCACCAAGCTATCTTTCTCTACCTTGTCTTCCACAAAAGATCGTTATTCACCAAGCTATCTTTCTCTACCTTGTCTTCCGCAAAATATCGTTATTCACCAAGCTATCTTTCTCTAAATTGTCTTCCCCAAAACCTCGTTATTCACCAAGCTATCTTAAACTACCTTGTCTTCCACCAAAACCACGTTATTCACCAAGCTATCTTACTCTACCTTGTCTTCCGCAAAATATTGTTACTCACCAAGCCATCTTCTCTACCGTGTCTTCCCCCAAAACCTCGTTATTTACCAAGCTATCTTTCTCAACATTGTCTTTCCCCAAAACCTTGTTATTTAACAAGCTATCCTTCTCAAATATGTGTTCCCCAAAACCTCGTTATTCACCAAGCTATCATTCTCAACCTTGTCTTCCCCAAAACCTCGTTATTCACCAAGCTATCTTTTTCTACCTTGTCTTCCCCCAAAGCCTCTATATTCACCAAGCTATCTTTATCTACCTTGTCTTCCCCAAAACCTTGTTATTCACCAAGCTATCCTTCTCTACCTTGTCTTCTCCCAAACCTCGTTATTCACCAAGCTATCTTACTCTACCTTGTCCCCCCAAATCCTCGTTATTCACCAAGCCATCTTTCTTTACCTTGTCTTTTCCCAAAACCTCGTTATTCACCAGGCTAGGTTTCTCTACCTTGTCTTCCCCCTATACATCGTTATTCACGAAGCTATCTTTCTCTACCTTGTCTTCCACCAAAACCACGTTATTCACCAAGCTATCTTTCTCAACCTTCTCTTTCCCCTAAACCTCGTTATTCACCAAGCTATCCTTCTCAACCTTATCTTCCCCAAAACATTGTTATTCACCAAGCTATCTTTTCGACCTTGTACTCCTCCAAAACCTTGTTATTCACCAAGCTATCTTTCTCAACTTTGTCTTCCCCAAAACCTCTTTATTCACCAATCTATCTTTCTCTAAATTATCCTTCCGCAAAACCTTTTTATTCCCCAAACTATTTTCTCTACCTTGTCTTCCCCCAAAACTTCGGTATTCACCAAGCTATCTTTCTCAACATTGTCTTTCCCCAAAACCTCGTTATTTAACAAGCTATCCTTCTCAAATTTGTGTTCCCCAAAACCTCGTTATTCACCAAGCTATCTTTCTCTACCTTGTCTTCCCCCAAAGCCTCTATATTCACCAAGCTATCTTTATCTACCTTGTCTTCCCCAAAACCTTGTTATTCACCAAGCTATTCTTCTCTACCTTGTCTTCTCCCAAACCTCGTTATTCACCAAGCTATCTTACTCTACCTTGTCCTCCCAAATCCTCGTTATTCACCAAGCCATCTTTCTTTACCTTGTCTTTCTCCAAAACCTCGTTATTAACCAAGATATCTTTCTCTACCTTGTCTTCCCTAAAACCACGTTATTCTCCAAGCTATCTTTCTCTCCTTGACTTCCGCAAAAGCTCGTTATTCACCAAGCTATCTTTCTCCACCTTGTCTTCCCCAAAACCACGTTATTTACTAAGTTATATTTCTCTATCTTGTCTTCCCCCAAACCTTGTTATTCAATAAAATATATTTCTCTACCTTGTCTACCCCCAAAACCTCGTTATTCACCAAGCTATCTTTCTCAACCTTGTCATCCCCCAAAACTGCGTTATTCACCAAGCTATCTTTCTCAACCTTGTCTCTCCTCAAAACATCGTTATTCACCAAGCTATCCTTCTAAACCTTGTCTTCCCCAAAATCTCGTTATTCATTAAGCTATCTTTCTCTACCTTGTCTTCTCCCAAAACCTCATTATTCACCAAGCTATTTTTTATCTACCTCGTATTCCCCAAAATCTTCGTTATTCACCAAGCCGTATTTCTCTACCTTGTCTTCCCCGAAAACCTCGTTATTCACCAAGCTATCTTACTCTAACTTGTCCCCCCAAATCCTCGTTATTCACCAAGCCATCTTTCTTTACCTTGTCTTTCCCCAACACCTCGTTATTCACCAAGCTAGGTTTCTCTACCTTGACTTCACCCTATACATCGTTATTCACGAAGCTATCTTTCTCTACCTTGTCTTCCACCAAAACCACGTTATTCACCAAGCTATCTTTCTCAACCTTCTCTTTCCCCAAAACCTCGTTATTCACCAAGCTATCCTTCTCAACCTTATCTTCCCTAAAACATTGTTATTCACCAAGCTATCTTTTCGACCATGTACTCCTCCAACACCTTGTTATTCACCAAGCTATCTTTCTCAACTTTGTCTTCCCCAAAACCTCTTTATTCACCAAGCTATCTTTCTCTAAATTATCCTTCCGCAAAACCTCTTTATTACCCAAGCTATCTTTCCCTACCTTGTCTTCCCCCAAAACTTCATTTTTCACCAAGCTATCTTCTCAACCTTGTCTTCCCCAAATCCTCGTTATTCAACAATCTACCTTTCTCAACCTTGTCCCCCAAAACCTCTTTATTCACGAAGCTATCTTTCTCTACCTTGTCATCCGCCAAAACCTCGTTATTCACCAAGCATTCTTTCTCTACCCTGTCTTCCGCAAATGATAGTTATTCACCAAGCTATCTTTCTCTACCTTGTCTTCCACCAAAACCACGTTATTCACCAAGCTATCTTTCTCAATCTTGTCTGCCGCAAAAGATTACTCATCAAGCTATCTTTCTCAACCTTGTCTTTCCCCAAAACCTCGTTATTCAGCAATTTATCCTTCTCTACCTTGTCTTCCCCAAAACCTTTTTATTCAACAAGATATATTTCACTACCTTTTCTTCCCCTAAAACCTCGTCATTCACCAAGCTATGTTTATCTACCTTGTCATCCCCCAAAACCTCGTTATTCACCAAGCTATCTTACTCTACCTTGTCTTCCCCAACACATTTTTATTCAACAAGTTATGTTTCTCTACCTTGTCTTCCCCCAAAACCTCGTTATTCACCAAGCTATCTTACTCTACGTTGTCCCCCCAAATCCTCGTTATTCACCAAGCTATATTCCTCTACCTTATCTTTCCCCAAAACTTCGTTATTAACCAAGCTATCTTTCTCAACTTTGACTTCACCCAAAGCTTCGTTATTCACCAAGTTATCTTTCTCTACCTTGTCTTCCCCAAAACCTTGTTATTCAACAAAATATATTTCTCTACTTTGTCTTCCCCCAATACTTCGTTAATCACCAAGCTATCTTAAACTACCTTGACTTCTACCAAAACCACGTTATTCACCAAACTATCTTTCTCTACCTTGTCTTCCCCAAAATATTGTTATTCACCAAGCCATCTTTCTCTACTGTGTCTTCCCCCAAAACCTCGTTACTCACCAAACTATCTTTCTCAACATTGTCTTTCCCCAAAACCTCGTTATTCAAGAAGCTATCCTTCTCAACCTTGTCTTCCCCAAAACCTCGTTATTCACCAAGCTATCTTTCTCTACCTTCTATTCCCCCAAAACTGCGTCTTCCACAAAGCTATCTTTCTCAACCTTGTCCTCCCCCAAAACCTCGTTATTCACCAAGCTATCATATTCAATCTTGTCTTCCCCAAAACCTCGTTATTTACCAAGCTATCTTTCTCAACCTTGTCTTCCCCAAAACCTCGTTATTCACCAAGCTATCTTTCTCTACCTTGTCTTCCCCCAAATCTTCGTTATTCACCAAGCCGTATTTCACTACCTTGTCTCCCCCGAAAACCTCATTATTCACTAAGCTATCTTACTCTAGCTTTTCCCCCCAAATCCTCGTTATTCACCAAGCCATCTTTCTTTACCTTGTCTTTCACCAAAACCTCGTTATTCACCAAGCTATGTTTCTCTACCTTGTCTTCCCCCTATACATCGTAATTCACGAAGCTATCCTTCACTACCTTCTCTTTCCCCAAAATCTCGTTATTCACCAAGCTATCCTTCTCAACCTTATCTTCCCCAAAACATTGTTATTCACCAAGCCATCTATTCTACCTTGTACTCCTCCAAAACCTTGTTATTCACCAAGCTATCTTTCTCAACCTTGACTTCCCCAAAACCTCTTTATTCACCAAGATATCTTTCTCTACCTTGTCTTTCCCCAAAACAGCGTTATTAACCAAGATATCTTTCTCAACCTTGACTTCACCCAAAACCTCGTTATTCACCAAGTTATCTTTCTCTACCTTTTCTTCCACAAAACCTTGTTATTCAACAAAATATATTTCTCTACCTTGTCTTCCCCCAATACCTCGTTATACACCAAGCTATCTTAAACTACCTTGTCTTCCACCAAAACCACGTTATTCACCAAGCTATCTTTCTCTACCTTGTCTTCCGCAAAATATTGTTACTCACCAAGCCATCTTTCTCTACCGTGTCTTCCCCCAAATCCTCGTTATTCACCAAGCTATCTTTCTCAACATTGTTTTTCCCCAAAACCTCGTTATTTAACAAGCTAACCTTCTCAAACTTGTGTTCCCCGAAACCTCGTTATTCACCAAGCTATCTTTCTTAACTTTGTCTTCCCCCAAAACTGCGTTATTCACCAAGCTATCTTTTTCAACCTTGTCCTCCCCCAAAACCTCGTTATTCACCAAGCTAACTTTCTCAATCTTGTCTTCCACAAAACCTCGTTATTCACCAAGCTATCTTTCTCAACCTTGTCTTCCCCAAAACCTCGTTATTCAACAAGCTATCTTTCTCTACCTTGTCTTCCCCCAAAGCCTCAATATTCACCAAGCTATCTTTATGTACCTTTTCTTCCCCAAATCCTTGTTATTCACCAAGCTATCCTTATCTACCTTGTCTTCTCACAAACTTCGTTATTCACCAAGCTATCTTACTCTACCTTGTCCCCCCAAATCCTTGTTATTCACCAAGCCATCTTTCTTTACCTTGTCTTTCTCCAAAACCTCGTTATTAACCAAGATATCTTTCTCTACCTTGTCTTCCCTAAAACCACGTTATTCTCCAAGCTATCTTTCTCTACCTTGACTTCCGCAAAAGCTCGTTATTCACCAAGCTATCTTTCTCTACCTTGACTTCCCCCAAAACCTCGTTATTAACCAAGCTATCTTTCTCTACCTTGTCCTCCCCCAAAACTGCATTATTCTCAACGCTATCTTTCTCAACTTTGTCTTTCCCCAAAACCTTGTTATTCACCAAGCCATCCTTCTCAACCTTGCCTTCCCCAAAACATTGTTATTCACCAAGCTATCTTTTCTACCTTGTCCTCCACAAAACTTCGTTATTCGCCAAGCTATATTTCTCAACCTAGTCTTCCCCAAAACCTCATTATTCACCAAGCTATCTTTCTCTACCTTGTCCTTCTGCAAAACCTCGTTATTCACCAAGCTATCTTTCTCAAATTTGTCTTTCCCCAAAACATCGTTATTTACCAAGCTATCTTCTCAACCATGTCTTCCCAAAAACCTCGTTATTCAACAAGCTACCTTTCTTTACCTTGTCCCCCCAAAACCTCCTTATTCACCAAGTCATCTTTCTTTAACTAGTTATTTCCCCACAACCTCGTTATTCACCAAGCTATGTTTCTCTACCCTGTCTTCTCCCAAAACCTCATAATTCACCAAGCTATTTTTTATCTACGTTGCCTTCCCACAAATCTTCGTTATTCACCAAGCCGTATTTCTCTACCTTGTCGCCCCCAAATCCTCTTTATTTACCAAGCCATCTTTCTTTACCTTGTCTTTCCCCAAAACCTCGTTATTCACCAAGCTATGTTTCTCTACCTTGTCTTCCCCCTATACATGGTTATTCACGAAGCTATCCTTCTCTACCTTGTCTTCCACCAAAACCACGTTCTTCACCATGCTATCTTTCTCAACCTTCTCTTTCCCCAAAACCTCGTTATTCACCAAGCTATCCTTCTCAACCTTATCTTCCCCAAAACATTGTTATTCACCAAGCTATCTATTCTACCTTGTCCTCCTCCAAAACCTTGTTATTCACAAAGCTATCTTTCTCAACCTTGTCTTCCCCAAAACCTCTTTATTTACCAAGCTATCTTTCTCTAAATTGTCCTTCCGCAAAACCTCTTTATTCCCCAAGCTATCTTCTCAATCTTGTCTTCCCCAAAACCTCGTTATTCAACAATCTACCTTTCTCTACCTTGTCCCCCCAAAACTTCCTTATTCACCAAGCTATCTTTCTCTACCTTGTAATCCCCCAAAACCTCGTTATTCACCAAGCTATCTTTCTCTACCTTGTCTTCCGCAAAAGATCGTTATTCACCAAGCTATCTTTCTCTACCTTGTCTTCTCCCAAAACCACGTTATTCACCAAGCTATCTTTCTCTATCTTGTCTTCCGCAAAAGATCGTTATTCACCAAGCTATCTTTCTCTACTTTGTCCTTCCGCAAAAGATCGTTATTCACCAAGCTGTCTTTCTCTACCTTGTCTTCTCCCAAAACCACGTTATTCACCAAGCTATCTTTCTCTTCCTTGTCTTCCGCAAAAGATCGTTATTCACCAAGCTATCTTTCTCTACGTTGTCCTTCCGCAAAAGATCGTTATTCACCAAGCTATCTTTCTCAATCTTGTCTGCCGCAAAAGATTATTCATCAAGCTATCTTTCTCAACCTTGTCTTTCCCCAAAATCTCGTTATTCACCAATTTATCTTTCTCTACATTGTCTTCCCCAACAGCTTGTTTTTCAACAAGTTGTGTTTCTCTACCTTGTCTTCCCCGAAAACCTCGTTATTCACCAAGTCATCTTACTCTACGTTGTCCTCCCAAATCCTCGTTATTCACCAAGCTATCTTTCTCTACCTTTCCTTTCCCAAAACTTCGTTATTCACCAAGCTATCGTTGTCAACTTTGACTTCACCCAAAGCCTCGTTATTCACCAAGTTATCGTTCTCTACCTTGTCTTCCCCAAAACCTTGTTATTCAACAAAATATATTTCTCTACCTTGTCTTCCCCCAATAACTTGTTATTCACCAAGCTATCTTAAACTACCTTGACTTCCACCAAAACCACGTTATTCACCAAACTATCTTTCTCTACCTTGTCTTCCCCAAAACATTGTTATTCACCAAGCTATCTATTCTACCTTGTCCTCCTCCAAAACCTTGTTATTCACAAAGCTATCTTTCTCAACCTTGTCTTCCCCAAAACCTCTTTATTCACCAAGCTATCTTTCTCTAAATTGTCCTTCCTCAAACCACTTTATTCCCCAAGCTATCTTCTCAACCTTGTCTTCCCCAAAACCTCGTTATTCAACAATCTACCTTTCTCTACCTTGTCCCCCCAAAACCTCCTTATTCACCAAGCTATCTTTCTCTACCTTGTAATCCCCCAAAACCTCGTTATTCACCAAGCTATCTTTCTCTACCTTGTCTTCCGCAAAAGATCGTTATTCACCAAGCTATCTTACTCTACCTTGTCTTCCGCAAAAGATCGTTATTCACCAAGCTATCTTTCTCTACCTTGTCTTCTCCCAAAACCACGTTATTCACCAAGCTTTCTTTCTCTACTTTGTCCTTCCGCAAAAGATCGTTATTCACCAAGCTATCTTTCTCTACCTTGTCTTCTCCCAAAACCACATTATTCACCAAGCTATCTTTCTCTACCTTGTCTTCCGCAAAAGATCGTTATTCACCAAGCTATCTTTCTCTACTTTGTCCTTCCGCAAAAGATCGTTATTCACCAAGCTATCTTTCTCAATCTTGTCTGCCGCAAAAGATTATTCATCAAGCTATCTTTCTCAACCTTGTCTTTCCCCAAAACCTCATTATTCACCAATTTATCTTTCTCTACCTTGTCTTCCCCAACAGCTTGTTTTTCAACAAGTTGTGTTTCTCTACCTTGTCTTCCCCGAAAACCTCGTTATTCACCAAGTCATCTTACTCTACGTTGTCCTCCCAAATCCTCGTTATTCACCAAGCTATCTTTCTCTAACTTATCTTTCCCAAAACTTCGTTATTCACCAAGCTATCTTTGTCAACTTTGACTTCACCCAAAGCCTCGTTATTCACCAAGTTATCTTTCTCTACCTTGTCTTCCCCAAAACCTTGTTATTCAACAAAATATATTTCTCTACCTTGTCTTCCCCCAATATCTTGTTATTCACCAAGCTATCTTAAACTACCTTGTCTTCCACCAAAACCACGTTATTCACCAAATTATCTTTCTCTACCTTGTCTTCCGCAAAATATTGTTATTCACCAAGCCATCTTTCTCTACCGTGTCTTCACCAAAACCTCGTTATTCACCAAGCTATCTTTCTCAACATTGTCTTTCCCCAAAACCTCTTTATTCAACAAGCTATCTTTCTCTACCTTATCTTCCACCAAAACCACGTTATTCACCATGCTATCTTTCTCAACCTTGTCATTCCCCAAAACCTCGTTATTCAACAAGCTATCTTTCTCAACCTTGTCCTCCCCCAAATCCTCGTTATTCACCAAGGTATCTTTCTCAATCTTGTCTTCCCCAAAACCTCGTTATTCACCAAGCTATCTTTCTCAATCTTGTCTTCCCCAAAACCTGGTTATTCACCAAGCTATCTTTATCTACCTTGTCTTCCCCAAAATCACGTTATTCACCAAGCTATCTTACTTTACATACTCTTCCCCCAAATCCTCGTTATTCACCAAGCTATCTTTCTCAACTTGGTCTTTCCCCAAAACATCGTTATTCACCAAGCTATCCTTTTCTACCTTTCCTTCCACCAAAATATCGAAATTCACCAAGCTATGGTTCTCTACCTTGTTATCCCACAAAACCTTGTTATTCATCAAGCTATCTTTCTCAACCTTGTCTTCCCCCAAATCTTCGTTATTCAGCAAGCTATCTTTCTCAACATTGTCTTCCCCAAAACCTCTATATTCACCAAGCTATCTGTCGCTACCTTGCCCTTCCGCAAAACCTCTTTATTCCCCAAGCTATCTTTCTCTACCTTGTCGTCCCCCAAAACTTCGTTATTCACCAAGCTATCTTCTCAACCTTGTCTTCCCAAAAATCTCGTTTTTCAACAAGCTACCTTACTCTACCTTGTCACCCCAAAACCTCCTTATTCACCAAGCTATCTTTCTCTACGTTGTCATACCCCAAAACCTCGTTATTCACCAAGCTAACTTTCTCTACATTGTTTTCCCCAAAACCTTGTTATTCACCAAGCTATCCTTCTCTACCTTATCTTCTCCCAAACTTCGTTATTCACCAAGCCATCTTTCTCTACCTTGTCTTTCCACAAAAACCACGTTATTCACCAAGCTATCTTTCTCTACCTTGTCTTCCGCAAAAGATCGATATTCACCAAGCTATCTTTCTCTAACTTGTCTTCTCCCAAAACCCCGTTATTCACCAAGCTATCTTTCTCTACCTTGTCTTCCGCAAAAGATCGTTATTCACCAAGCTATCTTTCTCTACCTTGTCTTCCGCAAAAGATCGTTATTCACCAAGCGATCTTTCTCAACCGTGTCATTCCCCAAAACCTCGTTATTCAACAAGCTATCCTTCTCAAACTTGTGTTCCCCAAAACCTCGTTATTCACCAATTTATATTTCTCTACCCTTTTCTTCCGCTATTACCTCGTTATTCACCATGCTATGTATCTCTACCTTGTCATCCCCCAAAACCTCGTTATTCACCAACCTATCTTTCTCTACCTTGTCTCACCCCAATACCTCGTTATTCACCAAGCTATCCTTCTCAACCTTGTCTTCCCCAAAACATTGTTATTCACCAAGCTATCTTTTCTACCTTGTCCTCCCCCAAACATTGTTATTCACCAAGCTATCTTTCTCAAACTTATCTCCCCCAAAACTCTTTATTCACCAAGCTATCTTTCTCTACCTTGTCCTTCCGCAAAACCTCTTTATTCCCCAAGCTATCTTTCTCTACCTTGTCTTCCCCAAAACATTTTTATTCACCATGCTATCTTCTCAACCTTGTCTTCCCCAAAATCTCGTTATTCAACAAGCTATCTTTCTCTACCTTGTCCCCCCAAAACCTCCTTATTCACCAGGCGATCTTTTTCTACCTTGTCATCCCTCAAAACCTCGTTATTCACCAAGCTATCTTTCTCTACATTGTTTTCCCCAAAACCTTGTTATTCACCAAGCTATCCTTCTCTACCTTATCTTCTCCCAAAACTACGTTATTCACCAAGCTATCTTTCTCTACCTTGTCTTCCGCAAAATATCGTTATTCACCAAGCTATCTTTCTCTAACTTGTCTTCCCCAAAACCTCGTTATTCACCAAGCTATCTTAAACTACCTTGTCTTCCACCAAAACCACGTTATTCACCAAGCTATCTTACTCTACCTTGTCTTCCGCAAAATATTGTTACTCACCAAGCCATCTTCTCTACCATGTCTTCCCCCAAAACCTCGTTATTTACCAAGCTATCTTTCTCAACATTGTCTTTCCCCAAAACCTTGTTATTTAACAAGCTATCCTTCTCAAATATGTGTTCCCCAAAACCTCGTTATTCACCAAGCTATCATTCTCAACCTTGTCTTCCCCAAAACCTCGTTATTCACCAAGCTATCTTTTTCTACATTGTCTTCCCCCAAAGCCTCTATATTCACCAAGCTATCTTTATCTACCTTGTCTTCCCCAAAACCTTGTTATTCACCAAGCTATCCTTCTCTACCTTGTCTTCTCCCAAACCTCGTTATTCACCAAGCTATCTTACTCTACCTTGTCCCCCCAAATCCTCGTTATTCACCAAGCCATCTTTCTTTACCTTGTCTTTTCCCAAAACCTCGTTATTCACCAGGCTAGGTTTCTCTACCTTGTCTTCCCCCTATACATCGTTATTCACGAAGCTATCTTTCTCTACCTTGTCTTCCACCAAAACCACGTTATTCACCAAGCTATCCTTCTCAACCTTATCTTCCCCAAAACATTGTTATTCACCAAGCTATCTTTCTCTAACTTATCTTTCCCAAAACTTCGTTATTCACCAAGCTATCTTTCTCTAACTTATCTTTCCCAAAACTTCGTTATTCACCAAGCTATCTTTGTCAACTTTGACTTCACCCAAAGCCTCGTTATTCACCAAGCTATCTTTCTCAACTTTGTCTTCCCCAAAACCTCTTTATTCACCAAGCTATCTTTCTCTAAATTATCCTTCCGCAAAACCTTTTTATTCCCCAAGCTATTTTTCTCTACCTTGTCTTCCCCCAAAACTTCGGTATTCACCAAGCTATCTTTCTCAACATTGTCTTTCCCCAAAACCTCGTTATTTAACAAGCTATCCTTCTCAAATTTGTGTTCCCCAAAACCTCGTTATTCACCAAGCTATCTTTCTCTACCTTGTCTTCCCCCAAAGCCTCTATATTCACCAAGCTATCGTAATCTACCTTGTCTTCCCCAAAACCTTGTTATTCACCAAGCTATCCTTCTCTAACTTGTCTTCTCCCAAACCTCGTTATTCACGAAGCTATCTTACTCTACCTTGTCCTCCCAAATCCTCGTTATTCACCAAGCCATCTTTCTTTACCTTGTCTTTCTCCAAAACCTCGTTATTAACCAAGATATCTTTCTCTACCTTGTCTTCCCTAAAACCACGTTATTCTCCAAGCTATCTTTCTCTACCTTGACTTCCGCAAAAGCTCGTTATTCACCAAGCTATCTTTCTCCACCTTGACTTCCCCCAAAACCTCGTTATTAACCAAGCTATCTTTATCTACCTTGTCTTCCCCAAAACCACGTTATTTACTAAGTTATATTTCTCTATCTTGTCTTCCCCCAAACCTTGTTATTCAATAAAATATATTTCTCTACCTTGTCTACCCCCAAATCCTCGTTATTCACCAAGCTATCTTTCTCTACCTTGTCATCCCCCAAAACTGCGTTATTCACCAAGCTATCTTTCTCAACCTTGTCTCTCCTCAAAACATCGTTATTCACCAAGCTATCCTTCTAAACCTTGTCTTCCCCAAAATCTTGTTATTCATTAAGCTATCTTTCTCTACCTTGTCTTCTCCCAAAACCTCATTATTCACCAAGCTATTTTTTATCTACCTCGTATTCCCCAAAATCTTCGTTATTCACCAAGCCGTATTTCTCTACCTTGTCTTCCCCGAAAACCTCGTTATTCACCAAGCTATCTTTCTTTACCTTGTCTTTCCCCAACACCTCGTTATTCACCAAGCTAGGTTTCTCTACCTTGACTTCACCCTATACATCGTTATTCACGAAGCTATCTTTCTCTACCTTGTCTTCCACCAAAACCACGTTATTCACCAAGCTATCTTTCTCAACCTTCTCTTTCCCCAAAACCTCGTTATTCACCAAGCTATCCTTCTCAACCTTATCTTCCCTAAAACATTGTTATTCACCAAGCTATCTTTTCGACCATGTACTCCTCCAACACCTTGTTATTCACCAAGCTATCTTTCTCAACTTTGTCTTCCCCCAAACCTCTTTATTCACCAAGCTATCTTTCTCTAAATTATCCTTCCGCAAAACCTCTTTATTCCCCAAGCTATCTTTCTCTACCTTGTCTTCCCCCAAAACTTCGTTTTTCACCAAGCTATCTTCTCAATCTTGTCTTCCCCAAATCCTCGTTATTCAACAATCTACCTTTCTCTACCTTGTCCCCCAAAACCTCTTTATTCACGAAGCTATCTTTCTCTACCTTGTCATCCGCCAAAACCTCGTTATTCACCAAGCATTCTTTCTCTACCTTGTCTTCCGCAAATGATCGTTATTCACCAAGCTATCTTTCTCTACCTTTTCTTCCACCAAAACCACGTTATTCACCAAGCTATCTTTCTCAATCTTGTCTGCCGCAAAAGATTACTCATTAAGCTATCTTTCTCAACCTTATCTTTCCCCAAAACCTCGTTATTCAGCAATTTATCCTTCTCTACCTTGTCTTCCCCAAAACCTTTTTATTCAACAAGATATATTTCCCTACCTTTTCTTCCCCTAAAACCTCGTCATTCACCAAGCTATGTTTATCTACCTTGTCATCCCCCAAAACCTCGTTATTCACCAAGCTATCTTACTCTACCTTGTCTTCCCCAACACATTTTTATTCAACAAGTTATGTTTCTCTACCTTGTCTTCCCCCAAAACCTCGTTATTCACCAAGCTATCTTACTCTACGTTGTCCCCCCAAATCCTCGTTATTCACCAAGCTATATTCCTCTACCTTATCTTTCCCCAAAACTTCGTTATTAACCAAGCTATCTTTCTCAACTTTGACTTCACCCAAAGCCTCGTTATTCACCAAGTTATCTTTCTCTACCTTGTCTTCCCCAAAACCTTGTTATTCAACAAAATATATTTCTCTACTTTGTCTTCCCCCAATACTTCGTTAATCACCAAGCTATCTTAAACTACCTTGACTTCTACCAAAACCACGTTATTCACCAAACTATCTTTCTCTACCTTGTCTTCCCCAAAATATTGTTATTCACCAAGCCATCTTTCTCTACTGTGTCTTCCCCCAAAACCTCGTTATTCACCAAACTATCTTTCTCAACATTGTCTTTCCCCAAAACCTCGTTATTCAAGAAGCTATCCTTCTCAACCTTGTCTTCCCCAAAACCTCGTTATTCACCAAGCTATCTTTCTCTACCTTCTATTCCCCCAAAACTGCGTCTTCCACAAAGCTATCTATCTCAACCTTGTCCTCCCCCAAAACCTCGTTATTCACCAAGCTATCATATTCAATCTTGTCTTCCCCAAAACCTTGTTATTTACCAAGCTATCTTTCTCAACCTTGTCTTCCCCAAAACCTCGTTATTCACCAAGCTATCCTTCTCTACCTTGTCTTCTCCCAAACCTCGTTATTCACCAAGCTATCTTACTCTACCTTGTCCCCCCAAATCCTCGTTATTCACCAAGCCATCTTTCTTTACCTTGTCTTTTCCCAAAACCTCGTTATTCACCAGGCTAGGTTTCTCTACCTTGTCTTCCCCCTATACATCGTTATTCACGAAGCTATCTTTCTCTACCTTGTCTTCCACCAAAACCACGTTATTCACCAAGCTATCTTTCTCAACCTTCTCTTTCCCCTAAACCTCGTTATTCACCAAGCTATCCTTCTCAACCTTATCTTCCCCAAAACATTGTTATTCACCAAGCTATCTTTCTCTAACTTATCTTTCCCAAAACTTCGTTATTCACCAAGCTATCTTTCTCTAACTTATCTTTCCCAAAACTTCGTTATTCACCAAGCTATCTTTGTCAACTTTGACTTCACCCAAAGCCTCGTTATTCACCAAGCTATCTTTCTCAACTTTGTCTTCCCCAAAACCTCTTTATTCACCAAGCTATCTTTCTCTAAATTATCCTTCCGCAAAACCTTTTTATTCCCCAAGCTATTTTTCTCTACCTTGTCTTCCCCCAAAACTTCGGTATTCACCAAGCTATCTTTCTCAACATTGTCTTTCCCCAAAACCTCGTTATTTAACAAGCTATCCTTCTCAAATTTGTGTTCCCCAAAACCTCGTTATTCACCAAGCTATCTTTCTCTACCTTGTCTTCCCCCAAAGCCTCTATATTCACCAAGCTATCTTTATCTACCTTGTCTTCCCCAAAACCTTGTTATTCACCAAGCTATCCTTCTCTAACTTGTCTTCTCCCAAACCTCGTTATTCACGAAGCTATCTTACTCTACCTTGTCCTCCCAAATCCTCGTTATTCACCAAGCCATCTTTCTTTACCTTGTCTTTCTCCAAAACCTCGTTATTAACCAAGATATCTTTCTCTACCTTGTCTTCCCTAAAACCACGTTATTCTCCAAGCTATCTTTCTCTACCTTGACTTCCGCAAAAGCTCGTTATTCACCAAGCTATCTTTCTCCACCTTGACTTCCCCCAAAACCTCGTTATTAACCAAGCTATCTTTATCTACCTTGTCTTCCCCAAAACCACGTTATTTACTAAGTTATATTTCTCTATCTTGTCTTCCCCCAAACCTTGTTATTCAATAAAATATATTTCTCTACCTTGTCTACCCCCAAATCCTCGTTATTCACCAAGCTATCTTTCTCTACCTTGTCATCCCCCAAAACTGCGTTATTCACCAAGCTATCTTTCTCAACCTTGTCTCTCCTCAAAACATCGTTATTCACCAAGCTATCCTTCTAAACCTTGTCTTCCCCAAAATCTTGTTATTCATTAAGCTATCTTTCTCTACCTTGTCTTCTCCCAAAACCTCATTATTCACCAAGCTATTTTTTATCTACCTCGTATTCCCCAAAATCTTCGTTATTCACCAAGCCGTATTTCTCTACCTTGTCTTCCCCGAAAACCTCGTTATTCACCAAGCTATCTTTCTTTACCTTGTCTTTCCCCAACACCTCGTTATTCACCAAGCTAGGTTTCTCTACCTTGACTTCACCCTATACATCGTTATTCACGAAGCTATCTTTCTCTACCTTGTCTTCCACCAAAACCACGTTATTCACCAAGCTATCTTTCTCAATCTTGTCTGCCGCAAAAGATTACTCATTAAGCTATCTTTCTCAACCTTATCTTTCCCCAAAACCTCGTTATTCAGCAATTTATCCTTCTCTACCTTGTCTTCCCCAAAACCTTTTTATTCAACAAGATATATTTCCCTACCTTTTCTTCCCCTAAAACCTCGTCATTCACCAAGCTATGTTTATCTAACTTGTCATCCCCCAAAACCTCGTTATTCACCAAGCTATCTTACTCTACCTTGTCTTCCCCAACACATTTTTATTCAACAAGTTATGTTTCTCTACCTTGTCTTCCCCCAAAACCTCGTTATTCACCAAGCTATCTTACTCTACGTTGTCCCCCCAAATCCTCGTTATTCACCAAGCTATATTCCTCTACCTTATCTTTCCCCAAAACTTCGTTATTAACCAAGCTATCTTTCTCAACTTTGACTTCACCCAAAGCCTCGTTATTCACCAAGTTATCTTTCTCTACCTTGTCTTCCCCAAAACCTTGTTATTCAACAAAATATATTTCTCTACTTTGTCTTCCCCCAATACTTCGTTAATCACCAAGCTATCTTAAACTACCTTGACTTCTACCAAAACCACGTTATTCACCAAACTATCTTTCTCTACCTTGTCTTCCCCAAAATATTGTTATTCACCAAGCCATCTTTCTCTACTGTGTCTTCCCCCAAAACCTCGTTATTCACCAAACTATCTTTCTCAACATTGTCTTTCCCCAAAACCTCGTTATTCAAGAAGCTATCCTTCTCAACCTTGTCTTCCCCAAAACCTCGTTATTCACCAAGCTATCTTTCTCTACCTTCTATTCCCCCAAAACTGCGTCTTCTACAAAGCTATCTATCTCAACCTTGTCCTCCCCCAAAACCTCGTTATTCACCAAGCTATCATATTCAATCTTGTCTTCCCCAAAACCTTGTTATTTACCAAGCTATCTTTCTCAACCTTGTCTTCCCCAAAACCTCGTTATTCACCAAGCTATCTTTCTCTACCTTGTCTTCACCCAAATCTTCGTTATTCACCAAGCCGTATTTCACTACCTTGTCTCCCCCGAAAACCTCATTATTCACTAAGCTATCTTACTCTAGCTTTTCCCCCCAAATCCTCGTTATTCACCAAGCCATCTTTCTTTACCTTGTCTTTCACCAAAACCTCGTTATTCACCAAGCTATGTTTCTCTACCTTGTCTTCCCCCTATACATCGTAATTCACGAAGCTATCCTTCACTACCTTCTCTTTCCCCAAAGTCTCGTTATTCACCAAGCTATCCTTCTCAACCTTATCTTCCCCAAAACATTGTTATTCACCAAGCCATCTATTCTACCTTGTACTCCTCCAAAACCTTGTTATTCACCAAGCTATCTTTCTCAACCTTGACTTCCCCAAAACCTCTTTATTCACCAAGATATCTTTCTCTACCTTGTCTTTCCCCAAAACAGCGTTATTAACCAAGATATCTTTCTCAACCTTGACTTCACCCAAAACCTCGTTATTCACCAAGTTATCTTTCTCTACCTTTTCTTCCACAAAACCTTGTTATTCAACAAAATATATTTCTCTACCTTGTCTTCCCACAATACCTCGTTATACACCAAGCTATCTTAAACTACCTTGTCTTCCACCAAAACCACGTTATTCACCAAGCTATCTTTCTCTACCTTGTCTTCCGCAAAATATTGTTACTCACCAAGCCATCTTTCTCTACCGTGTCTTCCCCCAAATCCTCGTTATTTAACAAGCTAACTTTCTCAAACTTGTGTTCCCCGAAACCTCGTTATTCACCAAGCTATCTTTCTTAACTTTGTCTTCCCCCAAAACTGCGTTATTCACCAAGCTATCTTTTTCAACCTTGTCCTCCCCCAAAACCTCGTTATTCACCAAGCTATCTTTCTCAATCTTGTCTTCCACAAAACCTCGTTATTCACCAAGCTATCTTTCTCAACCTTGTCTTCCCCGAAACCTCGTTATTCACCAAGCTATCTTTCTTAACTTTGTCTTCCCCCAAAACTGCGTTATTCACCAAGCTATCTTTTTCAACCTTGTCCTCCCCCAAAACCTCGTTATTCACCAAGCTAACTTTCTCAATCTTGTCTTCCACAAAACCTCGTTATTCACCAAGCTATCTTTCTCTACCTTGTCTTCCCCCAAAGCCTCGATATTCACCAAGCTATCTTTATGTACCTTTTCTTCCCCAAATCCTTGTTATTCACCAAGCTATCCTTATCTACCTTGTCTTCTCACAAACTTCGTTATTCACCAAGCTATCTTACTCTACCTTGTCCCCCTAAATCCTCGTTATTCACCAAGCCATCTTTCTTTACCTTGTCTTTCTCCAAAACCTCGTTATTAACCAAGATATCTTTCTCTACCTTGTCTTCCCTAAAACCACGTTATTCTCCAAGCTATCTTTCTCTACCTTGACTTCCGCAAAAGCTCGTTATTCACCAAGCTATCTTTCTCTACCTTGACTTCCCCCAAAACCTCGTTATTAACCAAGCTATCTTTATCTACCTCGTCTTCCCCAAAACCTTGTTATTCAAGAAAATATATTTCTCTACATTGTCTTCACCCAAAGCCTCGTTATTCACCAAGCTATCTTTCTCTACCTTGTCCTCCCCCAAAACTGCATTATTCTCAATGCTATCTTTCTCAACTTTGTCTTTCCCCAAAACCTTGTTATTCACCAAGCCATCCTTCTCAACCTTGCCTTCCCCAAAACATTGTTATTCACCAAGCTATCTTTTCTACCTTGTCCTCCACAAAACTTCGTTATTCGCCAAGCTATATTTCTCAACCTAGTCTTCCCCAAAACCTCATTATTCACCAAGCTATCTTTCTCTACCTTGTCCTTCCGCAAAACCTCGTTATTCACCAAGCTATCTTTCTCAAATTTGTCTTTCCCCAAAACATCGTTATTTACCAAGCTATCTTCTCAACCATGTCTTCCCAAAAACCTCGTTATTCAACAAGCTACCTTTCTTTACCTTGTCCCGCCAAAACCTCCTTATTCACCAAGTCATCTTTCTTTAACTAGTTATTTCCCCACAACCTCGTTATTCACCAAGCTATGTTTCTCTACCCTGTCTTCTCCCAAAACCTCATTATTCACCAAGCTATTTTTTATCTACCTTGCCTTCCCACAAATCTTCGTTATTCACCAAGCCGTATTTCTCTACCTTGTCGCCCCCCAAATCCTCTTTATTTACCAAGCCATCTTTCTTTACCTTGTCTTTCCCCAAAACCTCGTTATTCACCAAGCTATGTTTCTCTACCTTGTCTTCCCCCTATACATGGTTATTCACGAAGCTATCCTTCTCTACCTTGTCTTCCACCAAAACCACGTTCTTCACCATGCTATCTTTCTCAACCTTCTCTTTCCCCAAAACCTCGTTATTCACCAAGCTATCCTTCTCAACCTTATCTTCCCCAAAACATTGTTATTCACCAAGCTATCTATTCTACCTTGTCCTCCTCCAAAACCTTGTTATTCACAAAGCTATCTTTCTCAACCTTGTCTTCCCCAAAACCTCTTTATTCACCAAGCTATCTTTCTCTAAATTGTCCTTCCGCAAAACCTCTTTATTCCCCAAGCTATCTTCTCAATCTTGTCTTCCCCAAAACCTCGTTATTCAACAATCTACCTTTCTCTACCTTGTCCCCCCAAAACCTCCTTATTCACCAAGCTATCTTTCTCTACCTTGTAATCCCCCAAAACCTCGTTATTCACCAAGCTATCTTTCTCTACCTTGTCTTCCGCAAAAGATCGTTATTCACCAAGCTATCTTACTCTACCTTGTCTTCCGCAAAAGATCGTTATTCACCAAGCTATCTTTCTCTACCTTGTCTTCTCCCAAAACCACGTTATTCACCAAGCTATCTTTCTCTACCTTGTCTTCCGCAAAAGATCGTTATTCACCAAGCTTTCTTTCTCTACTTTGTCCTTCCGCAAAAGATCGTTATTCACCAAGCTATCTTTCTCTACTTTGTCCTTCCGCAAAAGATCGTTATTCACCAAGCTATCTTTCTCAATCTTGTCTGCCGCAAAAGATTATTCATCAAGCTAACTTTCTCAACCTTGTCTTTCCCCAAAACCTCGTTATTCACCAATTTATCTTTCTCTACCTTGTCTTCCCCAACAGCTTGTTTTTCAACAAGTTGTGTTTCTCTACCTTGTCTTCCCCGAAAACCTCGTTATTCACCAAGTCATCTTACTCTACGTAGTCCTCCCAAATCCTCGTTATTCACCAAGCTATCTTTCTCTAACTTATCTTTCCCAAAACTTCGTTATTCACCAAGCTATCTTTGTCAACTTTGACTTCACCCAAAGCCTCGTTATTCACCAAGTTATCTTTCTCTACCTTGTCTTCCCCAAAACCTTGTTATTCAACAAAATATATTTCTCTACCTTGTCTTCCCCCAATATCTTGTTATTCACCAAGCTATCTTAAACTACCTTGTCTTCCACCAAAACCACGTTATTCACCAAACTATCTTTCTCTACCTTGTCTTCCGCAAAATATTGTTATTCACCAAGCCATCTTTCTCTACCGTGTCTTCACCAAAACCTCGTTATTCACCAAGCTATCTTTCTCAACATTGTCTTTCCCCAAAACCTCTTTATTCAACAAGATATCTTTCTCTACCTTATCTTCCACCAAAACCACGTTATTCACCATGCTATCTTTCTCAACCTTGTCATTCCCCAAAACCTCGTTATTCAACAAGCTATCTTTCTCAACCTTGTCCTCCCCCAAATCCTCGTTATTCACCAAGGTATCTTTCTCAATCTTGTCTTCCCCAAAACCTCGTTATTCACCAAGCTATCTTTCTCAATCTTGTCTTCCCCAAAACCTCGTTATTCACCAAGCTATCTTTCTCTACCTTGTCTTCCCCCAAAACCTGGTTATTCACCAAGCTATCTTTATCTACCTTGTCTTCCCCAAAATCACGTTATTCACCAAGCTATCTTACTTTACATTCTCTTCCCCCAAATCCTCGTTATTCACCAAGCTATCTTTCTCAACTTGGCCTTTCCCCAAAACATCGTTATTCACCAAGCTATCCTTTTCTACCTTTCCTTCCACCAAAATATCGAAATTCACCAAGCTATGGTTCTCTACCTTGTTATCCCACAAAACCTTGTTATTCAACAAGCTATCTTTTTCACCAAGACATCTTTCTTTAACTCGTCATTCCCCAACACCTCGTTATTCACAAAGCTTTCTTTATCTACCCTGTCTTCCCCAAAACCTCTATATTCACCAAGCTATCTGTCGCTACCTTGCCCTTCCGCAAAACCTCTTTATTCCCCAAGCTATCTTTCTCTACCTTGTCGTCCCCCAAAACTTCGTTATTCACCAAGCTATCTTCTCAACCTTGTCTTCCCCAAAACCTCGTTTTTCAACAAGCTACCTTTCTCTACCTTGTCACCCCAAAACCTCCTTATTCACCAAGCTATCTTTCTCTACGTTGTCATACCCCAAAACCTCGTTATTCACCAAGCCATCTTTCTCTACCTTGTCTTTCCACAAAAACCACGTTATTCACCAAGCTATCTTTCTCTACCTTGTCTTCCGCAAAAGATCGATATTCACCAAGCTATCTTTCTCTAACTTGTCTTCTCCCAAAACCCCGTTATTCACCAAGCTATCTTTCTCTACCTTGTCTTCCGCAAAAGATCGTTATTCACCAAGCTATCTTTCTCTACCTTGTCTTCCGCAAAAGATCGTTATTCACCAAGCTATCTTTCTCAACCGTGTCATTCCCCAAAACCTCGTTATTCAACAAGCTATCCTTCTCAAACTTGTGTTCCCCAAAACCTCGTTATTCACCAAGTTATCTTTCTCTACCTTGTCTTCCCCCAAAACTGCGTTATTCACCAAGCTATTCTCAAAATTGTCTTCCCCCAAAACCTCGTTATTCACCAATTTATATTTCTCTACCCTTTTCTTCCGCTATAACCTCGTTATTCACCAAGCTATGTATCTCTACCTTGTCATCCCCCAAAACCTCGTTATTCACCAACCTATCTTTCTCTACCTTGTCTCACCCCAATACCTCGTTATTCACCAAGCTATCTTTCTCTACCTTGACTTCCCCCAAAACATCGTTATTCACCAAGCTATCTTTGTCTACCATGACTTCCCCCAAAACCTCGTTATTCACCAAGTTATCTTTCTCTAACTTGTATTCCCCATAACCTCGTTATTCACCAAGCTATCTTTCTCTACCTTGTCTTCACCCAAAACTGCGTTATTCACCAAGCTATTCTCAAAATTGTCTTCCCCAAAACCTCGTTATTCACCAATTTATATTTCTCTACCCTTTTCTTCCGCTATAACCTCGTTATTCACCAAGCTATGTATCTCTACCTTGTCATCCCCCAAAACCTCGTTATTCACCAACCTATCTTTCTCTACCTTGTCTCACCCCAATACCTCGTTATTCACCAAGCTATCTTTCTCTACCTTGACTTCTCCCAAAACATCGTTATTCACCAAGCTCTCTTTGTCTACCATGACTTCCCCCAAAACCTCGTTATTCACCAAGTTATCTTTCTCTAACTTGTATTCCCCATAACCTCGGTATTCACCCAGTTATCTTTCTCTAACTTGAATTCCCCATAACCTCGTTATTCACCAAGCTATCTTAGTCTACGTTGACCCCCCAAAACCTCGTTTTTCACCAAGCCATCTTTCTTTAACTCGTCTTTCCCCAACATCTCGTTATTCACCAAGCTATCTTTATCTACCCTGTCTTCTCCAAAAACCTCATTATTCACCAAGCGATCTTTCTCTACCTTTTCTACCACCAAAATCTCGGTATTCACGAAGATATCTTTCTGTACTTTGATTTCCCCAAAACCTCGTTATTCACCAAGCTATCCTTCTCTACCTTGCTTCCCCCAAAACCTCATTATTCACCAAGCTATCTTTCTCTACCTTAACGTCCCCAAACCTCGTTATTCACCAAGCTATCTTTCTCTACCTTGCCGTCCCCCAAAACCTTGTTATTCACCAGGCTTTCTTTCTCTACCTTTTATTCCCCCCAAATCTCGTTATTCACCAAGCTATCTTTCTTTAACTTGTCTTACCCAAAATTTCGTTATTCACCAAGCTATCTTTCTCCACCATGACTTCCGCCAAAACCTCGTTATTCACCAAGTTATCTTTCTCTAACTTGTATTCCCCAACACATCGATGTTCACCAAGCTCACTTTAGCTACCCTGTCTTCTCCCAAAACCTAATTATTCACCAAGCTATCTTTCTCAACCTTGTCATTCCCCAAAACCTCGTTAATCACCAAGCTATCTTTATCTACCTTTTCTACCATCAAAATCTCGGTATTCACCAAGCTATCTTTCTGTACCTTGATTTCCGCAAAACCTCGGTATTCACCAAACTATCTTTCTCTACCTTCTCTTCCCCAATAACCTCGTTATTCACCAAGCTATCTTTCTCTATCTCATCGTCCCCCAGACCTCGTTATTCACCAAGCTATCTTTCTCTACCTTTCCCTCCCCCAATAACTTGTTATTCACCAGGCTTTCTTTCTCTACATTTTATTCCCCCAAAATCTCGTTATTCTCCAAGCTATCTTTCTTTAACTTGTCTAAACCCCAAATTTCGTTATTCACCAAGCTATCTTACTCTAGCTTGTCTTCCCCCAAAATCTCGGTATTCACCAAGCTATCTTTCTCTACCATGACTTCCGCCAAAACCTCGTTATTCACCAAGCTATCTTTCTCTAACTTGTATTCCCCATAACCTCGTTACTCACCAGGCTATCTTTCTCTAGCTTGAATTCCCCCAAAACTCCGTTATTCACCAAGCTATCTTACTATACGTTGTCCCCCCAAAACCTCGTTTTTCACCGAACCATCTTTCTTTAACTCGTCTTTCCCCAACACCTCGTTATTCACCAAGCTATCTTTATCTACACTGTCTTCTCCCAAAACCTCATTATTCACCAAGCTATCTTTCTCTACCTTACCTTCCCCCAAAACCTTGTTATTCACCAGGCTTTCTTTCTCTACCTTTTATTCCCCCCAAAATCTCGTTATTCACCAAGCTATCTTTCTTTAACTTGTCTTACCCCAAATTTCGTTATTTACCAAGATATCTTTCTCTAGCTTGTCTTCCCCCAAAATCTCGGTATTCACCAAGTTATCTTTCTCTACCATGACTTCCGCCAACACCTCGTTATTCACCAAGCTATCTTTATCTACCCTGTCTTTCCCTAAAACATCGTTATTCACCAAGCTATCCTTCTCTAACTTGTCTTCCCCCAAAACCTCGTTATTCACCAATCTATCTTTCTCTACCTTGTCTCCCCCCAAATCCTCGTTAATCACCAATCTATCTTTCTCTACCTTTTCTACCACCAACATCTCGGTATTCACCAAGTTATCTTTCTGTACCTTGATTTCCCCAAAACCTCGTTATTCACCAAGCTATCCTTCTCTACCTTGCTTCCCCCAAAACCTCATTATTCACCAAGCTATCTTTCTCTACCTTGCCTTCCTCCAAACCTTGTTATTCACCAGGCTTTCTTTCTCTACCTTTTATTCCCCCAAAATCTCGTTATTCACCAAGCTATCTTTCTTTAACTTGTCTTACCCCAAATTTCGTTATTCACCAAGCTATCTTTCTCTAGCTTGTCTTCCCCCAAAATCTCGGTATTCACTAAGCTATCTTTCTCTACCATGACTTCCGCCACAACCTCGTTATTCACCAAGTTATCTTTCTCTAAATTGTATTCCTCATAACCTCGTTATTCACCAAGTTATCTTTTATAACCTTGTCTTCCCTCAAAACATCGTTGTTCACCAAGCTATTTTTCCCTACCTTGTCTTCCCACATAACCTCGGTATTCAACAAGCTATCTTTCCCTACCTTGAATTCCCCCAAAACATCGTTATTAACCAAGCTATCTTACTCTCCCTTGTCCCCACAAAACCTCGTTATTCAGTAAGCCATCTTTCTTTAACTCATCTTTCCCCAACACATCGATATTCACCAAGCTATCTTTATCTACCCTGTCTTCCCCCAAAACCTAATTATTCACCAAGCTATCTTTGTCTACCTTGTCTTCCCCCAAAAGCTCGTTAATCACCAAGCTATCTTTCTCTACCTTTTCTACCCCCAAAATCTCGGTATTCACCAAGCCATCTTTCTGTACCTTGATTTCCCCAAAACCTCGGTATTCACCAAGCTATCGTTCTCTACCTTGTCTTCCTCAATAACCTCGTTATTCACCAAGTTATCTTTCTCTACCTTTACTTCCCCGAAAACATCGTTATTCACCAAGCCATCTTTCTTTAACTCATCTTTCCCCAACACCTCGATATTCACCAAGCTATCTTTTTCTACCCTGTCTTCTCCCAAAACCTAATTATTCACCAAGCTATCTTTGTCTACCTTGTCTTCCCACAAAAGCTCGTTAATCACCAAGCTATCTTTCTCTACCTTTTCTACCCCCAAAATCTCGGTATTCACCAAGCTATCTTTCTGTACCTTGATTTCCCCAAAACCTCGGTATTCACCAAGCTATCGTTCTCTACCTTGTCTTCCTCAATAACCTCGTTATTCACCAAGTTATCTTTCTCTACCATGACTTCCCCGAAAACATCGTTATTCACCAAGCTATCTTTCTTTAATTCGTCTTTCCCCAACACCTCGTTATTCAGCAAGTTATCTTTATCTACCCTGTCTTTCCCCAAAACATCGTTATTCACCAAGCTATCCTTCTCTAACTTGTCTTCCCCAAAACCTCGTTAGTCACCAAGCTATCTTACCCTCCCTTGTACCCCCAAAACCTCGTTATTCACCAAGCCATCTTTCTTTAACTTGTCTTTCCCCAACACCTCGTTATTCACCTAGCTATCTTTCTTTAACTTGTCTTACCCCAAATTTCGTTATTCACCAAGCTATCTTTCTCTACCATGACTTCCGCAAAAACCTTGTTATTCACCAAGTTATCTTTCTCTACCTTGTCTTCTCCCAAAAGATCGTTGTTCACCAAGCTATTTTTCCCTACCTTGTCTTCCACCAAAAAATGCGTTATTCACCAAGCTATCTTACTCTCCCTTGTCCCCTAAAACCTCGTTATTCAGTAAGCCATCTCCCTTTAACTCGTCTTTCCCCAACACCTCGTTATTCACCAAGCTATCTTTATCGACCCTGTCTTCTCCCAAAACCTCATTATACACCAAGTTATGTTTCCCTACCTTGTCTTCCCCCAAAACATCGTTAATCCCCAAGCTATCTTTCTCTACCTTTTCTACCCCCAAAATATCGGTATTCACCAAGCTATCTTTCTGTACCTTGATTTCCCCAAAACCTCCGTATTCACCAAGCTATCTTTCTCTACCTTGTCTTCCCCAATAACCTCGTTATTCACCAAGCTATCTTTCTCTACCTTTACTTCCCCGAAAACATCGTTATTCACCAAGCCATCTTTTTCTACCATGACTTCCACCAAAACCTCGTTATTCACCAAGTTAACTTTCTGTAACTTGTATTCCCCATAACCTCGTTATTCACCAAGCTATCTTTCTCTACCTTGAATTCCCCCAAAACCTCGTTATTTACCAAGCCATCTTTCATTAACTCGTCTTTCCCCGACACCTCGTTATTCACCAAGCTATCTTTATCTATCCTGTCTTCTCCCAAAACCACATTATACACCAAGCTATCTTTCTCTACCTTGTCTTCCCCCAAAACCTAATTATTCACCAAGCTATCCTTCTCTACCTTACTTCCTCCAAAACCTTATTATTCACCAAGCTATATTTCTTTACCTTATCGTCCCCCAAATTTCGTTATTCACCAAGGTATCTTTCTCTAGATTGTCTTCCCCCAAAATCTCGGTATTCACCAAGCTATCTTTCTCTACCTTGTCTTCCCCCAAATCCTCGTTAATCACCAATCTATCTTCCTCTACCTTTTCTACCACCAATATCTCGGTATTCACCAAGCTATCCTTCTCTACCTTGCTTCCCCCAAAACCTCATTATTCACCAAGCTATCTTTCTCTTCCTTATCGTCCCCCAAACCTCGTTATTCACCAAGCTATCTTTCTCTACCTTGTCTTCCCCCAAACCTTGTTATTCACCAGGCATTCTTTCTCTACCTTTTATTCCCCCAAAATCTCGTTATTCACCAAGCTATCTTTCTTTAACTTGTCTAAACCCCAAATTTCGTTATTCACCAAGCTATATTTCTCTAGCTTGTCTTCCCCCAAAATCTCGGTATTCACCAAGCTATCTTTCTCTACCATGACTTCCGCCAAAACCTTGTTATTCACCAAGTTATCTTTCTCTAACTTGTATTCCCCATAACCTCGTTATTCACCAAGTTATCTTTTATAACCTTGTCTTCCCTCAAAACATCGTTGTTCACCAAGCTATTTTTCACTACCTTGTCTTCCCACATAACCTCGTTATTCAACAAGCTATCTTTCCCTACCTTGAATTCCCCCAAAACATCGTTATTCACCAAGCTATCTTACTCTCCCTTGTCCCCACAAAACCTCGTTATTCAGTAAGCCATCTTTCTTTAACTCATCTTTCCCCGACACCTCAATATTGACCAAGCTATCTTTTTCTACCCTGTCTTCTCCCAAAACCTAATTATTCACCAAACTATCTTTGTCTACCTTGTCTTCCCCCAAAAGCTCGTTAATCCCCAAGCTATCTTTCTCTACCTTTACTTCCCCGAAAACATCGTTATTCACCAAGCCATCTTTTTCTACCATGACTTCCACCAAAACCTCGTTATTCACCAAGTTAACTTTCTGTAACTTGTATTCCCCATAACCTCGTTATTCACCAAGCTATCTTTCTCTACCTTGAATTCCCCCAAAACCTCGTTATTTACCAAGCCATCTTTCATTAACTCGTCTTTCCCCGACACCTCGTTATTCACCAAGCTATCTTTATCTATCCTGTCTTCTCCCAAAACCACATTATACACCAAGCTATCTTTCTCTACCTTGTCTTCCCCCAAAACCTAATTATTCACCAAGCTATCCTTCTCTACCTTACTTCCTCCAAAACCTTATTATTCACCAAGCTATATTTCTTTACCTTATCGTCCCCCAAATTTCGTTATTCACCAAGGTATCTTTCTCTAGATTGTCTTCCCCCAAAATCTCGGTATTCACCAAGCTATCTTTCTCTACCTTGTCTTCCCCCAAATCCTCGTTAATCACCAATCTATCTTCCTCTACCTTTTCTACCACCAATATCTCGGTATTCACCAAGCTATCCTTCTCTACCTTGCTTCCCCCAAAACCTCATTATTCACCAAGCTATCTTTCTCTTCCTTATCGTCCCCCAAACCTCGTTATTCACCAAGCTATCTTTCTCTACCTTGCCTTCCCCCAAACCTTGTTATTCACCAGGCATTCTTTCTCTACCTTTTATTCCCCCAAAATCTCGTTATTCACCAAGCTATCTTTCTTTAACTTCTCTAAACCCCAAATTTCGTTATTCACGAAGCTATATTTCTCTAGCTTGTCTTCCCCCAAAATCTCGGTATTCACCAAGCTATCTTTCTCTACCATGACTTCCGCCAAAACCTTGTTATTCACCAAGTTATCTTTCTCTAACTTGTATTCCCCATAACCTCGTTATTCACCAAGTTATCTTTTATAACCTTGTCTTCCCTCAAAACATCGTTGTTCACCAAGCTATTTTTCACTACCTTGTCTTCCCACATAACCTCGTTATTCAACAAGCTATCTTTCCCTACCTTGAATTCCCCCAAAACATCGTTATTCACCAAGCTATCTTACTCTCCCTTGTCCCCACAAAACCTCGTTATTCAGTAAGCCATCTTTCTTTAACTCATCTTTCCCCGACACCTCAATATTGACCAAGCTATCTTTTTCTACCCTGTCTTCTCCCAAAACCTAATTATTCACCAAACTATCTTTGTCTACCTTGTCTTCCCCCAAAAGCTCGTTAATCCCCAAGCTATCTTTCTCTACCTTTCCTACCGCCAAAATCTCGGTTTTCACCAAGCTATCTTTCTGTACCTTGATTTCCCCAAAACCTCGGTATTCACCAAGCTATCGTTCTCTACCTTTTCTTCCCCAATAACCTCGTTATTCACCAAGTTATCTTTCTCTACCTTTACTTCCCCGAAAACATCGTTATTCACCAAGCCATCTTTCTCTACCATGACTTCCACCAAAACCTCGTTATTCACCAAGCCATCTTTCTTTAACTCGTCTTTCCCCAACACCTCGTTATTCAGCAAGCTATCTTTATCTACCCTGTCTTTCCCCAAAACATCGTTATTCACCAAGCTATCCTTCTCTAACTTGTCTTCCCCCAAAACCTCGTTAGTCACCAAGCTATCTTACCCTCCCTTGTACCTCCAAAGCCTCGTTATTCACCAAGCCATCTTTCTTTAACTTGTCTTTCCCCAACACCTCGTTATTCACCTAGCTATCTTTCTTTAACTTGTCTTACCCCAAATTTCGTTATTCACCAAGCTATCTTTCTCTACCCTGTCTTCTCCCAAAACCTCATTATACACCACGTTATGTTTCTCTACCTTGTCCTCCCCCAACACCTCGTTAATCACCAAGCTATCTTTCTCTACCTTTTCTACCCCCAAAATATCGGTATTCACCAAGCTATCTTTCTGTACCTTGATTTCCCCAAAACCTCGGTATTCACCAAGCTATCTTTGTCTACCATGACTTCCCCCATAACCTCGTTATTCACCAAGCTATCTTTCTCTACCTTGGATTCCCCCAAAACTTCGTTATTCACCAGGCTATCTTTGTCTACCTTGTCTTCCCCCAAAAGCTCGTTAATCCCCAAGCTATCTTTCTCTAACCTTTCTACCCCCAAAATCTCGGTATTCACTAAGCTATCTTTCTGTACCTAGATTTCCCCAAAACATCCGTATTCACCAAACTATCTTTCTCTACCTTGTCTTCCCCAATAACCTCGTTATTCACCAATTAATCTTTCACTACCTTTACTTCCCCGAAAACATCTTTATTCACCAAGCCATCTTTCTCTACCATGACTTCCACCAAAACCTCGTTATTCACCAAGTTAACTTTCTCTAACTTGTATTCCCCATAACCTCTTTATTCACCAAGCTATCTTTCTCTACCTTGAATTCCCCCAAAACCTCGTTATTCACCAAGCCATCTTTCTTTAACTCGTCTTTGCCCAACACATCGTTATTCACCAAGCTATCTTTATCTACCCTTTCTTTCCCAAAAACATCGTTATTCACCAAGCTATGCTTCTCTAACTTGTCTTCCCCAATAACCTCGTTATTCACCAAGTTATCTTTCTCTACCTTTACTTCCCCGAAAACATCTTTATTCACCAAGCTATCTTTCTCTACCTTTTCTACCCCCAAAATATCGGTATTCACCAAGCTATCTTTCTGTACCTTGATTTCCACAAAACCTCGGTATTCACCAAGCTATCTTTCTCTACCTTGTCTTCCCCAATAACCTCGTTATTCACCAAGCTATCTTTCTCTATCTTGACTTCCCCCAAAACATCGTTATTCACCAAGCTATCTTTGTCTACCATGACTTCACCCAAAACCTCGTTATTCACCAAGTTATCTTTCTCTAACTTGTATTCCCCATAACCTCGTTATTCACCAAGCTATCTTACTCTACGTTGTCCCCCCAAAACCTCGTTTTTCACCAAGACATCTTTCTTTAACTCGTCATTCCCCAACACCTCGTTATTCACAAAGCTTTCTTTATCTACCCTGTCTTCTCCCTAAACCTCATTATTCACCAAGCTATCTTTCTCTACCTTGTCTTCCCCCAAAACCTCGTTAATCACCAAGCTATCTTTCTCTATCTTTTCTACCACCAAAATCTCGGTATTCACCAAGCTATCTTTCTGTACCTTGATTTCCCCAAAACCTCGTTATTCACCAAGCTATCCTACTCTACCTTGTCTTCCCCCAAAACCTCGTTATTCACCAAGCTATCTTACTCTCCCTCCTCCTCCCAAAACCTCGTTATTCACCAAACCATCTTTCTTTAACTCGTCATTCCCCAACACCTCGTTATTCACAAAGCTATCTTTATCTACCCTGTCTTCTCCGAAAATCTCGTTAATCACCAAGCTATCTTTCTCTACCTTTTCTACCCACAAAATCTCGGTATTCACCACGCTATCTTTCTGTTCCTTGTTTTCCCCAAAACCTCGTTATTCACCAAGCTATCCTTCTCTACCTTGTCTTCCTTCAAAACCTCATTATTCACCAAGCTATCTTACTCTACCTTGTCCCCCCAAAACCTCGTTATTTACTAAGCCATCTTTCTTTACCTTGTCTTTCCCCAACACCTCGTTATTCACCAAGCTATCTTTCTCTACTTTGTCTTCCGCAAAACCTCGTTATTCACCAAGCTATCTCTCTTTACGTTGACTTCCCCCAAAACATCGTTATTCATCAAGCCATCTTTCTCTAGCTTGTCTTCCCCCAAAATCTCGGTATTCACCAAGATATCTTTCTGTACCTAGATTTATCCAAAACCTCGTTATTCACCAAGATATCTTTCTCTAACTTGTCTTTCCCTAAAACATCTGTATTCCCCAAGCAATGCTTTTCTACCTTGTCTTTCCCCAAAACCTCGTTATTCTCCAAGCTATCTTACTCTCCCTTGTCCCTCCAAAACCTCGTAATTCACTAAGTCATCTTTCTTTAACTAGTTATTTCCCCACAACCTCGTTATTCAGCAAGCTATCTTTATCTACCCTGTCTTCTCCCAAAACCTCATTATTGACCAAGCTATCTTTCTCTATCTTGTCTTCCCCCGAAACTTTGATATTCACCAACCAATCTTTCTCAAACTCGTCTTCCCCAAAATCTCATTATTCACCAAGCTATCTTTCTCTACCTTGTCTTTCCGCAAAACGCCGTTATTCACCAAGCTATCTTTCTCTACCTTGTCTTCTCACAAAACCTCATTATTCACCAAGCTATCTTTCTCTACCGTGTCGTCACCGAAAGCTTCGTTATTCACAACGCAATATTTCTCTACCTTGTCTTCCCCAATAACCTCGTTATTCACCAAGTTATCTTTCTCTACCTTTACTTCCCCGAAAACATCGTTATTCACCAAACCATCTTTCTCTACCATGACTTCCACCAAAACCTCGTTATTCACCAAGTTAACTTTCTCTAACTTGTATTCCCCATAACCTCGTTATTCACCAAGCTATCTTTCTCTACCTTGAATTCCTCCAAAACCTCGTTATTCACCAAGCCATCTTTCTTTAACTTGTCTTTCCCCAACACCTCGTTATTCACCTAGCTATCTTTCTTTAACTTGTCTTACCCCAAATTTCGTTATTCACCAAGCTATCTTTCTGTAGCTTGTCTTCCCCCAAAAGCTCGGTATTCACCAAGCTATTTTTCTCTACCATGACTTCCGCCAAAACCTCGTTATTCACCAAGTTATCTTTCTCTACCTTGTCTTCCACCAAAAAATTCGTTATTCACCAAGCTATCTTACTCTCCCTTGTCCCCCAAAACCTCGTTATTCAGTAAGCCATCTTTCTTTAACTCGTCTTTCCCCAACACCTCGTTATTCACCAAGCTATCTTTATCTACCCTGTCTTCTCCCAAAACCTCATTATACACCAACTATCTTTCTCTACCTTGTCTTCCCCCAAAACCTCGTTAATAACCAAGCTATCTTTCTCTACCTTTTCTACCCTCAAAATATCGGTATTCACCAAGCTATCTTTCTGTACCTTGATTTCCCCAAAACCTCGGTATTCACCAAGCTATCTTTCTCTACCTTGTCTTCCCCAATAACCTCGTTATTCACCAAGCTATCTTTCTCTATCTTGACTTCCCCCCAAAACATCGTTATTCACCAAGCTATCTTTGTCTACCATGACTTCACCCAAAACCTCGTTATTAACCACGTTATCTTTCTCTACCTTGTATTCCCCATAACCTCGTTATTCACCAAGCTATCTTACTCTACGTTGTCCCCCCAAAACCTCGTTTTTCACCAAGCCATCTTTCTTTAACTCGTCATTCCCCAACACCTCGTTATTCACAAAGCTATCTTTATCTACCCTGTCTTCTCCCAAAACCTCATTATTCACCAAGCTATCTTTCTGTACCTTGTCTTCCCCCAAAACCTCGTTATTCACCAAGCTATCCTTCTCTACCTTGTCTTCCCCCAAAACCTCGTTATTCACCAAGCTATCTTACTCTCCCTCCCCCTCCCAAAACCTCGTTATTCACCAAGCCATCTTTCGTTAACTTTTCTTTCCCTAACACCTCGTTATTCACCAAGCTATCTTTATCTACCCTGTCTTCTCCCCAAATCTCGTTAATCACCAAGCTATCTTTCTCTAACTTTTCTACCCACAAAATCTCGGTATTCACGAAGCTATCTTTCTGTACCTTCATTTCCCAAAAACCTCGTTATTCACCAAGCTATCCTTCTCTACCTTACTTCCTCCAAAACCTTATTATTCACCAAGCTATATTTATCTACCTTATCGTCCCCCAAATTTCGTTATTCACCAAGGTATCTTTCTATAGCTTGTCTTCCCCCAAAATCTCAGTATTCACCAAGCTATCTTTCTCTACCTTGTCTACCCCCAAATCCTCGTTAATCACAAATCTATCTTTCTCTACCTTTTCTACCACCAACATCTCGGTATTCACCAAGTTATCTTTCTGTACCTTGATTTCCCCAAGACCTCGTTATTCACCAAGCCATCTTTCTTTAACTCGTCATTCCCCAACACCTCGTTATTCACAAAGCTATCTTTATCTACCCTGTCTTCTCCGAAAATCTCGTTAATCACCAAGCTATCTTTCTCTAACTTTTCTACCCACAAAATCTCGGTATTCACCACGCTATCTTTCTGTTCCTTGATTTCCCAAAAACCTCGTTATTCACCAAGCTATCCTTCTCTACCTTGTCTTCATCCAAAACCTCATTATTCACCAAGCTATCTTACTCTACCTTGTCCCCCCAAAACCTCGTTATTTACCAAGCCATCTTTCTTTACCTTGTCTTTCCCCAACACCTCGTTATTCACCAAGCTATCTTTCTCTACCTTGTCTTCCGCAAAACCTCGTAATTCACCAAGCTATCTCTCTCTACGTTGACTTCCCCCAAAACATCGTAATTCATCAAGCCATCTTTCTCTAGCTTGTCTTCCCCCAAAATCTGGGTATTCACCAAGATATCTTTCTGTACCTAGATTTATCCAAAACCTCCTTATTCACCAATATATCTTTCTCTAACTTGTCTTTCCCTAAAACATCTGTATTCCCCAAGCAATGCCTTTCTACCTTGTCTTTCCCCAAAACCTCGTTATTCTCCAAGCTATCTTACTCTCCCTTGTCCCCCCAAAACCTCGTAATTCACCAAGTCATCTTTCTTTAACTAGTTATTTCCCCACAACCTCGTTATTCACCAAGCTATCTTTATCTACCCTGTCTTCTCCCAAAACCTCATTATTGACCAAGCTATCTTTCTCTACCGTGTCGTCCCCGAAACTTTGATATTCACGAACCAATCTTTCTCAAACTTGTCTTCCCCAAAATCTCGTTATTCACCAAGCTATCTTTCTCTACCTTGTCTTCTCCCAAAACCTCATTATTCACCAAGCTATCTTTCTCTACCGTGTCGTCCCCGAAAGCTTTGTTATTCACAACGCAATATTTCTCTACCTTGTCTTCCCCAATAACCTCGTTATTCACCAAGTTATCTTTCTCTACCTTTACTTCCCCGAAAACATCGTTATTCACCGAGCCATCTTTCTCTACCATGACTTCCACCAAAACCTCGTTATTCACCAAGTTAACTTTCTCTAACTTGTATTCCCCATAACCTCGTTATTCACCAAGCTATCTTTCTCTACCTTGAATTCCCCCAAAACCTCGTTATTCACCAAGCCATCTTTCTTTAACTCGTCTTTCCCCAACACCTCGTTATTCACCAAGCTATCTTTATCTACCCTGTCTTTCCCAAAAACATCGTTATTCACCAAGCTATGCTTCTCTAACTTGTCTTCCCCCAAAACCTCGTTAGTCACCAAGCTATCTTACCCTTCCTTGTACCCCCAAAACCTCGTTATTCACCAAGCCATCTTTCTTTAACTTATCTTTCCCCAACACCTCGTTATTCACCTAGCTATCTTTCTTTAACTTGTCTTACCCCAAATTTCGTTATTCACCAAGCTATCTTTCTCTAGCTTGTCTTCCCCCAAAAGCTCGGTATTCACCAAGCTATTTTTCTCTACCATGACTTCCGCCAAAACCTCGTTATTCACCAAGTGATCTTTCTCTAACTTGTATTCCCCCAAAACCTCGTTATTCACCAAGTTATCTTTCTCTACCTTGTCTTCCCCCAAAAGATCCTTGTTCACCAAGCTATTTTTCCCTACCTTGTCTTCCACCAAAAAATTCGTTATTCACCAAGCTATCTTACTCTCCCTTGTCCCCCAAAACGTCGTTATTCAGTAAGCCATCTTTCTTTAACTCGTCTTTCCCCAACACCTCGTTATTCACCAAGCTATCTTTATCTACCCTGTCTTCTCCCAAAACCTCATTATACACCAACTATCTTTCTCTACCTTGTCTTCCCCCAAAACCTCGTTATTGACCAAGCTATCGTTCTCTATCTTGTCTTCCCCCGAAACTTTGATATTCACGAACCAATCTTTCTCAACCTTGTCTCCCCCAAAACCTCGTTAATAACCAAGCTATCTTTCTCTACCTTTTCTACCCCCAAAATATCGGTATTCACCAAGCTATCTTTCTCTACCTTGTCTTCTCCCAAAACCTCATTATTGACCAAGCTATCTTTCTCTATCATGTCTTCCCCCGAAACTTTGATATTCACGAACCAATCTTTCTCAACCTTGTCTCCCCCGAAATCTCGTTATTCACCAAGCTATCTTTCTCTACCTTGTATTTCCGCAAAACGCCGTTATTCACCAAGCTATCTTTCTCTACCATGACTTCCACCAAAACCTCGTTATTCACCAAGCCATCTTTCTTTAACTCGTCTTTCCCCAACACCTCGTTATTCACCAAGCTATCTTTATCGACCCTGTCTTCTCCCAAAACCTCATTATACACCAAGTTATGTTTCCCTACCTTGTCTTCCCCCAAAACATCGTTAATCCCCAAGCTATCTTTCTCTACCTTTTCTACCCCCAAAATATCGGTATTCACCAAGCTATCTTTCTGTACCTTGATTTCCCCAAAACCTCCGTATTCACCAAGCTATCTTTCTCTACCTTGTCTTCCCCAATAACCTCGTTATTCACCAAGCTATCTTTCTCTACCTTTACTTCCCCGAAAACATCGTTATTCACCAAGCCATCTTTTTCTACCATGACTTCCACCAAAACCTCGTTATTCACCAAGTTAACTTTCTGTAACTTGTATTCCCCATAACCTCGTTATTCACCAAGCTATCTTTCTCTACCTTGAATTCCCCCAAAACCTCGTTATTTACCAAGCCATCTTTCATTAACTCGTCTTTCCCCGACACCTCGTTATTCACCAAGCTATCTTTATCTATCCTGTCTTCTCCCAAAACCACATTATACACCAAGCTATCTTTCTCTACCTTGTCTTCCCCCAAAACCTAATTATTCACCAAGCTATCCTTCTCTACCTTACTTCCTCCAAAACCTTATTATTCACCAAGCTATATTTCTTTACCTTATCGTCCCCCAAATTTCGTTATTCACCAAGGTATCTTTCTCTAGATTGTCTTCCCCCAAAATCTCGGTATTCACCAAGCTATCTTTCTCTACCTTGTCTTCCCCCAAATCCTCGTTAATCACCAATCTATCTTCCTCTACCTTTTCTACCACCAATATCTCGGTATTCACCAAGCTATCCTTCTCTACCTTGCTTCCCCCAAAACCTCATTATTCACCAAGCTATCTTTCTCTTCCTTATCGTCCCCCAAACCTCGTTATTCACCAAGCTATCTTTCTCTACCTTGCCTTCCCCCAAACCTTGTTATTCACCAGGCATTCTTTCTCTACCTTTTATTCCCCCAAAATCTCGTTATTCACCAAGCTATCTTTCTTTAACTTCTCTAAACCCCAAATTTCGTTATTCACGAAGCTATATTTCTCTAGCTTGTCTTCCCCCAAAATCTCGGTATTCACCAAGCTATCTTTCTCTACCATGACTTCCGCCAAAACCTTGTTATTCACCAAGTTATCTTTCTCTAACTTGTATTCCCCATAACCTCGTTATTCACCAAGTTATCTTTTATAACCTTGTCTTCCCTCAAAACATCGTTGTTCACCAAGCTATTTTTCACTACCTTGTCTTCCCACATAACCTCGTTATTCAACAAGCTATCTTTCCCTACCTTGAATTCCCCCAAAACATCGTTATTCACCAAGCTATCTTACTCTCCCTTGTCCCCACAAAACCTCGTTATTCAGTAAGCCATCTTTCTTTAACTCATCTTTCCCCGACACCTCAATATTGACCAAGCTATCTTTTTCTACCCTGTCTTCTCCCAAAACCTAATTATTCACCAAACTATCTTTGTCTACCTTGTCTTCCCCCAAAAGCTCGTTAATCCCCAAGCTATCTTTCTCTACCTTTCCTACCGCCAAAATCTCGGTTTTCACCAAGCTATCTTTCTGTACCTTGATTTCCCCAAAACCTCGGTATTCACCAAGCTATCGTTCTCTACCTTTTCTTCCCCAATAACCTCGTTATTCACCAAGTTATCTTTCTCTACCTTTACTTCCCCGAAAACATCGTTATTCACCAAGCCATCTTTCTCTACCATGACTTCCACCAAAACCTCGTTATTCACCAAGCCATCTTTCTTTAACTCGTCTTTCCCCAACACCTCGTTATTCAGCAAGCTATCTTTATCTACCCTGTCTTTCCCCAAAACATCGTTATTCACCAAGCTATCCTTCTCTAACTTGTCTTCCCCCAAAACCTCGTTAGTCACCAAGCTATCTTACCCTCCCTTGTACCTCCAAAGCCTCGTTATTCACCAAGCCATCTTTCTTTAACTTGTCTTTCCCCAACACCTCGTTATTCACCTAGCTATCTTTCTTTAACTTGTCTTACCCCAAATTTCGTTATTCACCAAGCTATCTTTCTCTACCCTGTCTTCTCCCAAAACCTCATTATACACCACGTTATGTTTCTCTACCTTGTCCTCCCCCAACACCTCGTTAATCACCAAGCTATCTTTCTCTACCTTTTCTACCCCCAAAATATCGGTATTCACCAAGCTATCTTTCTGTACCTTGATTTCCCCAAAACCTCGGTATTCACCAAGCTATCTTTGTCTACCATGACTTCCCCCATAACCTCGTTATTCACCAAGCTATCTTTCTCTACCTTGGATTACCCCAAAACTTCGTTATTCACCAGGCTATCTTTGTCTACCTTGTCTTCCCCCAAAAGCTCGTTAATCCCCAAGCTATCTTTCTCTAACCTTTCTACCCCCAAAATCTCGGTATTCACTAAGCTATCTTTCTGTACCTAGATTTCCCCAAAACATCCGTATTCACCAAACTATCTTTCTCTACCTTGTCTTCCCCAATAACCTCGTTATTCACCAATTAATCTTTCACTACCTTTACTTCCCCGAAAACATCTTTATTCACCAAGCCATCTTTCTCTACCATGACTTCCACCAAAACCTCGTTATTCACCAAGTTAACTTTCTCTAACTTGTATTCCCCATAACCTCTTTATTCACCAAGCTATCTTTCTCTACCTTGAATTCCCCCAAAACCTCGTTATTCACCAAGCCATCTTTCTTTAACTCGTCTTTGCCCAACACATCGTTATTCACCAAGCTATCTTTATCTACCCTTTCTTTCCCAAAAACATCGTTATTCACCAAGCTATGCTTCTCTAACTTGTCTTCCCCAATAACCTCGTTATTCACCAAGTTATCTTTCTCTACCTTTACTTCCCCGAAAACATCTTTATTCACCAAGCTATCTTTCTCTACCTTTTCTACCCCCAAAATATCGGTATTCACCAAGCTATCTTTCTGTACCTTGATTTCCACAAAACCTCGGTATTCACCAAGCTATCTTTCTCTACCTTGTCTTCCCCAATAACCTCGTTATTCACCAAGCTATCTTTCTCTATCTTGACTTCCCCCAAAACATCGTTATTCACCAAGCTATCTTTGTCTACCATGACTTCACCCAAAACCTCGTTATTCACCAAGTTATCTTTCTCTAACTTGTATTCCCCATAACCTCGTTATTCACCAAGCTATCTTACTCTACGTTGTCCCCCCAAAACCTCGTTTTTCACCAAGACATCTTTCTTTAACTCGTCATTCCCCAACACCTCGTTATTCACAAAGCTTTCTTTATCTACCCTGTCTTCTCCCTAAACCTCATTATTCACCAAGCTATCTTTCTCTACCTTGTCTTCCCCCAAAACCTCGTTAATCACCAAGCTATCTTTCTCTATCTTTTCTACCACCAAAATCTCGGTATTCACCAAGCTATCTTTCTGTACCTTGATTTCCCCAAAACCTCGTTATTCACCAAGCTATCCTACTCTACCTTGTCTTCCCCCAAAACCTCGTTATTCACCAAGCTATCTTACTCTCCCTCCTCCTCCCAAAACCTCGTTATTCACCAAACCATCTTTCTTTAACTCGTCATTCCCCAACACCTCGTTATTCACAAAGCTATCTTTATCTACCCTGTCTTCTCCGAAAATCTCGTTAATCACCAAGCTATCTTTCTCTACCTTTTCTACCCACAAAATCTCGGTATTCACCACGCTATCTTTCTGTTCCTTGTTTTCCCCAAAACCTCGTTATTCACCAAGCTATCCTTCTCTACCTTGTCTTCCTTCAAAACCTCATTATTCACCAAGCTATCTTACTCTACCTTGTCCCCCCAAAACCTCGTTATTTACTAAGCCATCTTTCTTTACCTTGTCTTTCCCCAACACCTCGTTATTCACCAAGCTATCTTTCTCTACTTTGTCTTCCGCAAAACCTCGTTATTCACCAAGCTATCTCTCTTTACGTTGACTTCCCCCAAAACATCGTTATTCATCAAGCCATCTTTCTCTAGCTTGTCTTCCCCCAAAATCTCGGTATTCACCAAGATATCTTTCTGTACCTAGATTTATCCAAAACCTCGTTATTCACCAAGATATCTTTCTCTAACTTGTCTTTCCCTAAAACATCTGTATTCCCCAAGCAATGCTTTTCTACCTTGTCTTTCCCCAAAACCTCGTTATTCTCCAAGCTATCTTACTCTCCCTTGTCCCTCCAAAACCTCGTAATTCACTAAGTCATCTTTCTTTAACTAGTTATTTCCCCACAACCTCGTTATTCAGCAAGCTATCTTTATCTACCCTGTCTTCTCCCAAAACCTCATTATTGACCAAGCTATCTTTCTCTATCTTGTCTTCCCCCGAAACTTTGATATTCACCAACCAATCTTTCTCAAACTTGTCTTCCCCAAAATCTCATTATTCACCAAGCTATCTTTCTCTACCTTGTCTTTCCGCAAAACGCCGTTATTCACCAAGCTATCTTTCTCTACCTTGTCTTCTCACAAAACCTCATTATTCACCAAGCTATCTTTCTCTACCGTGTCGTCACCGAAAGCTTCGTTATTCACAACGCAATATTTCTCTACCTTGTCTTCCCCAATAACCTCGTTATTCACCAATTTATCTTTCTCTACCTTTACTTCCCCGAAAACATCGTTATTCACCAAACCATCTTTCTCTACCATGACTTCCACCAAAACCTCGTTATTCACCAAGTTAACTTTCTCTAACTTGTATTCCCCATAACCTCGTTATTCACCAAGCTATCTTTCTCTACCTTGAATTCCTCCAAAACCTCGTTATTCACCAAGCCATCTTTCTTTAACTTGTCTTTCCCCAACACCTCGTTATTCACCTAGCTATCTTTCTTTAACTTGTCTTACCCCAAATTTCGTTATTCACCAAGCTATCTTTCTGTAGCTTGTCTTCCCCCAAAAGCTCGGTATTCACCAAGCTATTTTTCTCTACCATGACTTCCGCCAAAACCTCGTTATTCACCAAGTTATCTTTCTCTACCTTGTCTTCCACCAAAAAATTCGTTATTCACCAAGCTATCTTACTCTCCCTTGTCCCCCAAAACCTCGTTATTCAGTAAGCCATCTTTCTTTAACTCGTCTTTCCCCAACACCTCGTTATTCACCAAGCTATCTTTATCTACCCTGTCTTCTCCCAAAACCTCATTATACACCAACTATCTTTCTCTACCTTGTCTTCCCCCAAAACCTCGTTAATAACCAAGCTATCTTTCTCTACCTTTTCTACCCTCAAAATATCGGTATTCACCAAGCTATCTTTCTGTACCTTGATTTCCCCAAAACCTCGGTATTCACCAAGCTATCTTTCTCTACCTTGTCTTCCCCAATAACCTCGTTATTCACCAAGCTATCTTTCTCTATCTTGACTTCCCCCAAAACATCGTTATTCACCAAGCTATCTTTGTCTACCATGACTTCACCCAAAACCTCGTTATTCACCACGTTATCTTTCTCTACCTTGTATTCCCCATAACCTCGTTATTCACCAAGCTATCTTACTCTACGTTGTCCCCCCAAAACCTCGTTTTTCACCAAGCCATCTTTCTTTAACTCGTCATTCCCCAACACCTCGTTATTCACAAAGCTATCTTTATCTACCCTGTCTTCTCCCAAAACCTCATTATTCACCAAGCTATCTTTCTGTACCTTGTCTTCCCCCAAAACCTCGTTATTCACCAAGCTATCCTTCTCTACCTTGTCTTCCCCCAAAACCTCGTTATTCACCAAGCTATCTTACTCTCCCTCCCCCTCCCAAAACCTCGTTATTCACCAAGCCATCTTTCGTTAACTTTTCTTTCCCTAACACCTCGTTATTCACCAAGCTATCTTTATCTACCCTGTCTTCTCCCCAAATCTCGTTAATCACCAAGCTATCTTTCTCTAACTTTTCTACCCACAAAATCTCGGTATTCACGAAGCTATCTTTCTGTACCTTCATTTCCCAAAAACCTCGTTATTCACCAAGCTATCCTTCTCTACCTTACTTCCTCCAAAACCTTATTATTCACCAAGCTATATTTATCTACCTTATCGTCCCCCAAATTTCGTTATTCACCAAGGTATCTTTCTATAGCTTGTCTTCCCCCAAAATCTCAGTATTCACCAAGCTATCTTTCTCTACCTTGTCTACCCCCAAATCCTCGTTAATCACAAATCTATCTTTCTCTACCTTTTCTACCACCAACATCTCGGTATTCACCAAGTTATCTTTCTGTACCTTGATTTCCCCAAGACCTCGTTATTCACCAAGCCATCTTTCTTTAACTCGTCATTCCCCAACACCTCGTTATTCACAAAGCTATCTTTATCTACCCTGTCTTCTCCGAAAATCTCGTTAATCACCAAGCTATCTTTCTCTAACTTTTCTACCCACAAAATCTCGGTATTCACCACGCTATCTTTCTGTTCCTTGATTTCCCAAAAACCTCGTTATTCACCAAGCTATCCTTCTCTACCTTGTCTTCATCCAAAACCTCATTATTCACCAAGCTATCTTACTCTACCTTGTCCCCCCAAAACCTCGTTATTTACCAAGCCATCTTTCTTTACCTTGTCTTTCCCCAACACCTCGTTATTCACCAAGCTATCTTTCTCTACCTTGTCTTCCGCAAAACCTCGTAATTCACCAAGCTATCTCTCTCTACGTTGACTTCCCCCAAAACATCGTAATTCATCAAGCCATCTTTCTCTAGCTTGTCTTCCCCCAAAATCTGGGTATTCACCAAGATATCTTTCTGTACCTAGATTTATCCAAAACCTCCTTATTCACCAATATATCTTTCTCTAACTTGTCTTTCCCTAAAACATCTGTATTCCCCAAGCAATGCCTTTCTACCTTGTCTTTCCCCAAAACCTCGTTATTCTCCAAGCTATCTTACTCTCCCTTGTCCCCCCAAAACCTCGTAATTCACCAAGTCATCTTTCTTTAACTAGTTATTTCCCCACAACCTCGTTATTCACCAAGCTATCTTTATCTACCCTGTCTTCTCCCAAAACCTCATTATTGACCAAGCTATCTTTCTCTACCGTGTCGTCCCCGAAACTTTGATATTCACGAACCAATCTTTCTCAAACTTGTCTTCCCCAAAATCTCGTTATTCACCAAGCTATCTTTCTCTACCTTGTCTTCTCCCAAAACCTCATTATTCACCAAGCTATCTTTCTCTACCGTGTCGTCCCCGAAAGCTTTGTTATTCACAACGCAATATTTCTCTACCTTGTCTTCCCCAATAACCTCGTTATTCACCAAGTTATCTTTCTCTACCTTTACTTCCCCGAAAACATCGTTATTCACCGAGCCATCTTTCTCTACCATGACTTCCACCAAAACCTCGTTATTCACCAAGTTAACTTTCTCTAACTTGTATTCCCCATAACCTCGTTATTCACCAAGCTATCTTTCTCTACCTTGAATTCCCCCAAAACCTCGTTATTCACCAAGCCATCTTTCTTTAACTCGTCTTTCCCCAACACCTCGTTATTCACCAAGCTATCTTTATCTACCCTGTCTTTCCCAAAAACATCGTTATTCACCAAGCTATGCTTCTCTAACTTGTCTTCCCCCAAAACCTCGTTAGTCACCAAGCTATCTTACCCTTCCTTGTACCCCCAAAACCTCGTTATTCACCAAGCCATCTTTCTTTAACTTATCTTTCCCCAACACCTCGTTATTCACCTAGCTATCTTTCTTTAACTTGTCTTACCCCAAATTTCGTTATTCACCAAGCTATCTTTCTCTAGCTTGTCTTCCCCCAAAAGCTCGGTATTCACCAAGCTATTTTTCTCTACCATGACTTCCGCCAAAACCTCGTTATTCACCAAGTGATCTTTCTCTAACTTGTATTCCCCCAAAACCTCGTTATTCACCAAGTTATCTTTCTCTACCTTGTCTTCCCCCAAAAGATCCTTGTTCACCAAGCTATTTTTCCCTACCTTGTCTTCCACCAAAAAATTCGTTATTCACCAAGCTATCTTACTCTCCCTTGTCCCCCAAAACGTCGTTATTCAGTAAGCCATCTTTCTTTAACTCGTCTTTCCCCAACACCTCGTTATTCACCAAGCTATCTTTATCTACCCTGTCTTCTCCCAAAACCTCATTATACACCAACTATCTTTCTCTACCTTGTCTTCCCCCAAAACCTCGTTATTGACCAAGCTATCGTTCTCTATCTTGTCTTCCCCCGATACTTTGATATTCACGAACCAATCTTTCTCAACCTTGTCTCCCCCAAAACCTCGTTAATAACCAAGCTATCTTTCTCTACCTTTTCTACCCCCAAAATATCGGTATTCACCAAGCTATCTTTCTCTACCTTGTCTTCTCCCAAAACCTCATTATTGACCAAGCTATCTTTCTCTATCATGTCTTCCCCCGAAACTTTGATATTCACGAACCAATCTTTCTCAACCTTGTCTCCCCCGAAATCTCGTTATTCACCAAGCTATCTTTCTCTACCTTGTATTTCCGCAAAACGCCGTTATTCACCAAGCTATCTTTCTCTACCATGACTTCCACCAAAACCTCGTTATTCACCAAGCCATCTTTCTTTAACTCGTCTTTCCCCAACACCTCGTTATTCACCAAGCTATCTTTATCTACCCTGTCTTTCCCAAAAACATCGTTATTCACCAAGCTATCCTTCTCTAACTTGTCTTCCCCCAAAACCTCGTTAGTCACCAAGCTATCTTACCCTCCTTTGTACCCCCAAAACCTCGTTATTCACCAAGCCCTCTTTCTTTAACTTGTCTTTCCCCAACACCTCGTTATTCAACTAGCTATCTTTCTTTAACTTGTCTTACCCCACATTTCGTTATTCACCAAGGTATCTTTCTCTACCATGACTTCCGCCAAAACCTCGTTATTCACCAAGCTATCTTTCTCTACCCTGTCTTCTCCCAAAACCTCATTATACACCAAGTTATGTTTCTCTACCTTGTCTTCCCCCAAAACCTCGTTAATCACCAAGCTATCTTTCTCTACCTTTTCTACCCCCAAAATATCGGTATTCACCCAGCTATCTTTCTGTACCTTGATTTCCTCAAAACATCGGTATTCACCAAGCTAACTTTCTCTACCTTGTCTTCCCCCAAAACATCCTTATTCACTAAGCTATCTTTGTCTACCATGACTTCCCCCAAAACCTCGTTATTCACCAAAGTTATCTTTCTCTAACTTGTATTCCCCTTAACCCCGTTATTCACCAAGCTATCTTTCTCTACCTTGAATTCCCCCAAAACTTCGTTATTCACCAAGCTATCTTTGTCTACCTTGTCTTCCCCCAAAAGCTTGTTAATCCCCAAGCTATCTTTCTCTAACTTTTCTACCCCCAAAATCTCGTTATTCACCAAGCTATCTTTCTCTAACTTGTATTCCCCATAACCTCGTTATTCACCAAGCTATCTTTCTCTACCTTGAATTCCCCCAAAACCTCGTTATTCACCAAGCCATCTTTCTTTAACTCGTCTTTCCCCAACACCACGTTATTCACCAAGCTATCTTTATCTACCCTGTCTTTTCCAAAAACATCGTTATTCACCAAGCTATGCTTCTCTAACTTATCTTCCCCCAAAACCTCGTTAGTTACCAAGCTATCTTACCCTCCCTTGTACCCCCAAAACCTCGTTATTCACCAAGCCATCTTTCTTTAACTTGTCTTTCCCCAACACCTCGTTATTCACCTAGCTATCTTTCTTTAACTTGTCTTACCCCAAATTTTGTTATTCACCAAGCTATCTTTCTCTAGCTTGTCTTCCCCCAAAAGCTCGGTATTCACCAAGCTATTTTTCTCTACCATGACTTCCGCCAAATCCTCGTTATTCACCAAGTGATCTTTCTATAACTTGTATTCCCCAATAACCTCGTTATTCACCAAGTTATCTTTCTCTACCTTGTCTTCCCCCAAAAGATCATTGTTCACCAAGCTATTTTTCCCTACCTTGTCTTCCACCAAAAAATTCGTTATTCACCAAGCTATCTTACTCTCCCTTGTCCCCCAAAACCTCGTTATTCAGTAGGCCATCTTTCTTTAACTCGTCTTTCCCCAACACCTCGCTATTCACCAAGCTATCTTTATCTACCCTGTCTTCTCCCAAAACCTCATTATATACCAACTATCTTTCTCTACCTTGTCTGCCCCCAAAACCTCGTTAATAACCAAGCTATCTTTCTCTACCTTTTCCACCACCAAATATCGGTATTCACCAAGCTATCTTTCTCTACCTTGTCTTCCCCCAAAACCTCGTTAATCACCAAGCTATCTTTCTCTACCTTTTCTACCACCAAAATCTCGGTATTCACCAAGCTATCTTTCTGTACCTTGATTTCCCCAAAACCTCGTTATTCACCAAACTATCCTTCTCTACCTTGTCTTCCCCCAAAACCTCGTTATTCACCAAGCTATCTTACTATCCCTCCCACTCCAAAAACCTCGTTATTCACCAAGCCATCTTTCGTTAACTTTTCTTTCCCTAACACCTCGTTATTCACCAAGCTATCTTTATCTACCCTGTCTTCTCCCCAAATCTCGTTAATCACCAAGCTATCTTTCTCTACCTTTTCTACCCACAAAATCTCGGTATTCACCACGCTATCTTTCTGTTCCTTGATTTCCCCAAAACCTCGTTATTCACCAAGCTATCCTTCTCTACCTTGTCTTCCTCCAAAACCTCATTATTCACCAAGCTATCTTACTCTACCTTGTCCCCCCAAAACCTCGTTATTTACCAAGCCATCTTTCTTTACCTTGACTTTCCCCAACACCTCGTTATTCACCAAGCTATCTTTCTCTACCTTGTCTTCCGCAAAACCTCGTTATTCACCAAGCTATCTCATCCTACGTTGACTTCCCCCCAAAACATCGTTATTCATCAAGCCATCTTTCTCTAGCTTGTCTTCCCCCAAAATCTGGGTATTCACCAAGATATCTTTCTGGACCTAGATTTATCCAAAACCTCATTATTCACCAAGATATCTTTCTCTAACTTGTCTTTCCCTAAAACATCTGTATTCCCCAAGCAATGCCTTTCTACCTTGTCTTTCCTCAAAACCTCGTTATTCTCCAAGCTATCTTACTCTCCCTTGTCACCCCAAAACCTCGTAATTCACCAAGTCACCTTTCTTTAACTAGTTATTTCCCCACAACCTCGTTATTCACCAAGCTATCTTTATCTACCCTGTCTTCTCCCAAAACCTCATTATTGACCAAGCTATCTTTCTCTATCTTGTCTTCCCCCGAAACTTTGATATTCACCAACCAATCTTTCTCAACCTTGTCTTCCCCAAAATCTCGTTATTCACGAAGCTATCTTTCTCTACCTTGTCTTTCCGCAAAACGCCGTTATTCACCAAGCTATCTTTCTCTACCTTGTCTTCTCCCAAAACCTCATTATTCACCAAGCTATCTTTCTCTACCGTGTCGTCCCCGAAAGCTTCGTTATTCACAACGCAATATTTCTCTACCTTGTCTTCCCCAATAACCTCGTTATTCACCAAGTTATCTTTCTCTACCTTTACTTCCCCGAAAACATCGTTATTCACCAAGCCATCTTTCTCTACCATGACTTCCACCAAAACCTCGTTATTCACCAAGTTAACTTTCTCTAACTTGTATTCCCCATAACCTCGTTATTCACCAAGCTATCTTTCTCTACCTTGAATTCCCCCAAAACCTCGTTATTCACCAAGCCATCTTTCTTTAACTCGTCTTTCCCCAACACCTCGTTATTCACCAAGCTATCTTTATCTACCCTGTCTTTCCCCAGAACATCGTTATTCACCAAGCTATGCTTCTCTAACTTGTCTTCCCCCAAAACCTCGTTAGTCACCAAGCTATCTTACCCTCCCTTCGACCCCCAAAACCTCGTTATTCACCAAGCCATCTTTCTTTAACTTATCTTTCCCTAACACCTCGTTATTCACCTAGCTATCTTTCTTTAACTTGTCTTACCCCAAATTTCGTTATTCACCAAGCTATCTTTCTCTAGCTTGTCTTCCCCCAAAAGCTCGTTATTCACCAAGCTATCTTTATCTACCCTGTCTTTCCCAAAAACATCGTTATTCACCAAGCTATCCTTCTCTAACTTGTCTTCCCCCAAAACCTCGTTAGTCACCAAGCTATCTTACCCTCCCTTGTACCCCCAAAACCTCGTTATTCACCAAGCCCTCTTTCTTTAACTTGTCTTTCCCCAACACCTCGTTATTCAACTAGCTATCTTTCTTTAACTTGTCTTACCCCAAATTTCGTTATTCACCAAGGTATCTTTCTGTACCATGACTTCCGCCAAAACCTCGTTATTCACCAAGCTATCTTTCTCTACCCTGTCTTCTCCCAAAACCTCATTATACACCAAGTTATGTTTCTCTACCTTGTCTTCCCCCAAAACCTCGTTAATCACCAAGCTATTTTTCTCTACCTTTTCTACCCCCAAAATATCGGTATTCACCAAGCTATCTTTCTGTACCTTGATTTCCCCAAAACATCGGTATTCACCAAGCTAACTTTCTCTACCTTGTCTTCCCCCAAAACATCCTTATTCACTAAGCTATCTTTGTCTACCATGACTTCCCCCAAAACCTCGTTATTCACCAAAGTTATCTTTCTGTACCTTGATTTCCCCAAAACCTCCGTATTCACCAAGCTATCTTTCTCTACCTTGTCTTCCCCAATAACCTCGTTATTCACCAAGTTACCTTTCTCTACCTTTACTTCCCCGAAAACATCGTTATTCACCGAGCCATCTTTCTCTACCATGACTTCCACCAAAACCTCGTTATTCACCAAGTTAACTATCTCTACCTTGTCTTTCCGCAAAACGCCGTTATTCACCAAGCTATCTTTCTCTACCATGACTTCCACCAAAACCTCGTTATTCACCAAGCCATCTTTCTTTAACTCGTCTTTCCCCAACACCTCGTTATTCACCAAGCTATCTTTATCTACCCTGTCTTTCCCAAAAACATCGTTATTCACCAAGCTATCCTTCTCTAACTTGTCTTCCCCCAAAACATCGTTAGTCACCAAGCTATCTTGCCCTCCCTTGTAACCCCAAAACCTCGTTATTCACCAAGCCCTCTTTCTTTAACTTGTCTTTCCCCAACACCTCGTTATTCAACAAGCCATCTTTCTTTAACTTGTCTTACCCCAAATTTCGTTATTCACCAAGCTATCTTTCTCTACCATGACTTCTGCCAAAACCTCGTTATTCACCAAGCTATCTTTCTCTACCCTGTCTTCTCCCAAAACCTCATTATACACCAAGTTATGTTTCTCTACCTTGTCTTCCCCCAAAACCTCGTTAATCACCAAGCTCTCTTTCTCTACCTTTTCTACCCCAAAAATATCGGTATTCACCAAGCTATCTTTCTGTACCTTGATTTCCCCAAAACATCGGTATTCACCAAGCTAACTTTGTCTACCTTGTCTTCCCCCAAAACATCCTTATTCACTAAGCTATCTTTGTCTACCATGACTTCCCCCAAAACCTCGTTATTCACCAAAGTTATCTTTCTCTAACTTGTATTCCCCATAACCTCGTTATTCACCAAGCTATCTTTCTCTACTTTGAATTCCCCCAAAACTTCGTTATTCACCAAGCTATCTTTGTCTACCTTGTCTTCCCCCAAAAGCTCGTTAATCCCCAAGCTATCTTTCTCTATCTTGTCTTCCCCCGAACCTTTGATATTCACCAACCAATCTTTTTCAACCTTGTCTTCCCCAAAATCTCGTTATTCACCAAGCTATCTTTCTCTACCTTGTCTTTCCGCAAAACGCCGTTATTCACCAAGCTATCTTTCTCTACCTTGTCTTCTCCCAAAACCTCATTATTCACCAAGCTATCTTTCTCTACCGTGTCGTCCCCGAAAGCTTCGTTATTCACCACGCAATATTTCTCTACCTTGTCTTCCCCGAAAACCTCGTTATTCCCCAGCTATCTTACACTACCTTGTCCCCCCAAAACCTCGTTATTCACCAAGCTATCTTTCTCTACTTTGCCGTCCCCAAAATCCACGTTATTCAGCAAGCTATCTTTCTCTACCTTGTCTTCCCCAATAACCTCGCTTTTCACCAAGCTATCTTTCGCTACCTTGACTTCCCCCCAAACCTCGTTATTCACCAAGCTATCTTTCCCCACTTTGACTTCCCCCAAAATATCGTTATTTAGCACGCTATCTTTCTCTACCTTGACTTCCCCCAAAACCTCGTTATTCACCAAGTTATCTTTCTCTAACTTGTAGTCCCCATAACCTCGTTATTCACCAAGCTATCTTTCTCTACCTTGTCTTCCCCCAAAACATCGTTGTTCACCAAGCTATTTTTCTCTACCTCGTCTTCCCCCAAACCCTCGTTATTCACCAAGCTATCTTTCTGTACCTTGAATTCCCCTAAAACCTCTTTATTCACCACGCAATCTTTCTCTACCTTGACTCCCCAAAAACCTCTTTATTCACCCAGCTATCTTTCCCTACCTTGTCTTCCCCAAAACCTCGTTATTCGCGAAGCTATCTTTCTCAACCTTGTCTTCCCCCAAACCTCTTTATTCACCAAGCTACCTTTCCCTACCTTGTCTTCCCCCAAAACCTCGTTATTCACAAATATATCTTCCTCTGTCTTGTCTTCCATAAACACCTCGTTATTCACCAAGCTATCTTTCTCTACCTTGTCCTCCGCCAAAATTTCGTTATTCACCAAGCCATATTTCTCTACCTTGTTTTCCCCCAAAACCTCGTTATTCACAAAGATATCTTCCTCTTATGCCTTGTCTTCCAGCAAAAGCTCGTTATTCACCAAGTTATTTATCTCTACCTTGTCTTCCCCAAAACCTCCTTATTCACCAAGCTATCTTTCTCTACCTTATATTCCCCGAAAATCTCGTTATTCACCAAGCAATCTTTCTTTACCTTGTCTTACCCAAAATTTCGTTAATCACAAAGCTATCTTTCTCTAGCGTGTCTTCCCCCCAAAATCTCGGTATTCACCAAGCTATCTTTCTGTACCTAGTTTTACCTAAAACCTCGTTATTCAACAAGCTATCTTTCTCTACCTTGACATCCCCCTAAAACCTCGTTATTCACCACGCTATCTTTCTCTACCTTGAATTCCCCCAAAATCTCTTTATTCACCAAGGTATCTTTCTCTACCTCGTCTTCCCCAAAACTTCGTTATTCACCAAGCTATCGTTCTCTACCTTGCCTTCCCCCAAAACCTCGTTATTCACCAAGCTATCTTTCTCTACCTTGCTTTCCCCCCAAACCTTGTTATTTACCAAGCTAACTTTCTCTACCGTGACTTGCCCCAAAACCACGTGACTCAACAAGCTATCTATCTCTACCTTGTCTTTCCCAAAACTTCGTTATGAACCAAGCTATCTTTCTCTACCTTGTCTCCCCACAAAACCTCGTTATTCACCAAGCTATCTTTCTCTACCTTTTCTTCCACCAAAACCACGTTATTTACCAAGCTATCTTTCTCAACCTTGTCTTTCACCAAAACCTCGTTATTCACTAAGCTATCCTTCTCAATCTTGTCTTCCCCAAAACATTGTTATTCACCAAGCTATCTTTTCTAAATTGTCCTCCCCCAAATCTTCGTTATTCACCAAGCTATCTTTCTCAACCTATTCTTCCCCAAAACCTCTTTATTCACCAAGCTATCTTTCTCTACCTTGTCATTTCGCAAAACGTCTTTATTTCCCAAGCTATCTTTCTCTACCTTGTCTTCCCCCAAAACCTCGGTATTCACCAAGCTATCTTTCTCTACCTTGTATTCCCCCAAACCTTGTTATTCACCAGGCTATCTTTCTCTCCCTTTTATTACCCCAACACCTCGTTATTCACCATGCTATCCTTCTTTACCTTGTCTTACACCAAATTTCGTTATTCACCAAGCTATCTTTCTCTACCTTGTCTTCCCCCAAAACCTTGTTATTCATAAAGCTATCTTTCTCTACCTTGTCTTCCCCCAAATCCTCGTTATCCACCAAGCCATCTTTCTCTAAATTGTATTGCCCCAAAATCAAATAGAGTGGTAGAATTGTTAGAACGTCAGATAGAATGACAGACGTTAGAATGTCAGGTAGAATAGTAGAATTTTTAGAACATAAGATAGAATGGTAGAGTTGTTAGAACGTTAGATAGAATGGTAGAGGTGTTAGAACGTCAGATAGAAGGGTAGAGTGGTTAGAAGGTCAGATATAATGGTGGAGTTGTTAGAACGTCAGATAGAATGTTAGACGTTAGAAGGTCAGCTAGAATGGCAGAGGTTAGAACGTCAGATAGAATGGTAGATTGGTTAGAACGTCAAATAGAATGGTAGAGTGGTTAGAACGTCAGATAGAATGGCAGACGTTAGAGGCTCAGATAGAATGGTAGAGTGGTTAGAACGTCAGATAGAATGGTAGAGTGGTTAGAACGTCAGATAGAATGCTAGAGTTGTTAGAACGTCAGATAGAATGGTAGAATGGTTAGAACGAGAGATAGAATGGTCGAGTTGTTAGAACGTCAAATAGAATGGTAGAGTTGTTAGAACGTCAGATAGAATGGTAGAGCGGTTAGAACGTCACATAGAGTGGCAGACGTTAGAGGCTCAGATAGAATGGTAGAGTGGTTAGAACGTCAGATAGAATGGTAGAGTGGTTAGAACGTCAGATAGAATGCTAGAGTTGTTAGAACGTCAGATAGAATGGTAGAATGGTTAGAACGAGAGATAGAATGGTCGAGTTGTTAGAACGTCAAATAGAATGGTAGAGTGGTTAGAACGTCTGATAGAATGGTAGAGTTGGTAGAACCTCAGATAGAATGGCAGAGTTGTTAGAACGTCAGATAGAATAGTAGAGTTGTTAGAACGTCAGATAGAATGGTAGAGTAGTTAGAACGTCAGGTTGAATGGTAGAGTTGTTAGAATGTCAGATAGGATAGTTGAGTGATTAGAACGCCAGGTAGAATGTTAGTGTTGTTAGAACGTGTGATAGAATGGCAGAGTTGTTAGAACGTGTGATAGTATGGAAGATTTGTTAGAACGTCAGATAGAATGGTAGAGTTGTTAGAACGTCAGATAGAATGGTAGAGCGGTTAGAACGTCACATAGAGTGACAGACGTTAGAGGTTCAGATAGAATGGTAGAGTGGTTAGAACGTCTGATAGAATGGTAGAGTTGTTAGAACGTCTGGTAGAATGGTAGAGTTGTTAGAACGTCAGATAGAATGGTAGAGTGGTTAGAACGTGAGATAGAATGGTAGAGTTGTTAGAACCTCAGATAGAATGGTAGAGTGGTTATAACGTGTGATAGAATGGCAGAGTTGTTAGAACGTCAGATAGAATAGTAGAGTTGTTAGAACGTCAGATAGAATGGTAGAGTAGTTAGAACGTCAGGTTGAATGGTAGAGTTGTTAGAATGTCAGATAGGATAGTAGAGTGATTAGAACGCCAGGTAGAATGTTAGTGTTGTTAGAACGTGTGATAGAATGGCAGAGTTGTTAGAACGTGTGATAGTATGGAAGATTTGTTAGAACGTCAGATAGAATGGTAGAGTGGTTAGAACGTCAGATAGAATGGTAGAGTGGTTATAACGTGTAATAGAATGTCAGAGTTGTTAGAACGTGAGATAGATGGTAGAGTGGTTAGAACGTCAGATAGAATGGTAGAGTTGTTAGAACGTGTGATAGAATGGCAGAGTTGTTATAACGTCAGATAGAATGGCAGTGTTGTTAGAACGTCAGGAAGAATGTTAGAGTTGTTAGAACGTGTGATAGATTGACGGACGTTAGAAGGTCAGATAGAATGGCAGACATTAGAACGTCTGAGAGAATGGTAGAGTTGTTAGAATGGTAGAGTGGTAAGAACGTCAAGTAGAATAGTAGACTGGTTACAACGTCAGATAGAATGGTAGAGTTGTTAGAACGTCAGATAGAATGGTAGAGATGTTACAACGTCAGATAGAATGGTGGAGTTGTTAGAACGTCAAGTAGAATATGAGACTGGTTAGAACGTCAGATAGAATGGTAGAGTGTTTTGAACGTCGGATAGAATGGTAGAGTTGTTAGAACGTCAGGTAGGATGGTAGAATTGTTAGAACTTCAGATAGAATGGTAGAGTGATAAGAATGTCAGATAGAATGGTATAGAGGTTAGATTGTCAGTTAGAATCGTAGAGTTGTTAGAACGTCAGGTAGAATGTTAGTGTTGTTAGAACATCAGATAGAATGGTAGAGTTGTTAGAACGTCAGATAGAATGGCAGTATTGTTAGAACGTCAGGTAGAATGTTAGAGTTGTTAGAACTTCAGATAGAATGGTAGAGTGGTTAGAACGTCAGATAGAATGGTAGAGTGGTTATAACGTGCGATAGAATGTCAGAATTGTTAGAACGTCAGATAGAATGGTAGAGTTGTTAGAACGTCAGATAAAATGGTAGAGTGGTTAGATCGTCAGATAGAATGGTGGAGTTGTTAGAACGTCAGATAGAATGGCAGTGTTGTTAGAACGTCAGGTAGAATGTTAGAGTGGTTAGAACGTCAAGTAGAATAGTAGACTGGTTAGAACGTCAGATAGAATGGTAGAGTTTTTAGAATGTAAGATAGAATGGTAGTGATGTTATAACGTCAGGTAGAATGGTAGAGTTGTTAGAACGTCAAATAGAATAGTAGACTGGTTAGAACGTCAGATAGAACGGTAGAGTTTTTAGAACGTCAGATAGAATGGTAGTGATGTTATAACGTCAGATAGAACGGTAGAGTTGTTAGAACGTCAGATACAATGGTAGAGTTGTTAGAACGTCAGATAGAAGGGTAGAGTGGTTAGAAAGTCAGATAGAATGATGGAGTTGTTAGAACGTCAAGTAGAATTGTAGACTGGTTAGAACGTCAGATAGAATGGTAGAGTGGTTAGAAGGTCAGATATAATGTAGAGATGTTAGAACGTCAGATAGAATGGTAGACTGGTTTGAACGTCAGATAGGATAGTAGAGTGGTTAAAACATCAGATAGAGTTGTTAGAATGGTTATAACGTGTGATAGAATGGCACAGTTGTTAGAACGTCATATAGAATGGTAGAGTTGTAAGAACGTCAGGTAGGATGGTAGAATTGTTAGAACTTCAGATAGAATGGTAGAGTGATTAGAATGTCAGATAGAATGGTAGAGTGGTTAGATTGTCAGTTAGAATCGTAGAGTTGTTAGAACGTCAGGTAGAATGTTAGTGTTGTTAGAACAGCAGATAGAATGGTAGAGTTGTTAGAACGTCAGATAGAATGGCAGTGTTGTCAGAACGTCAGGTAGAATGTTAGAGTTGTTAGAACTTCAGATAGAATGGTAGAGTGGTTAGAACGTCAGATAGAATGGTAGAGTGGTTATAACGTGCGATAGAATGTCAGAATTTTTAGAACGTCAGATAGAATGGTAGAGTTGTTAGAACGTCAGATAGAATGGTAGAGTGGTTAGATCGTCAGATAGAATGGTGGAGTTGTTAGAACGTCAGGTAGAATGTTAGTGTTGTTAGAACATCCGATAGAATGGTAGAGTTGTTAGAACGTCAGATAGAATGGTAGAGTTGTTAGAACGTCAGATAGAATGGCAGTGTTGTTAGAACGTCAGGTAGAATGTTAGAGTTGTTAGAACGTGTGATAGAATGACGGACGTTAGAAGGTCAGAGAGAATGGTAGAGTGGTTAGAACGTCAGGTACAATAGTAGAGTTGTTAGAACGTCATATAGAATGGTAGAGATGTTACAACGTCAGATAGAATGGTGGAGTTGTTAGAACGTCAAGTAGAATAGGAGACCGGTTAGAACGTCAGATAGTACGGTAGAGTGGTTTGAACTTCAGATAGAATGGTAGAGTTGTTAGAAGGTCAGATAGAATGGAAGAGTTGTTAGAAGGTCGTATAGAATCGAAGAGTTGTTAGAAGGTCAGATAGAATGGCAGAGTTGTTAGAACGTGTGACAGAATGGCAGAGTTGTTAGAACGTTAGATAGAATGGTAGAGTTGTTAGAACGTCAGATAGAATGGCAGTGTTGTTAGAACGTCAGATAGAATGGTGGAGTTGTTAGAACGTCAAGTAGAATAGTAGACTGGTTAAATGGTCAGATAGAACGGTAGAGTGGTTAGAACGTCAGATAGAATGGTAGAATTGTTAGAACGTCAGATAGAATGGAAGAGTGCTTGAAGATTAGATAGAATGGTAGAGTGGTTATAACGTGTGCTAGAATAGCACAGTTGTTAGAACGTCAGATAGGATAGTAGAGTGATTAGAACGCCAGGTAGAATGTTAGTGTTGTTAGAACGTGTGATAGAATGGCAGAGTTGTTAGAACGTCAGGTAGGATGGTAGAGTTGTTAGAACTTCAGATAGAATGGTAGAATTGTTAGAACGTCAGATAGAATGGTAGAGTGGTTAGAACCTCAGGTAGAATGTTAGTGTTGTAGAACGTGTTATAGAATGCCAGACGTTAGAAGGCCAGATAGAAGAGCAGACGGTAGAACGTAAGAGAGAATGGTAGAGTGGTTAGAACGTCAAGTAGAATAGTTGAATTGTTAGAATGGTAGAGTGGTTAGAACGTCAGATAGAATGGTAGAGTTGTTAGAACCTCAGATAGAATGGAAGATTGTTAGAAGGTCAGATAGAATGGTAGAATTGTTAGAATGTCAGATAGAAAGGGAGTGTGGTTAGAACGTCAGATGGAATCGTAGTGTTGTTAGAACGTCAGATGGAATGATAGAGTGGTTAGAACATCAGATAGAATGGTAGGGTTGTTAGAACGTCAGATAGAATGGTAGAGTGGTTAGAACATCAGATAGAATGGTATAGTTGTTAGAACGTCAGATAGGATAGTACAGTGGTAGAATGTCAGATAGAGTGGTAGAGTGGATAGAACGTCAGATAGAATGGTAGAGTTGTTTCAACGTCAGATAGAATGGAAGAGTTGTTAGAACGTCATATAGAATGACAGACCTTAGAAAGTCAGATAGAATGGCAGACGTTAGAACGTCAGGTAGAATAGTAGAGTTGTTAGAACGTCAGATAGGATAGTATAGTGGTTAGAACGTCAGATAGAATGGCAGTGTTGTTAGAACGTCAGGTAGAATGTTAGAGTTGTTAGAACGTGTGATAGAATGACAGACGTTAGAATGTTAGATAGAATGGCAGACGTTAGAACGTCAGATAGAATGGTATAGTTATTAGAACGTCAGATAGAATGGTAGAGTGGTGAGAACGTCAGATAGAAGTGTAGAGTGGTTAGAACGTCAGATAGAATGGTAGAGTGTTTAGAACGTCAGATAGAATGGTAGAGTGATTAGAACGTCAGATAGAATGGTAGAGTTGTTAGAACGTCAGATAGAATAGTAAAGTGGTTAGAACGTCAGATAGAATGGTGGAGTGATTAGAACATCAGATAGAATGGTAGAGTTGTTAGAATGACAGATAGAATGTTAGAGATGTTAGAACGTCAGGTAGAATGGTAGAGTTGTTAGAACGTCAGTTAGGATAATAGAGTGGTAGAACGTCAGGTAGAATGGTAGAGTTGTTAGAACGTCAGTTAGGATAGTAGAGTGGTAGAACGTCAGATAGAATGATAGAGTGGTTAGAACGTCACTCAGAATGACACACGTCAGATAGAATGGTAGAGTGGCTAGAACGTCAGATAGAATGGTATAGTTGTTAGAACGGCAGATAGAATGGTAGAGTTGTTAGAACGTCAAGTAGAATAGTAGACTGGTTAGAACGTCAGATAGAATGGTAGAGTGGTTAGAACGTCAGATAGAATGGTAGAGATGTTAGAACTTCAGGTAGAATGGTAGACTTTTTAGAACATCAGATAGATTGGTAGAGATGTTAGAACGTCAGGTAGAATGGTAGAGTTTTTAGAACGTCAGATAGGATAGTAGAGTGGTTAGAACGTCGGATAGGAGAGTAGAGTTGTTTCAACGTCAGATAGACTGGTAGAGTGGTTAGAAAGTCAATTAGAATGACAGACCTTATAACAAAAGTTAGAATGGCAGACGTTAGAAGGTGAGATAGGATAGTAGAGTGGTTAGAACATAAGATAGAATGGTAAATTTGTTAGAACTTCAGATAGAATGGTAGAGTGGTTAGATCGTCAGTTAGAATGGTAGAGTTGTTAGAACGTCAGGTAGAATGGCAGAGTGTTTAGAACGTCAGATAGAAATGTAGAGTGGTTAGAACGTCAGATAGAATAGTATAGGTGTTAGAACGTCAGATAGAATGGTAGAGTGGTTAGAATGTCAGATAGAATGGTGGAGTTGTTAGAACGTCAAGTAGAATAGTAGACTGGTTAGAACGTCAGATAGAATGGTAGAGTGGTTAGAACGTCAGATGGAATGTTAGAGTTGCTAGAATGTCAGATAGAATGGTAGAGATGTTAGAACGTCAGATAGAATGGTGGAGTTGTTAGAATGTCAAGTAGGATAGTAGACTGGTTAGAACGTCAGATAGAATGGTAGGGTGGTCAGAACGTCAGATAGAATGGTAGAGTTGTTAGAACGTCAGATAGAATGGTAAAGATGTTAGAACGTCAGGTAGAATGGTAGAGTTTTTAGAAAGTCAGATAGAATGGTAGAGTGGTTAGAAGATCCGATAGAATGGTAGAGTTGTTAGAACGTCAGATAGACTGGTAGAGATGTTAGAACGTCAGGTAGAACGGTAGAGTTGTTTCAACGTCAGATAGAGTGGTAGAGTGGTTAGAACGTCAGATAGAATGACAGACCTTAGAACGTCAGATAGAATGGCAGATGTTAAAAGGTCAGATAGAATTGTACAGTGGTTACAACGTCAGATAGAATAGAGAGTGGTTAGAACGTCAGGTAGAATAGTAGAGTTGTTAGAATGTCAGATAAAAGGTTAGAGATATTAGAACGTCAGGTAGAATGATAGAGATTTTAGAACGTCAGATAGGATAGTAGAGTGGTAGAACGTCAGATAGAATGGTAGAGTTGTTAGAACGTCAGATAAAACGGTAGATTGGTTAGAACGTCACATAGAATTGTAGAGTTGTTAGAACGTCAGATAGAATGACAGACGTTAGAAGGTTAGATAGAATGGCAGACGTTATAACGGCATAGGGATTGGTAGAGTGGTTTGAACGTCACGGGGAATAGTGTCACAGGTAGAATAGTAGAGTTGTTAGAACGTGAGATAGAATGGTAGAGTGGTTAGAACGTCAGATAGAATGGTAGAGTGTTTATAACGTCAGATAAAATGTTAGAGTTGTTAGAAAGTCAGATAGAATAGTAGACGTTAGAACGTCAGATAGAATGGTAGTGTGGTTTGAAGGTCAGATAGAATGGTAGAGTTGTTTCAACATCAGATAGAATGGTAGAGTTGTTAGAACGTAAGATAGAATGACTGACGTTAGAACGTCAGATAGAATGGTAGAGTGGTTAGAACGTCAGATAGAATGGTAGAGTTGTTAGAACGTCAGATCGAATGGTAGAGTGGTTAGAACCTCAGATAGAATGGTAGAGTTGTTAGAACGTCAGGTAGAATGTTAGAGTTGTTTGAACGTGTGATAGAATGGCATAGTTGTTAGAACGTCAGATAGAATGGTAGAGTGGTTAGAACGTCAAGTAGAATAGCAGAGTGGTTAGAACGTCAGATAGAATGGTAGAGTGGTTAGAACGTCAGATAGAATGTTAGAGTTGTTTCAACGTCAGATAGAATGACAGACCTTAGAACGTTAGATAGAATGGCAGACGTTAGAACGTCAGATAGAATTGTAGAGTGGTTAGAACGTCAGATAGAATGGGAGAGTGGTTAGAACGTTAGATAGAATAGTATAGTTATTAGAACGTCAGATAGAATGATAGAGTTGTTAGAAAGTGAGATAGAATAGTAGAGTTGTTAGAACGTCAGATAGTGTGGTAGAGTTGTTAGAACGTCAGAGAGAATGGTAAAGTTGTTAGAACGCCAGATAGAATGTTATAGTGGTTAGAACATCAGATAGAATGGTAGAGTTGTTAGAACGTCAGATAGAATGGTAAAGATGTTAGAACGTCAGATAGAATGGTGGAGTTGTTAGAACGTCAAGTAGAATAGTAGACTGGTTAGAACGTCAGATAGAATGGTAGAGTGGTAAGAACGTTACATAGAATGGTAGAGTAACTAGAACGTCAGATAAAATGACAGACGTTAGAAGGTCAGATAATATGACAGACGTTAGAACGTCAGAGAGAATGGTAGAGTGGTGTGAACGTCAGGTAGAATAGTAGAGTGGTTATAACGTCAGGTAGAATAGTAGAGTTGTTAGAATGTCCGATAGAATGGCAGACGTCAGAACGTCAGATAGAATGTTAGAGTGGTTAGAACGTCAGTTAGAATGGTAGAGTGTTTAGAACGTCAGTTAGAATAGTAGAGTGGTTAGAACGTAAGATATAATGTTAGAGTCGTTAGAACGCCAGAGAGAATAGCAGAGTGTTTAGAACGTCAGATCGAAAGGTAGAGATGTTAGAACGTCAGATAGAATGGTATAGTTGTTAGAACGTCAGATAGAATGCTAGAGTGGTTAGAACGTTAGATAGAATTGTAGAGATGTTAGAACGTCGGATAGAATGCTGGAGTTGTTAGAACGTCAAGTAGAATAGTAGACTGGTTAGAACGTCAGATAGAATGGTAGAGTGGTTAGAACGTCAGATAGAATGGTAGAGTGGTTAGAACGTCAGATAGAATGGTAGAGATGTTAGAACGTCAGGGAGAATGGTAGAGTTTTTAGAACGTCAGGTAGGATAGTAGAGTGGTTAGAACGTCAGATAGAATGGTAGAGTTGTTTCAACGTCAGATAGAATGACAGACCTTAGAACGTCAGATAGAATGGCAGACGTTAAAAGGTCAGATAGAATGGTACAGTGGTTACAACGTCAGATAGAATGGTAGAGTGGTTAGAACATCAGATAGAATGGTAGAGTTGTTAGAATGTAAGATAGAATGGTAGAGATGTTAGAACGTCAGGTAGAATGGTAGAGTTTTTAGAACGTCAGATAGGATAGTAGAGTGGTTAGAACGTCAGATAGAATGGTAGAGTTGTTTCAACGTCAGATAGAATGACAGACCTTAGAACGTCAGATAGAATGGCAGACGTTAAAAGGTCAGATAGAATTGTACAGTGGATACAACGTCAGATAGAATAGTAGAGTGGTTAGAACGTCAGATAGAATGGTAGAGTGGTTAGAACGTCAGATAGAATGGTAGAGATGTTAGAACGTCAGGTAGAATGGTAGAGTTTTTAGAACGTCAGATAGAATGGTAGACTGGTTAGAACATGAGATAGAATGGTAGAGTTGTTAGAATGTAAGATAGACTGGTAGAGATGTTAGAACGTCAGGTAGAATGGTAGAGTTTTTAGAACGTCAGGTAGGATAGTAGAGTGGTTAGAACGTCAGATAGAATGGTAGAGTTGTTTCAACGTCAGATAGAATGACAGACCTTAGAACGTCAGATAGAATGGCAGACGTTAAAAGGTCAGATAGAATGGTACAGTGGTTACAACGTCAGATAGAATAGTAGAGTGGTTAGAACGTCAGATAGAATGGTAGAGTGGTTAGAACTTCACATAGAATGGTAGAGTTGTTAAAACGTTAGATAAAATGGCAGGCGTTAGAACGTCATAGGGATTGGTAGAGTGGTTTGGACGTCACGGAGAATAGTGTCAGGTAGAATAGTAGAGTTGTTAGAACGTTAGATAGAATGGTAGAGTAGTTAGAACGTCAGATAGAATGGTAGAGTGTTAATAACGTCAGATAAAATGTTAGAGTTGTTAGAAAGTCAGATAGAATGACAGACGTTAGAACGTCAGATAGAATGGTAGAGTTGTTTCAACGTCAGATAGAATGGTATAGTTGTTAGAACGTAAGATAGAATAACAGACGTTAGAACGTCAGTTAGAATGGTAGAGTGGTTAGAACGTCAGATAGAATGGTAGAATTGTTAGAACGTCAGATAGAATGGTAGAGTAGTTAGAACGTCAGATAGAATGACAGAGTTGTTTGAACGTGTGATAGAATGGCAGAGTTGTTAGAACGTCAGATAGAATGGTAGAGTGGTTAGAACGTCAAGTAGAATAGTAGAATGGTTAGAACGTCAGATAGAATGGTAGAGTGGTTAGAACGTCAGATAGAATTTTAGAGTTGTTTGAACGTCAGATAGAATGACAGATCTTAGAACGTCAGATAGAATGTGGACGTTAGAACGTCAGATAGAATTGTAGAGTGGTTAGAACGTCAGATAGAATGGGAGAGTGGTTAGAACGTGAGATAGAATAGTATAGTTATTAGAACGTCAGATAGAATGATGGAGTTGTTAGAAAGTGAGATAGAATAGTAGAGTTGTTAGAACGTCAGATAGTATGGTAGAGTTGTCAGAACGTCAGAGAGAATGGTATAGTTGTTAGAACGCCAGATAGAATGTTATAGTGGTTAGAACATCAGATTGAATGGTAGAGTTGTTAGAACGTCAGATAGAAGTGTTGAGTGGTTAGAATGTCAGATAGAATGGTGGAGATGTTAGAACGTCAAGTAGAATAGTAGACTGGTTAGAACGTCAGATAGAATGGTAGAGTGGTTAGAACGTCAGATAGAATGGTAGAGTGGTTAGAACGTCAGATAGAATGGTAGAGATGTTAGAACGTCAGGTAGAATGGTAGAGTTTTTAGAACGTCAGATAGAATGGTAGAGTGGTTAGAACATCAGATAGAATGGTAAAGTTGTTAGAATGTAAGATAGAATGGTAGAGATGTTAGAACGTCAGGTAGAATGGTAGAGTTTTTAGAACGTCAGATAGGATAGTAGAGTGGTTAGAACGTCAGATAGAATGGTAGAGTTGTTTCAACGTCAGTTAGAATGACAGACCTTAGAACGTCAGATAGAATGGCAGACGTTAAAAGGTCAGATAGAATTGTACAGTGGATACAACGTCAGATAGAAGAGTAGAGTGGTTAGAACGTCAGATAGAATGGTAGAGTGGTTAGAACGTCAGATAGAATGGTAGAGATGTTAGAACGTCAGGTAGAATGGTAGAGTTTTTAGAACGTCAGATAGAATGGTAGAGTGGTTAGAACATCAAATAGAATGGTAGAGTTGTTAGAATGTAAGATAGACTGGTAGAGATGTTAGAACGTCAGGTAGAATGGTAGAGTTTTTAGAACGTCAGGTAGGATAGTAGAGTGGTTAGAACGTCAGATAGAATGGTAGAGTTGTTTCAACGTCAGATAGAATGACAGACCTTAGAACGTCAGATAGAATGGCAGACGTTAAAAGGTCAGATAGAATTGTACAGTTGATACAACGTCAGATAGAATAGTAGAGTGGTTAGAACGTCAGATAGAATGGTAGAGTGGTTAGAACGTCTCATAGAAGGTTAGAGATGTTAGAACGTCAGATAGAATGGTATAGTTGTTAGAACGTCAGATAGAATGGTAGAGTTGTTAGAACGTTAGATAGAATGGTAGAGATATTAGAACGTCAGGTAGAATGGTGGAGTTGTTAGAACGTCAAGTAGGATAGTAGACTGGTTAGAACGTCAGATAGAATGGTAGAGTGGTTATAACGTCAGATAGAATGGTAGAGTTGTTAGAACGTCAGATAGAATGGTAGAGATGTTAGAACGTCAGGTAGAATGGTAGAGTTTTTAGAACGTCAGATACGATAGTAGAGTTGTTTCAACGTCAGATAGAGTGGTAGAGTGGTTAGAACGTCAGATAGAATGACAGACCTTAGAACGTCAGATAGAATGGCAGACGTTAAAAGGTCAGATAGAATGGTACAGTGGTTACAACGTCAGATAGAATAGTAGAGTGGTTAGAACGTCAGATAGAATGGTAGAGTGGTTAGAACTTCACATAGAATGGTAGAGTTGTTAAAACGTTAGATAAAATGGCAGGCGTTAGAACGTCATAGGGATTGGTAGAGTGGTTTGGACGTCACGGAGAATAGTGTCAGGTAGAATAGTAGAGTTGTTAGAACGTTAGATAGAATGGTAGAGTAGTTAGAACGTCAGATAGAATGGTAGAGTGTTAATAACGTCAGATAAAATGTTAGAGTTGTTAGAAAGTCAGATAGAATGGCAGACGTTAGAACGTCAGATAGAATGGTAGAGTTGTTTCAACGTCAGATAGAATGGTATAGTTGTTAGAACGTAAGATAGAATAACAGACGTTAGAACGTCAGTTAGAATGGTAGAGTGGTTAGAACGTCAGATAGAATGGTAGAATTGTTAGAACGTCAGATAGAATGGTAGAGTAGTTAGAACGTCAGATAGAATGACAGAGTTGTTTGAACGTGTGATAGAATGGCAGAGTTGTTAGAACGTCAGATAGAATGGTAGAGTGGTTAGAACGTCAAGTAGAATAGTAGAATGGTTAGAACGTCAGATAGAATGGTAGAGTGGTTAGAACGTCAGATAGAATTTTAGAGTTGTTTGAACGTCAGATAGAATGACAGACCTTAGAACGTCAGATAGAATGTGGACGTTAGAACGTCAGATAGAATTGTAGAGTGGTTAGAACGTCAGATAGAATGGGAGAGTGGTTAGAACGTGAGATAGAATAGTATAGTTATTAGAACGTCAGATAGAATGATGGAGTTGTTAGAAAGTGAGATAGAATAGTAGAGTTGTTAGAACGTCAGATAGTATGGTAGAGTTGTCAGAACGTCAGAGAGAATGGTATAGTTGTTAGAACGCCAGATAGAATGTTATAGTGGTTAGAACATCAGATTGAATGGTAGAGTTGTTAGAACGTCAGATAGAAGTGTTGAGTGGTTAGAATGTCAGATAGAATGGTGGAGATGTTTGAACGTCAAGTAGAATAGTAGACTGGTTAGAACGTCAGATAGAATGGTAGAGTGGTTAGAACGTCAGATAGAATGGTAGAGTGGTTAGAACGTCAGATAGAATGGTAGAGATGTTAGAACGTCAGGTAGAATGGTAGAGTTTTTAGAACGTCAGATAGAATGGTAGAGTGGTTAGAACATCAGATAGAATGGTAAAGTTGTTAGAATGTAAGATAGAATGGTAGAGATGTTAGAACGTCAGGTAGAATGGTAGAGTTTTTAGAACGTCAGATAGGATAGTAGAGTGGTTAGAACGTCAGATAGAATGGTAGAGTTGTTTCAACGTCAGTTAGAATGACAGACCTTAGAACGTCAGATAGAATGGCAGACGTTAAAAGGTCAGATAGAATTGTACAGTGGATACAACGTCAGATAGAAGAGTAGAGTGGTTAGAACGTCAGATAGAATGGTAGAGTGGTTAGAACGTCAGATAGAATGGTAGAGATGTTAGAACGTCAGGTAGAATGGTAGAGTTTTTAGAACGTCAGATAGAATGGTAGAGTGGTTAGAACATCAAATAGAATGGTAGAGTTGTTAGAATGTAAGATAGACTGGTAGAGATGTTAGAACGTCAGGTAGAATGGTAGAGTTTTTAGAACGTCAGGTAGGATAGTAGAGTGGTTAGAACGTCAGATAGTATGGTAGAGTTGTTTCAACGTCAGATAGAATGACAGACCTTAGAACGTCAGATAGAATGGCAGACGTTAAAAGGTCAGATAGAATTGTACAGTTGATACAACGTCAGATAGAATAGTAGAGTGGTTAGAACGTCAGATAGAATGGTAGAGTGGTTAGAACGTCTCATAGAAGGTTAGAGATGTTAGAACGTCAGATAGAATGGTATAGTTGTTAGAACGTCAGATAGAATGGTAGAGTTGTTAGAACGTTAGATAGAATGGTAGAGATATTAGAACGTCAGGTAGAATGGTGGAGTTGTTAGAACGTCAAGTAGGATAGTAGACTGGTTAGAACGTCAGATAGAATGGTAGAGTGGTTATAACGTCAGATAGAATGGTAGAGTTGTTAGAACGTCAGATAGAATGGTAGAGATGTTAGAACGTCAGGTAGAATGGTAGAGTTTCTAGAACGTCAGATACGATAGTAGAGTTGTTTCAACGTCAGATAGAGTGGTAGAGTGGTTAGAACGTCAGATAGAATGACAGACCTTAGAACGTCAGATAGAATGGCAGACGTTAAAAGGTCAGATAGAATGGTACAGTGGTTACAACGTCAGATAGAATAGTAGAGTGATTAGAACGTCAGATAGAATGGTAGAGTGGTTAGAACTTCACATAGAATGGTAGAGTTGTTAAAACGTTAGATAGAATGGCAGGCGTTAGAAAGTCATAGGGATTGGTAGAGTGGTTTGAACGTCACGGAGATTAGTGTCAGGTAGAATAGTAGAGTTGTTAGAACGTGAGATAGAATGGTAGAGTAGTTAGAACGTCAGATAGAATGGTAGAGTGGTTAGAACGTCAGATAGAATGGTAGAGATGTTAGAACGTCAGGGAGAATGGTAGAGTTTTTAGAACGTCAGATAGAATGGTAGAGTGGTTAGAACATCAGATAGAATGGTAGAGTTGTTAGAATGTAAGATAGAATGGTAGAGATGTTAGAACGTCAGGTAGAATGGTAGAGTTTTTAGAACGTCAGATAGGATAGTAGAGTGGTTAGAACGTCAGATAGAATGGTAGAGTTGTTTCAACGTCAGATAGAATGACAGACCTTAGAACGTCAGATAGAATGGCAGACGTTAAAAGGTCAGATAGAATTGTACAGTGGATACAACGTCAGATAGAATAGTAGAGTGGTTAGAACGTCAGATAGAATGGTAGAGTGGTTAGAACGTCAGATAGAATGGTAGAGATGTTAGAACGTCAGGTAGAATGGTAGAGTTTTTAGAACGTCAGATAGAATGGTAGACTGGTTAGAACATGAGATAGAATGGTAGAGTTGTTAGAATGTAAGATAGACTGGTAGAGATGTTAGAACGTCAGGTAGAATGGTAGAGTTTTTAGAACGTCAGGTAGGATAGTAGAGTGGTTAGAACGTCAGATAGAATGGTAGAGTTGTTTCAACGTCAGATAGAATGACAGACCTTAGAACGTCAGATAGAATGGCAGACGTTAAAAGGTCAGATAGAATGGTACAGTGGTTACAACGTCAGATAGAATAGTAGAGTGGTTAGAACGTCAGATAGAATGGTAGAGTGGTTAGAACTTCACATAGAATGGTAGAGTTGTTAAAACGTTAGATAAAATGTTAGGCGTTAGAACGTCATAGGGATTGGTAGAGTGGTTTGGACGTCACGGAGAATAGTGTCAGGTAGAATAGTAGAGTTGTTAGAACGTTAGATAGAATGGTAGAGTAGTTAGAACGTCAGATAGAATGGTAGAGTGTTAATAACGTCAGATAAAATGTTAGAGTTGTTAGAAAGTCAGATAGAATGGCAGACGTTAGAACGTCAGATAGAATGGTAGAGTTGTTTCAACGTCAGATAGAATGGTATAGTTGTTAGAACGTAAGATAGAATAACAGACGTTAGAACGTCAGTTAGAATGGTAGAGTGGTTAGAACGTCAGATAGAATGGTAGAATTGTTAGAACGTCAGATAGAATGGTAGAGTAGTTAGAACGTCAGATAGAATGACAGAGTTGTTTGAACGTGTGATAGAATGGCAGAGTTGTTAGAACGTCAGATAGAATGGTAGAGTGGTTAGAACGTCAAGTAGAATAGTAGAATGGTTAGAACGTCAGATAGAATGGTAGAGTGGTTAGAACGTCAGATAGAATTTTAGAGTTGTTTGAACGTCAGATAGAATGACAGACCTTAGAACGTCAGATAGAATGTGGACGTTAGAACGTCAGATAGAATTGTAGAGTGGTTAGAACGTCAGATAGAATGGGAGAGTGGTTAGAACGTGAGATAGAATAGTATAGTTATTAGAACGTCAGATAGAATGATGGAGTTGTTAGAAAGTGAGATAGAATAGTAGAGTTGTTAGAACGTCAGATAGTATGGTAGAGTTGTCAGAACGTCAGAGAGAATGGTATAGTTGTTAGAACGCCAGATAGAATGTTATAGTGGTTAGAACATCAGATTGAATGGTAGAGTTGTTAGAACGTCAGATAGAAGTGTTGAGTGGTTAGAATGTCAGATAGAATGGTGGAGATGTTAGAACGTCAAGTAGAATAGTAGACTGGTTAGAACGTCAGATAGAATGGTAGAGTGGTTAGAACGTCAGATAGAATGGTAGAGTGGTTAGAACGTCAGATAGAATGGTAGAGATGTTAGAACGTCAGGTAGAATGGTAGAGTTTTTAGAACGTCAGATAGAATGGTAGAGTGGTTAGAACATCAGATAGAATGGTAAAGTTGTTAGAATGTAAGATAGAATGGTAGAGATGTTAGAACGTCAGGTAGAATGGTAGAGTTTTTAGAACGTCAGATAGGATAGTAGAGTGGTTAGAACGTCAGATAGAATGGTAGAGTTGTTTCAACGTCAGTTAGAATGACAGACCTTAGAACGTCAGATAGAATGGCAGACGTTAAAAGGTCAGATAGAATTGTACAGTGGATACAACGTCAGATAGAAGAGTAGAGTGGTTAGAACGTCAGATAGAATGGTAGAGTGGTTAGAACGTCAGATAGAATGGTAGAGATGTTAGAACGTCAGGTAGAATGGTAGAGTTTTTAGAACGTCAGATAGAATGGTAGAGTGGTTAGAACATCAAATAGAATGGTAGAGTTGTTAGAATGTAAGATAGACTGGTAGAGATGTTAGAACGTCAGGTAGAATGGTAGAGTTTTTAGAACGTCAGGTAGGATAGTAGAGTGGTTAGAACGTCAGATAGAATGGTAGAGTTGTTTCAACGTCAGATAGAATGACAGACCTTAGAACGTCAGATAGAATGGCAGACGTTAAAAGGTCAGATAGAATTGTACAGTTGATACAACGTCAGATAGAATAGTAGAGTGGTTAGAACGTCAGATAGAATGGTAGAGTGGTTAGAACGTCAAGTAGAATAGTAGAATGGTTAGAACGTCAGATAGAATGGTAGAGTGGTTAGAACGTCAGATAGAATTTTAGAGTTGTTTGAACGTCAGATAGAATGACAGACCTTAGAACGTCAGATAGAATGTGGACGTTAGAACGTCAGATAGAATTGTAGAGTGGTTAGAACGTCAGATAGAATGGGAGAGTGGTTAGAACGTGAGATAGAATAGTATAGTTATTAGAACGTCAGATAGAATGATGGAGTTGTTAGAAAGTGAGATAGAATAGTAGAGTTGTTAGAACGTCAGATAGTATGGTAGAGTTGTCAGAACGTCAGAGAGAATGGTATAGTTGTTAGAACGCCAGATAGAATGTTATAGTGGTTAGAACATCAGATTGAATGGTAGAGTTGTTAGAACGTCAGATAGAAGTGTTGAGTGGTTAGAATGTCAGATAGAATGGTGGAGATGTTAGAACGTCAAGTAGAATAGTAGACTGGTTAGAACGTCAGATAGAATGGTAGAGTGGTTAGAACGTCAGATAGAATGGTAGAGTGGTTAGAACGTCAGATAGAATGGTAGAGATGTTAGAACGTCAGGTAGAATGGTAGAGTTTTTAGAACGTCAGATAGAATGGTAGAGTGGTTAGAACATCAGATAGAATGGTAAAGTTGTTAGAATGTAAGATAGAATGGTAGAGATGTTAGAACGTCAGGTAGAATGGTAGAGTTTTTAGAACGTCAGATAGGATAGTAGAGTGGTTAGAACGTCAGATAGAATGGTAGAGTTGTTTCAACGTCAGTTAGAATGACAGACCTTAGAACGTCAGATAGAATGGCAGACGTTAAAAGGTCAGATAGAATTGTACAGTGGATACAACGTCAGATAGAAGAGTAGAGTGGTTAGAACGTCAGATAGAATGGTAGAGTGGTTAGAACGTCAGATAGAATGGTAGAGATGTTAGAACGTCAGGTAGAATGGTAGAGTTTTTAGAACGTCAGATAGAATGGTAGAGTGGTTAGAACATCAAATAGAATGGTAGAGTTGTTAGAATGTAAGATAGACTGGTAGAGATGTTAGAACGTCAGGTAGAATGGTAGAGTTTTTAGAACGTCAGGTAGGATAGTAGAGTGGTTAGAACGTCAGATAGAATGGTAGAGTTGTTTCAACGTCAGATAGAATGACAGACCTTAGAACGTCAGATAGAATGGCAGACGTTAAAAGGTCAGATAGAATTGTACAGTTGATACAACGTCAGATAGAATAGTAGAGTGGTTAGAACGTCAGATAGAATGGTAGAGTGGTTAGAACGTCTCATAGAAGGTTAGAGATGTTAGAACGTCAGATAGAATGGTATAGTTGTTAGAACGTCAGATAGAATGGTAGAGTTGTTAGAACGTTAGATAGAATGGTAGAGATATTAGAACGTCAGGTAGAATGGTGGAGTTGTTAGAACGTCAAGTAGGATAGTAGACTGGTTAGAACGTCAGATAGAATGGTAGAGTGGTTATAACGTCAGATAGAATGGTAGAGTTGTTAGAACGTCAGATAGAATGGTAGAGATGTTAGAACGTCAGGTAGAATGGTAGAGTTTTTAGAACGTCAGATACGATAGTAGAGTTGTTTCAACGTCAGATAGAGTGGTAGAGTGGTTAGAACGTCAGATAGAATGACAGACCTTAGAACGTCAGATAGAATGGCAGACGTTAAAAGGTCAGATAGAATGGTACAGTGGTTACAACGTCAGATAGAATAGTAGAGTGATTAGAACGTCAGATAGAATGGTAGAGTGGTTAGAACTTCACATAGAATGGTAGAGTTGTTAAAACGTTAGATAGAATGGCAGGCGTTAGAAAGTCATAGGGATTGGTAGAGTGGTTTGAACGTCACGGAGATTAGTGTCAGGTAGAATAGTAGAGTTGTTAGAACGTGAGATAGAATGGTAGAGTAGTTAGAACGTCAGATAGAATGGTAGAGTGGTTAGAACGTCAGATAGAATGGTAGAGATGTTAGAACGTCAGGGAGAATGGTAGAGTTTTTAGAACGTCAGATAGAATGGTAGAGTGGTTAGAACATCAGATAGAATGGTAGAGTTGTTAGAATGTAAGATAGAATGGTAGAGATGTTAGAACGTCAGGTAGAATGGTAGAGTTTTTAGAACGTCAGATAGGATAGTAGAGTGGTTAGAACGTCAGATAGAATGGTAGAGTTGTTTCAACGTCAGATAGAATGACAGACCTTAGAACGTCAGATAGAATGGCAGACGTTAAAAGGTCAGATAGAATTGTACAGTGGATACAACGTCAGATAGAATAGTAGAGTGGTTAGAACGTCAGATAGAATGGTAGAGTGGTTAGAACGTCAGATAGAATGGTAGAGATGTTAGAACGTCAGGTAGAATGGTAGAGTTTTTAGAACGTCAGATAGAATGGTAGACTGGTTAGAACATGAGATAGAATGGTAGAGTTGTTAGAATGTAAGATAGACTGGTAGAGATGTTAGAACGTCAGGTAGAATGGTAGAGTTTTTAGAACGTCAGGTAGGATAGTAGAGTGGTTAGAACGTCAGATAGAATGGTAGAGTTGTTTCAACGTCAGATAGAATGACAGACCTTAGAACGTCAGATAGAATGGCAGACGTTAAAAGGTCAGATAGAATGGTACAGTGGTTACAACGTCAGATAGAATAGTAGAGTGGTTAGAACGTCAGATAGAATGGTAGAGTGGTTAGAACTTCACATAGAATGGTAGAGTTGTTAAAACGTTAGATAAAATGGCAGGCGTTAGAACGTCATAGGGATTGGTAGAGTGGTTTGGACGTCACGGAGAATAGTGTCAGGTAGAATAGTAGAGTTGTTAGAACGTTAGATAGAATGGTAGAGTAGTTAGAACGTCAGATAGAATGGTAGAGTGTTAATAACGTCAGATAAAATGTTAGAGTTGTTAGAAAGTCAGATAGAATGGCAGACGTTAGAACGTCAGATAGAATGGTAGAGTTGTTTCAACGTCAGATAGAATGGTATAGTTGTTAGAACGTAAGATAGAATAACAGACGTTAGAACGTCAGTTAGAATGGTAGAGTGGTTAGAACGTCAGATAGAATGGTAGAATTGTTAGAACGTCAGATAGAATGGTAGAGTAGTTAGAACGTCAGATAGAATGACAGAGTTGTTTGAACGTGTGATAGAATGGCAGAGTTGTTAGAACGTCAGATAGAATGGTAGAGTGGTTAGAACGTCAAGTAGAATAGTAGAATGGTTAGAACGTCAGATAGAATGGTAGAGTGGTTAGAACGTCAGATAGAATTTTAGAGTTGTTTGAACGTCAGATAGAATGACAGACCTTAGAACGTCAGATAGAATGTGGACGTTAGAACGTCAGATAGAATTGTAGAGTGGTTAGAACGTCAGATAGAATGGGAGAGTGGTTAGAACGTGAGATAGAATAGTATAGTTATTAGAACGTCAGATAGAATGATGGAGTTGTTAGAAAGTGAGATAGAATAGTAGAGTTGTTAGAACGTCAGATAGTATGGTAGAGTTGTCAGAACGTCAGAGAGAATGGTATAGTTGTTAGAACGCCAGATAGAATGTTATAGTGGTTAGAACATCAGATTGAATGGTAGAGTTGTTAGAACGTCAGATAGAAGTGTTGAGTGGTTAGAATGTCAGATAGAATGGTGGAGATGTTAGAACGTCAAGTAGAATAGTAGACTGGTTAGAACGTCAGATAGAATGGTAGAGTGGTTAGAACGTCAGATAGAATGGTAGAGTGGTTAGAACGTCAGATAGAATGGTAGAGATGTTAGAACGTCAGGTAGAATGGTAGAGTTTTTAGAACGTCAGATAGAATGGTAGAGTGGTTAGAACATCAGATAGAATGGTAAAGTTGTTAGAATGTAAGATAGAATGGTAGAGATGTTAGAACGTCAGGTAGAATGGTAGAGTTTTTAGAACGTCAGATAGGATAGTAGAGTGGTTAGAACGTCAGATAGAATGGTAGAGTTGTTTCAACGTCAGTTAGAATGACAGACCTTAGAACGTCAGATAGAATGGCAGACGTTAAAAGGTCAGATAGAATTGTACAGTGGATACAACGTCAGATAGAAGAGTAGAGTGGTTAGAACGTCAGATAGAATGGTAGAGTGGTTAGAACGTCAGATAGAATGGTAGAGATGTTAGAACGTCAGGTAGAATGGTAGAGTTTTTAGAACGTCAGATAGAATGGTAGAGTGGTTAGAACATCAAATAGAATGGTAGAGTTGTTAGAATGTAAGATAGACTGGTAGAGATGTTAGAACGTCAGGTAGAATGGTAGAGTTTTTAGAACGTCAGGTAGGATAGTAGAGTGGTTAGAACGTCAGATAGAATGGTAGAGTTGTTTCAACGTCAGATAGAATGACAGACCTTAGAACGTCAGATAGAATGGCAGACGTTAAAAGGTCAGATAGAATTGTACAGTTGATACAACGTCAGATAGAATAGTAGAGTGGTTAGAACGTCAGATAGAATGGTAGAGTGGTTAGAACGTCTCATAGAAGGTTAGAGATGTTAGAACGTCAGATAGAATGGTATAGTTGTTAGAACGTCAGATAGAATGGTAGAGTTGTTAGAACGTTAGATAGAATGGTAGAGATATTAGAACGTCAGGTAGAATGGTGGAGTTGTTAGAACGTCAAGTAGGATAGTAGACTGGTTAGAACGTCAGATAGAATGGTAGAGTGGTTATAACGTCAGATAGAATGGTAGAGTTGTTAGAACGTCAGATAGAATGGTAGAGATGTTAGAACGTCAGGTAGAATGGTAGAGTTTTTAGAACGTCAGATACGATAGTAGAGTTGTTTCAACGTCAGATAGAGTGGTAGAGTGGTTAGAACGTCAGATAGAATGACAGACCTTAGAACGTCAGATAGAATGGCAGACGTTAAAAGGTCAGATAGAATGGTACAGTGGTTACAACGTCAGATAGAATAGTAGAGTGATTAGAACGTCAGATAGAATGGTAGAGTGGTTAGAACTTCACATAGAATGGTAGAGTTGTTAAAACGTTAGATAGAATGGCAGGCGTTAGAAAGTCATAGGGATTGGTAGAGTGGTTTGAACGTCACGGAGATTAGTGTCAGGTAGAATAGTAGAGTTGTTAGAACGTGAGATAGAATGGTAGAGTAGTTAGAACGTCAGATAGAATGGTAGAGTGGTTAGAACGTCAGATAGAATGGTAGAGATGTTAGAACGTCAGGGAGAATGGTAGAGTTTTTAGAACGTCAGATAGAATGGTAGAGTGGTTAGAACATCAGATAGAATGGTAGAGTTGTTAGAATGTAAGATAGAATGGTAGAGATGTTAGAACGTCAGGTAGAATGGTAGAGTTTTTAGAACGTCAGATAGGATAGTAGAGTGGTTAGAACGTCAGATAGAATGGTAGAGTTGTTTCAACGTCAGATAGAATGACAGACCTTAGAACGTCAGATAGAATGGCAGACGTTAAAAGGTCAGATAGAATTGTACAGTGGATACAACGTCAGATAGAATAGTAGAGTGGTTAGAACGTCAGATAGAATGGTAGAGTGGTTAGAACGTCAGATAGAATGGTAGAGATGTTAGAACGTCAGGTAGAATGGTAGAGTTTTTAGAACGTCAGATAGAATGGTAGACTGGTTAGAACATGAGATAGAATGGTAGAGTTGTTAGAATGTAAGATAGACTGGTAGAGATGTTAGAACGTCAGGTAGAATGGTAGAGTTTTTAGAACGTCAGGTAGGATAGTAGAGTGGTTAGAACGTCAGATAGAATGGTAGAGTTGTTTCAACGTCAGATAGAATGACAGACCTTAGAACGTCAGATAGAATGGCAGACGTTAAAAGGTCAGATAGAATGGTACAGTGGTTACAACGTCAGATAGAATAGTAGAGTGGTTAGAACGTCAGATAGAATGGTAGAGTGGTTAGAACTTCACATAGAATGGTAGAGTTGTTAAAACGTTAGATAAAATGGCAGGCGTTAGAACGTCATAGGGATTGGTAGAGTGGTTTGGACGTCACGGAGAATAGTGTCAGGTAGAATAGTAGAGTTGTTAGAACGTTAGATAGAATGGTAGAGTAGTTAGAACGTCAGATAGAATGGTAGAGTGTTAATAACGTCAGATAAAATGTTAGAGTTGTTAGAAAGTCAGATAGAATGGCAGACGTTAGAACGTCAGATAGAATGGTAGAGTTGTTTCAACGTCAGATAGAATGGTATAGTTGTTAGAACGTAAGATAGAATAACAGACGTTAGAACGTCAGTTAGAATGGTAGAGTGGTTAGAACGTCAGATAGAATGGTAGAATTGTTAGAACGTCAGATAGAATGGTAGAGTAGTTAGAACGTCAGATAGAATGACAGAGTTGTTTGAACGTGTGATAGAATGGCAGAGTTGTTAGAACGTCAGATAGAATGGTAGAGTGGTTAGAACGTCAAGTAGAATAGTAGAATGGTTAGAACGTCAGATAGAATGGTAGAGTGGTTAGAACGTCAGATAGAATTTTAGAGTTGTTTGAACGTCAGATAGAATGACAGACCTTAGAACGTCAGATAGAATGTGGACGTTAGAACGTCAGATAGAATTGTAGAGTGGTTAGAACGTCAGATAGAATGGGAGAGTGGTTAGAACGTGAGATAGAATAGTATAGTTATTAGAACGTCAGATAGAATGATGGAGTTGTTAGAAAGTGAGATAGAATAGTAGAGTTGTTAGAACGTCAGATAGTATGGTAGAGTTGTCAGAACGTCAGAGAGAATGGTATAGTTGTTAGAACGCCAGATAGAATGTTATAGTGGTTAGAACATCAGATTGAATGGTAGAGTTGTTAGAACGTCAGATAGAAGTGTTGAGTGGTTAGAATGTCAGATAGAATGGTGGAGATGTTAGAACGTCAAGTAGAATAGTAGACTGGTTAGAACGTCAGATAGAATGGTAGAGTGGTTAGAACGTCAGATAGAATGGTAGAGTGGTTAGAACGTCAGATAGAATGGTAGAGATGTTAGAACGTCAGGTAGAATGGTAGAGTTTTTAGAACGTCAGATAGAATGGTAGAGTGGTTAGAACATCAGATAGAATGGTAAAGTTGTTAGAATGTAAGATAGAATGGTAGAGATGTTAGAACGTCAGGTAGAATGGTAGAGTTTTTAGAACGTCAGATAGGATAGTAGAGTGGTTAGAACGTCAGATAGAATGGTAGAGTTGTTTCAACGTCAGTTAGAATGACAGACCTTAGAACGTCAGATAGAATGGCAGACGTTAAAAGGTCAGATAGAATTGTACAGTGGATACAACGTCAGATAGAAGAGTAGAGTGGTTAGAACGTCAGATAGAATGGTAGAGTGGTTAGAACGTCAGATAGAATGGTAGAGATGTTAGAACGTCAGGTAGAATGGTAGAGTTTTTAGAACGTCAGATAGAATGGTAGAGTGGTTAGAACATCAAATAGAATGGTAGAGTTGTTAGAATGTAAGATAGACTGGTAGAGATGTTAGAACGTCAGGTAGAATGGTAGAGTTTTTAGAACGTCAGGTAGGATAGTAGAGTGGTTAGAACGTCAGATAGAATGGTAGAGTTGTTTCAACGTCAGATAGAATGACAGACCTTAGAACGTCAGATAGAATGGCAGACGTTAAAAGGTCAGATAGAATTGTACAGTTGATACAACGTCAGATAGAATAGTAGAGTGGTTAGAACGTCAGATAGAATGGTAGAGTGGTTAGAACGTCTCATAGAAGGTTAGAGATGTTAGAACGTCAGATAGAATGGTATAGTTGTTAGAACGTCAGATAGAATGGTAGAGTTGTTAGAACGTTAGATAGAATGGTAGAGATATTAGAACGTCAGGTAGAATGGTGGAGTTGTTAGAACGTCAAGTAGGATAGTAGACTGGTTAGAACGTCAGATAGAATGGTAGAGTGGTTATAACGTCAGATAGAATGGTAGAGTTGTTAGAACGTCAGATAGAATGGTAGAGATGTTAGAACGTCAGGTAGAATGGTAGAGTTTTTAGAACGTCAGATACGATAGTAGAGTTGTTTCAACGTCAGATAGAGTGGTAGAGTGGTTAGAACGTCAGATAGAATGACAGACCTTAGAACGTCAGATAGAATGGCAGACGTTAAAAGGTCAGATAGAATGGTACAGTGGTTACAACGTCAGATAGAATAGTAGAGTGATTAGAACGTCAGATAGAATGGTAGAGTGGTTAGAACTTCACATAGAATGGTAGAGTTGTTAAAACGTTAGATAGAATGGCAGGCGTTAGAAAGTCATAGGGATTGGTAGAGTGGTTTGAACGTCACGGAGATTAGTGTCAGGTAGAATAGTAGAGTTGTTAGAACGTGAGATAGAATGGTAGTGTAGTTAGAACGTCAGATAGAATGGTAGAGTGTTTATAACGTCAGATAAAATGTTGGAGTTGTTAGAAAGTCAGATAGAATGGCAGACGTTAGAACGTCAGATAGAATGGTAGAGTTGTTTCAACGTCAGATAGAATGGTATAGTTGTTAGAACGTAAGATAGAATAACAGACGTTAGAACGTCAGTTAGAATGGTAGAGTGGTTAGAACGTCAGATAGAATGGTAGAGTTGTTAGAACGTCAGATAGAATAGTAGAATTGTTAGAACGTCAGGTAGAATGGTAGAGTAGTTAGAACGTCAGATAGAATGGTAGACTTGTTAGAACGTCAGGTAGAATGTTAGAGTTGTTTGAACGTGTGATAGAATGGCAGAGTTGTTAGAACGTCAGATAGAATAGTAGAGTGGTTAGAACGTCAGATATAATGGTAGAGTGGTTAGAACGTCAGATAGAATTTTAGAGTTGTTTCAACGTCAGATAGAATGACAGACCTTAGAACGTCAGATAGAATGTGGACGCTAGAACGTCAGATAGAATTGTAGAGTGGTTAGAACGTCAGATAGAATGGGAGAGTGGTTAGAACGTCAGATAGAATAGTATAGTTATTAGAACGTCAGATAGAATGATGGAGTTGTTAGAAAGTGAGATAGAATAGTAGAGTTGTTAGAACGTCAGATAGTATAGTGAGTTGTCAGAACGTCAGAGAGAATGGTATAGTTGTTAGAACACCAGATAGAATGTTATAGTGGTTAGAACATCAGATTGAATGGTAGAGTTGTTAGAACGTCAGATAGAAGTGTTGAGTGGTTAGAATGTCAGATAGAATGGTGGAGATGTTAGAACGTCAAGTAGAATAGTAGACTGGTTAGAACGTCAGATAGAATGGTAGAGTGGTTAGAACGTCAGATAGAATGGTAGAGTGGTTAGAACGTCAGATAGAATGGTAGAGATGTTAGAACGTCAGGTAGAATGGTAGAGTTTTTAGAACGTCAGATAGAATGGTAGAGTGGTTAGAACATCAGATAGAATGGTAGAGTTGTTAGAATGTAAGATAGAATGGTAGAGATGTTAGAACGTCAGTTAGAATGGTAGAGTTTTTAGAACGTCAGATAGGATAGTAGAGTGGTTAGAACGTCAGATAGAATGGTAGAGTTGTTTCAACGTCAGTTAGAATGACAGACCTTAGAACGTCAGATAGAATGGCAGACGTTAAAAGGTCACATAGAATTGTACAGTGGATACAACGTCAGATAGAATAGTAGAGTGGTTAGAACGTCAGATAGAATGGTAGAGTTGTTAGAACGTCAGATAGAATAGTAGAATTGTTAGAACGTCAGATAGAATGGTAGAGTAGTTAGAACGTCAGATAGAATGGTAGACTTGTTAGAACGTCAGGTAGAATGTTAGAGTTGTTTGAACGTGTGATAGAATGGCAGAGTTGTTAGAACGTCAGATAGAATGGTAGAGTGGTTAGAACGTCAAGTAGAATAGTAGAGTGGTTAGAACGTCAGATAGAATGGTAGAGTGGTTAGAACGTCAGATAGAATTTTAGAGTTGTTTCAACGTCAGATAGAATGACAGACCTTAGAACGTCAGATAGAATGTGGACGTTAGAACGTCAGATAGACTTGTAGAGTGGTTAGAACGTCAGATAGAATGGGAGAGTGGTTAGAACGTGAGATAGAATAGTATAGTTATTAGAACGTCAGATAGAATGATGGAGTTGTTAGAAAGTGAGATAGAATAGTAGAGTTGTTAGAACGTCAGATAGTATGGTGAGTTGTCAGAACGTCAGAGAGAATGGTATAGTTGTTAGAACACCAGATAGAATGTTATAGTGGTTAGAACATCAGATTGAATGGTAGAGTTGTTAGAACGTCAGATAGAAGTGTTGAGTGGTTAGAATGTCAGATAGAATGGTGGAGATGTTAGAACGTCAAGTAGAATAGTAGACTGGTTAGAACGTCAGATAGAATGGTAGAGTGGTTAGAACGTCAGATAGAATGGTAGAGTGGTTAGAACGTCAGATAGAATGGTAGAGATGTTAGAACGTCAGGTAGAATGGTAGAGATTTTAGAACGTCAGATAGAATGGTAGAGTGGTTAGAACATCAGATAGAATGGTAGAGTTGTTAGAATGTAAGATAGAATGGTAGAGATGTTAGAACGTCAGGTAGAATGGTAGAGTTTTTAGAACGTCAGATAGGATAGTAGAGTGGTTAGAACGTCAGATAGAATGGTATAGTGGTTAGAACGTCAGATAGAATGGTAGAGATGTTAGAACGTCAGGTAGAATGGTAGAGTTTTTAGAACGTCAGATAGAATGGTAGAGTGGTTAGAACATCAAATAGAATGGTAGAGTTGTTAGAATGTAAGATAGACTGGTAGAGATGTTAGAACGTCAGGTAGAATGGTAGAGTTTTTAGAACGTCAGGTAGGATAGTAGAGTGGTTAAAACGTCAGATAGAATGGTAGAGTTGTTTCAACGTCAGATAGAATGACAGACCTTAGAACGTCAGATAGAATGGCAGACGTTAAAAGGTCAGATAGAATTGTACAGTGGATACAACGTCAGATAGAATAGTAGAGTGGTTAGAACGTCAGATAGAATGGTAGAGTGGTTAGAACGTCTCATAGAAGGTTAGAGATGTTAGAACGTCAGATAGAATGGTATAGTTGTTAGAACGTCAGATAGAATGGTAGAGTGGTTAGAACGTTAGATAGAATGGTAGACATATTAGAACGTCAGGTAGAATGGTGGAGTTGTTAGAACGTCAAGTAGGATAGTAGACTGGTTAGAACGTCAGATAGAATGGTAGAGTGGTTAGAACGTCAGATAGAATGGTAGAGTTGTTAGAACGTCAGATAGAATGGTAGAGATGTTAGAACGTCAGGTAGAATGGTAGAGTTTTTAGAACGTCAGATAGAATGGTAGAGTGGTTAGAACATCAGATAGAATGGTAGAGTTGTTAGAATGTAAGATAGACTGGTAGGGATGTTAGAACGTCAGGTAGAATGGTAGAGTTTTTAGAACGTCAGATACGATAGTAGAGTTGTTTCAACGTCAGATAGAGTGGTAGAGTGGTTAGAACGTCAGATAGAATGACAGACCTTAGAACGTCAGATAGAATGGCAGACGTTAAAAGGTCAGATGGTTCAGTGGTTACAACGTCAGATAGAATAGTAGAGTGGTTAGAACGTCAGATAGAATGGTAGAGTGGTTAGAACTTCACATAGAATGGTAGAGTTGTTAAAACGTTAGATAGAATGGCAGGCGTTAGAACGTCATAGGGATTGGTAGAGTGGTTTGAACGTCACGGAGAATAGTGTCAGGTAGAATAGTAGAGTTGTTAGAACGTGAGATAGAATGGTAGAGTAGTTAGAACGTCAGATAGAATGGTAGAGTGTTTATAACGTCAGATAAAATGTTAGAGTTGTTAGAAAGTCAGATAGAATGGCAGACGTTAGAACGTCAGATAGAATGGTAGAGTTGTTTCAACGTCAGATAGAATGGTATAGTTGTTAGAACATAAGATAGAATAACAGACGTTAGAACGTCAGTTAGAACGGTAGAGTGGTTAGAACGTCAGATAGAATGGTAGAGTTGTTAGAACGCCAGATAGAATGTTATAGTGGTTAGAACATCAGATAGAATGGTAGAGTTGTTAGAACGTCAGATAGAAGTGTTGAGTGGTTAGAATGTCAGATAGAATGGTGGAGTTGTTAGAACGTCAAGTAGAATAGTAGACTGGTTAGAACGTCAGATAGAATGGTAGAGTTGTTAGAACGTCAGATAGAATGGTAAAGATGTTAGAAGGTCAGATAGAATGGTGGAGTTGTTAGAACGTCAAGTAGAATAGTAGACTGGTTAGAACGTCAGATAGAATGGTAGAGTTGTTAGAACGTTATATAGAATGGTAGAGTAACTAGAACGTCAAATAAAATGACGGACGTTAGAAGGTCAGATAATATGACAGACGTTAGAACGTCAGAGAGAATGGTAGAGTGGTGTGAACGTCAGGTAGAATAGTAGAGTGGTTATAACGTCAGGTAGAATAGTAGAGTTGTTAGAACGTCCGATAGAATGGCAGACGTCAGAATGTCAGATAGAATGGTAGAGTGGTTAGAACGGCAGATAGAATGGTAGAGTTGTTTCAACGTCAGATAGAATGGTAGAGTGTTTAGAACGTCAGTTAGAATAGTAGAGTGGTTAGATCGTAAGATATAATGTTAGAGTCGTTAGAACGCCAGAGAGAATAGCAGAGTGTTTAGAACGTCAGATCGAAAGGTAGAGATGTTAGAACGTCAGATAGAATGGTATAGTTGTTAGAACGTCAGATAGAATGGTAGAATTGTTAGAACGTTAGATAGAATTGTAGAGATGTTAGAACGTCAGATAGAATGCTGGAGTTGTTAGAACGTCAAGTAGGATAGTAGACTGGTTAGAACGTCAGCTAGAATGGTAGAGTGGTTAGAACGTCAGATAGAATGGTAGAGATGTTAGAACGTCAGGTAGAATGGTAGAGTTTTTAGAACGTCAGATAGAATGGTAGAGTGGTTAGAACATCAGATAGAATTGTAGAGTTGTTAGAATTTAAGATAGACTGGTAGAGATGTTAGAACGTCAGGTAGAATGGTAGAGTTTTTAGAACGTCAGATAGGATAGTAGAGTGGTTAGAACATCAGATAGAATGGTAGAGTTCTTTCAACGTCAGATAGAATGACAGACCTTAGAACGTCAGATAGAATGGCAGACGTTAAAAGGTCAGATATAATTGTACAGTGGATACAACGTCAGATAGAATAGTAGAGTGGTTAGAACGTCAGATAGAATGGTAGAGATGTTAGAACGTCAGGTAGAATGGTAGAGTTTTTAGAACGTCAGATAGAATGGTAGAGTGGTTAGAACATCAGATAGAATGGTAGAGTTGTTAGAATGTAAGATATACTGGTAGAGATGTTAGAACGTCAGGTAGAATGGTAGAGTTTTTAGAACGTCAGATAGGATAGTAGAGTGGTTAGAACGTCAGATAGAATGGTAGAGTTGTTTCAACGTCAGATAGAATGACAGACCTTAGAACGTCAGATAGAATGGCAGACGTTAAAAGGTCAGATAGAATTGTACAGTGGATACAACGTCAGATAGAATAGTAGAGTGGTTAGAACGTCAGATAGAATGGTATAGTGGTTAGAACGTCAGATAGAATGGTAGAGATGTTAGAACGTCAGGTAGAATGGTAGAGTTTTTAGAACGTCAGATAGAATGGTAGAGTGGTTAGAACATCAAATAGAATGGTAGAGTTGTTAGAATGTAAGATAGACTGGTAGAGATGTTAGAACGTCAGGTAGAATGGTAGAGTTTTTAGAACGTCAGGTAGGATAGTAGAGTGGTTAAAACGTCAGATAGAATGGTAGAGTTGTTTCAACGTCAGATAGAATGACAGACCTTAGAACGTCAGATAGAATGGCAGACGTTAAAAGGTCAGATAGAATTGTACAGTGGATACAACGTCAGATAGAATAGTAGAGTGGTTAGAACGTCAGATAGAATGGTAGAGTGGTTAGAACGTCTCATAGAAGGTTAGAGATGTTAGAACGTCAGATAGAATGGTATAGTTGTTAGAACGTCAGATAGAATGGTAGAGTTGTTAGAACGTTAGATAGAATGGTAGACATATTAGAACGTCAGGTAGAATGGTGGAGTTGTTAGAACGTCAAGTAGGATAGTAGACTGGTTAGAACGTCAGATAGAATGGTAGAGTGGTTAGAACGTCAGATAGAATGGTAGAGTTGTTAGAACGTCAGATAGAATGGTAGAGATGTTAGAACGCCAGGTAGAATGGTAGAGTTTTTAGAACGTCAGATAGAATGGTAGAGTGGTTAGAACATCAGATAGAATGGTAGAGTTGTTAGAATGTAAGATAGACTGGTAGGGATGTTAGAACGTCAGGTAGAATGGTAGAGTTTTTAGAACGTCAGATACGATAGTAGAGTTGTTTCAACGTCAGATAGAGTGGTAGAGTGGTTAGAACGTCAGATAGAATGACAGACCTTAGAACGTCAGATAGAATGGCAGACGTTAAAAGGTCAGATGGTTCAGTGGTTACAACGTCAAATAGAATAGTAGAGTGGTTAGAACGTCAGATAGAATGGTAGAGTGGTTAGAACTTCACATAGAATGGTAGAGTTGTTAAAACGTTAGATAGAATGGCAGGCGTTAGAACGTCATAGGGATTGGTAGAGTGGTTTGAACGTCACGGAGAATAGTGTCAGGTAGAATAGTAGAGTTGTTAGAACGTGAGATAGAATGGTAGAGTAGTTAGAACGTCAGATAGAATGGTAGAGTGTTTATAACGTCAGATAAAATGTTAGAGTTGTTAGAAAGTCAGATAGAATGGCAGACGTTAGAACGTCAGATAGAATGGTAGAGTTGTTTCAACGTCAGATAGAATGGTATAGTTGTTAGAACATAAGATAGAATAACAGACGTTAGAACGTCAGTTAGAACGGTAGAGTGGTTAGAACGTCAGATAGAATGGTAGAGTTGTTAGAACGCCAGATAGAATGTTATAGTGGTTAGAACATCAGATAGAATGGTAGAGTTGTTAGAACGTCAGATAGAAGTGTTGAGTGGTTAGAATGTCAGATAGAATGGTGGAGTTGTTAGAACGTCAAGTAGAATAGTAGACTGGTTAGAACGTCAGATAGAATGGTAGAGTTGTTAGAACGTCAGATAGAATGGTAAAGATGTTAGAAGGTCAGATAGAATGGTGGAGTTGTTAGAACGTCAAGTAGAATAGTAGACTGGTTAGAACGTCAGATAGAATGGTAGAGTTGTTAGAACGTTATATAGAATGGTAGAGTAACTAGAACGTCAAATAAAATGACGGACGTTAGAAGGTCAGATAATATGACAGACGTTAGAACGTCAGAGAGAATGGTAGAGTGGTGTGAACGTCAGGTAGAATAGTAGAGTGGTTATAACGTCAGGTAGAATAGTAGAGTTGTTAGAACGTCCGATAGAATGGCAGACGTCAGAATGTCAGATAGAATGGTAGAGTGGTTAGAACGGCAGATAGAATGGTAGAGTTGTTTCAACGTCAGATAGAATGGTAGAGTGTTTAGAACGTCAGTTAGAATAGTAGAGTGGTTAGATCGTAAGATATAATGTTAGAGTCGTTAGAACGCCAGAGAGAATAGCAGAGTGTTTAGAACGTCAGATCGAAAGGTAGAGATGTTACAACGTCAGATAGAATGGTATAGTTGTTAGAACGTCAGATAGAATGGTAGAATTGTTAGAACGTTAGATAGAATTGTAGAGATGTTAGAACGTCAGATAGAATGCTGGAGTTGTTAGAACGTCAAGTAGGATAGTAGACTGGTTAGAACGTCAGCTAGAATGGTAGAGTGGTTAGAACGTCAGATAGAATGGTAGAGATGTTAGAACGTCAGGTAGAATGGTAGAGTTTTTAGAACGTCAGATAGAATGGTAGAGTGGTTAGAACATCAGATAGAATTGTAGAGTTGTTAGAATTTAAGATAGACTGGTAGAGATGTTAGAACGTCAGGTAGAATGGTAGAGTTTTTAGAACGTCAGATAGGATAGTAGAGTGGTTAGAACGTCAGATAGAATGGTAGAGTTCTTTCAACGTCAGATAGAATGACAGACCTTAGAACGTCAGATAGAATGGCAGACGTTAAAAGGTCAGATATAATTGTACAGTGGATACAACGTCAGATAGAATAGTAGAGTGGTTAGAACGTCAGATAGAATGGTAGAGATGTTAGAACGTCAGGTAGAATGGTAGAGTTTTTAGAACGTCAGATAGAATGGTAGAGTGGTTAGAACATCAGATAGAATGGTAGAGTTGTTAGAATGTAAGATATACTGGTAGAGATGTTAGAACGTCAGGTAGAATGGTAGAGTTTTTAGAACGTCAGATAGGATAGTAGAGTGGTTAGAACGTCAGATAGAATGGTAGAGTTGTTTCAACGTCAGATAGAATGACAGACCTTAGAACGTCAGATAGAATGGCAGACGTTAAAAGGTCAGATAGAATTGTACAGTGGATACAACGTCAGATAGAATAGTAGAGTGGTTAGAACGTCAGATAGAATGGTATAGTGGTTAGAACGTCAGATAGAATGGTAGAGATGTTAGAACGTCAGGTAGAATGGTAGAGTTTTTAGAACGTCAGATAGAATGGTAGAGTGGTTAGAACATCAAATAGAATGGTAGAGTTGTTAGAATGTAAGATAGACTGGTAGAGATGTTAGAACGTCAGGTAGAATGGTAGAGTTTTTAGAACGTCAGGTAGGATAGTAGAGTGGTTAAAACGTCAGATAGAATGGTAGAGTTGTTTCAACGTCAGATAGAATGACAGACATTAGAACGTCAGATAGAATGGCAGACGTTAAAAGGTCAGATAGAATTGTACAGTGCATACAACGTCAGATAGAATAGTAGAGTGGTTAGAACGTCAGATAGAATGGTAGAGTGGTTAGAACGTCTCATAGAAGGTTAGAGATGTTAGAACGTCAGATAGAATGGTATAGTTGTTAGAACGTCAGATAGAATGGTAGAGTTGTTAGAACGTTAGATAGAATGGTAGACATATTAGAACGTCAGGTAGAATGGTGGAGTTGTTAGAACGTCAAGTAGGATAGTAGACTGGTTAGAACGTCAGATAGAATGGTAGAGTGGTTAGAACGTCAGATAGAATGGTAGAGTTGTTAGAACGTCAGATAGAATGGTAGAGATGTTAGAACGTCAGGTAGAATGGTAGAGTTTTTAGAACGTCAGATAGAATGGTAGAGTGGTTAGAACATCAGATAGAATGGTAGAGTTGTTAGAATGTAAGATAGACTGGTAGGGATGTTAGAACGTCAGGTAGAATGGTAGAGTTTTTAGAACGTCAGATACGATAGTAGAGTTGTTTCAACGTCAGATAGAGTGGTAGAGTGGTTAGAACGTCAGATAGAATGACAGACCTTAGAACGTCAGATAGAATGGCAGACGTTAAAAGGTCAGATGGTTCAGTGGTTACAACGTCAGATAGAATAGTAGAGTGGTTAGAACGTCAGATAGAATGGTAGAGTGGTTAGAACTTCACATAGAATGGTAGAGTTGTTAAAACGTTAGATAGAATGGCAGGCGTTAGAACGTCATAGGGATTGGTAGAGTGGTTTGAACGTCACGGAGAATAGTGTCAGGTAGAATAGTAGAGTTGTTAGAACGTGAGATAGAATGGTAGAGTAGTTAGAACGTCAGATAGAATGGTAGAGTGTTTATAACGTCAGATAAAATGTTAGAGTTGTTAGAAAGTCAGATAGAATGGCAGACGTTAGAACGTCAGATAGAATGGTAGAGTTGTTTCAACGTCAGATAGAATGGTATAGTTGTTAGAACATAAGATAGAATAACAGACGTTAGAACGTCAGTTAGAACGGTAGAGTGGTTAGAACGTCAGATAGAATGGTAGAGTTGTTAGAACGCCAGATAGAATGTTATAGTGGTTAGAACATCAGATAGAATGGTAGATTTGTTAGAACGTCAGATAGAAGTGTTGAGTGGTTAGAATGTCAGATAGAATGGTGGAGTTGTTAGAACGTCAAGTAGAATAGTAGACTGGTTAGAACGTCAGATAGAATGGTAGAGTTGTTAGAACGTCAGATAGAATGGTAAAGATGTTAGAACGTCAGATAGAATGGTGGAGTTGTTAGAACGTCAAGTAGAATAGTAGACTGGTTAGAACGTCAGATAGAATGGTAGAGTTGTTAGAACGTTATATAGAATGGTAGAGTAACTAGAACGTCAAATAAAATGACAGACGTTAGAAGGTCAGATAATATGACAGACGTTAGAACGTCAGAGAGAATGGTAGAGTGGTGTGAACGTCAGGTAGAATAGTAGAGTGGTTATAACGTCAGGTAGAATAGTAGAGTTGTTAGAACGTCCGATAGAATGGCAGACGTCAGAATGTCAGATAGAATGGTAGAGTGGTTAGAACGGCAGATAGAATGGTAGAGTTGTTTCAACGTCAGATAGAATGGTAGAGTGTTTAGAACGTCAGTTAGAATAGTAGAGTGGTTAGATCGTAAGATATAATGTTAGAGTCGTTAGAACGCCAGAGAGAATAGCAGAGTGTTTAGAACGTCAGATCGAAAGGTAGAGATGTTAGAACGTCAGATAGAATGGTATAGTTGTTAGAACGTCAGATAGAATGGTAGAATTGTTAGAACGTTAGATAGAATTGTAGAGATGTTAGAACGTCAGATAGAATGCTGGAGTTGTTAGAACGTCAAGTAGGATAGTAGACTGGTTAGAACGTCAGCTAGAATGGTAGAGTGGTTAGAACGTCAGATAGAATGGTAGAGATGTTAGAACGTCAGGTAGAATGGTAGAGTTTTTAGAACGTCAGATAGAATGGTAGAGTGGTTAGAACATCAGATAGAATTGTAGAGTTGTTAGAATTTAAGATAGACTGGTAGAGATGTTAGAACGTCAGGTAGAATGGTAGAGTTTTTAGAACGTCAGATAGGATAGTAGAGTGGTTAGAACGTCAGATAGAATGGTAGAGTTCTTTCAACGTCAGATAGAATGACAGACCTTAGAACGTCAGATAGAATGGCAGACGTTAAAAGGTCAGATATAATTGTACAGTGGATACAACGTCAGATAGAATAGTAGAGTGGTTAGAACGTCAGATAGAATGGTAGAGATGTTAGAACGTCAGGTAGAATGGTAGAGTTTTTAGAACGTCAGATAGAATGGTAGAGTGGTTAGAACATCAGATAGAATGGTAGAGTTGTTAGAATGTAAGATATACTGGTAGAGATGTTAGAACGTCAGGTAGAATGGTAGAGTTTTTAGAACGTCAGATAGGATAGTAGAGTGGTTAGAACGTCAGATAGAATGGTAGAGTTTTTTCAACGTCAGATAGAATGACAGACCTTAGAACGTCAGATAGAATGGCAGGCGTTAAAAGTTCAGATAGAATTGTACAGTGGATACAACGTCAGATAGAATAGTAGAGTGGTTAGAACGTCAGATAGAATGGTAGAGTTGTTAGAACGTCAGATAGAATAGTAGAATTGTTAGAACGTCAGATAGAATGGTAGAGTAGTTAGAACGTCAGATAGAATGGTAGACTTGTTAGAACGTCAGGTAGAATGTTAGAGTTGTTTGAACGTGTGATAGAATGGCAGAGTTGTTAGAACGTCAGATAGAATGGTAGAGTGGTTAGAACGTCAAGTAGAATAGTAGAGTGGTTAGAACGTCAGATAGAATGGTAGAGTGGTTAGAACGTCAGATAGAATTTTAGAGTTGTTTCAACGTCAGATAGAATGACAGACCTTAGAACGTCAGATAGAATGTGGACGTTAGAACGTCAGATAGAATTGTAGAGTGGTTAGAACGTCAGATAGAATGGGAGAGTGGTTAGAACGTGAGATAGAATAGTATAGTTATTAGAACGTCAGATAGAATGATGGAGTTGTTAGAAAGTGAGATAGAATAGTAGAGTTGTTAGAACGTCAGATAGTATGGTGAGTTGTCAGAACGTCAGAGAGAATGGTATAGTTGTTAGAACACCAGATAGAATGTTATAGTGGTTAGAACATCAGATTGAATGGTAGAGTTGTTAGAACGTCAGATAGAAGTGTTGAGTGGTTAGAATGTCAGATAGAATGGTGGAGATGTTAGAACGTCAAGTAGAATAGTAGACTGGTTAGAACGTCAGATAGAATGGTAGAGTGGTTAGAACGTCAGATAGAATGGTAGAGTGGTTAGAACGTCAGATAGAATGGTAGAGATGTTAGAACGTCAGGTAGAATGGTAGAGTTTTTAGAACGTCAGATAGAATGGTAGAGTGGTTAGAACATCAGATAGAATGGTAGAGTTGTTAGAATGTAAGATAGAATGGTAGAGATGTTAGAACGTCAGGTAGAATGGTAGAGTTTTTAGAACGTCAGATAGGATACTAGAGTGGTTAGAACGTCAGATAGAATGGTAGAGTTGTTTCAACGTCAGTTAGAATGACAGACCTTAGAACGTCAGATAGAATGGCAGACGTTAAAAGGTCAGATAGAATTGTACAGTGGATACAACGTCAGATAGAATAGTAGAGTGGTTAGAACGTCAGATAGAATGGTATAGTGGTTAGAACGTCAGATAGAATGGTAGAGATGTTAGAACGTCAGGTAGAATGGTAGAGTTTTTAGAACGTCAGATAGAATGGTAGAGTGGTTAGAACATCAAATAGAATGGTAGAGTTGTTAGAATGTAAGATAGACTGGTAGAGATGTTAGAACGTCAGGTAGAATGGTAGAGTTTTTAGAACGTCAGGTAGGATAGTAGAGTGGTTAAAACGTCAGATAGAATGGTAGAGTTGTTTCAACGTCAGATAGAATGACAGACCTTAGAACGTCAGATAGAATGGCAGACGTTAAAAGGTCAGATAGAATTGTACAGTGGATACAACGTCAGATAGAATAGTAGAGTGGTTAGAACGTCAGATAGAATGGTAGAGTGGTTAGAACGTCTCATAGAAGGTTAGAGATGTTAGAACGTCAGATAGAATGGTATAGTTGTTAGAACGTCAGATAGAATGGTAGAGTTGTTAGAACGTTAGATAGAATGGTAGACATATTAGAACGTCAGGTAGAATGGTGGAGTTGTTAGAACGTCAAGTAGGATAGTAGACTGGTTAGAACGTCAGATAGAATGGTAGAGTTGTTAGAATGTAAGATATACTGGTAGAGATGTTAGAACGTCAGGTAAAATGGTAGAGTTTTTAGAACGTCAGATAGGATAGTAGAGTGGTTAGAACGTCAGATAGAATGGTAGAGTTTTTTCAACGTCAGATAGAATGACAGACCTTAGAACGTCAGATAGAATGGCAGGCGTTAAAAGTTCAGATAGAATTGTACAGTGGATACAACGTCAGATAGAATAGTAGAGTGGTTAGAACGTCAGATAGAATGGTAGAGTGGTTAGAACGTTTCATAGAAGGTTAGAGATGTTAGAACGTCAGATAGAATGGTATAGTTGTTAGAACGTCAGATAGAATGGTAGAGTTGTTAGAACGTTAGATAAAATGGTAGAGATGTTAGAACGTCAGATAGAATGGTAGAGTGGTTAGAACTTCACATAGAATGGTAGAGTTGTTAAAACGTTAGATAGAATGGCAGGCGTTAGAACGTCATAGGGATTGGTAGAGTGGTTTGAACGTCACGGAGAATAGTGTCAGGTAGAATAGTAGAGTTGTTAGAACGTGAGATAGAATGGTAGAGTAGTTAGAACGTCAGATAGAATGGTAGAGTGTTTATAACGTCAGATAAAATGTTAGAGTTGTTAGAAAGTCAGATAGAATGGCAGACGTTAGAACGTCAGATAGAATGGTAGAGTTGTTTCAACGTCAGATAGAATGGTATAGTTGTTAGAACATAAGATAGAATAACAGACGTTAGAACGTCAGTTAGAACGGTAGAGTGGTTAGAACGTCAGATAGAATGGTAGAGTTGTTAGAACGTCAGATAGAATAGTAGAATTGTTAGAACGCCAGAGAGAATGGTATAGTTGTTAGAACGCCAGATAGAATGTTATAGTGGTTAGAACATCAGATAGAATGGTAGAGTTGTTAGAACGTCAGATAGAAGTGTTGAGTGGTTAGAATGTCAGATAGAATGGTGGAGTTGTTAGAACGTCAGATAGAATGGTAAAGATCTTAGAACGTCAGATAGAATGGTGGAGTTGTTAGAACGTCAAGTAGAATAGTAGACTGGTTAGAACGTCAGATAGAATGGTAGAGTTGTTAGAACGTCAGATAGAATGGTAAAGATCTTAGAACGTCAGATAGAATGGTGGAGTTGTTAGAACGTCAAGTAGAATAGTAGACTGGTTAGAACGTCAGATAGAATGGTAGAGTTGTTAGAACGTTATATAGAATGGTAGAGTAACTAGAACGTCAAATAAAATGACAGACATTAGAAGGTCAGATAATATGACAGACGTTAGAACGTCAGAGAGAATGGTAGAGTGGTGTGAACGTCAGGTAGAATAGTAGAGTGGTTATAACGTCAGGTAGAATAGTAGAGTTGTTAGAACGTCCGATAGAATGGCAGACGTCAGAATGTCAGATAGAATGGTAGAGTGGTTAGAACGGCAGATAGAATGGTAGAGTTGTTTCAACGTCAGATAGAATGGTAGAGTGTTTAGAACGTCAGTTAGAATAGTAGAGTGGTTAGATCGTAAGATATAATGTTAGAGTCGTTAGAACGCCAGAGAGAATAGCAGAGTGTTTAGAACGTCAGATCGAAAGGTAGAGATGTTAGAACGTCAGATAGAATGGTATAGTTGTTAGAACGTCAGATAGAATGGTAGAATTGTTAGAACGTTAGATAGAATTGTAGAGATGTTAGAACGTCAGATAGAATGCTGGAGTTGTTAGAATGTCAAGTAGGATAGTAGACTGGTTAGAACGTCAGCTAGAATGGTAGAGTGGTTAGAACATCAGATAGAATGGTAGAGATGTTAGAACGTCAGGTAGAATGGTAGAGTTTTTCGAACGTCAGATAGAATGGTAGAGTGGTTAGAACATCAGATAGAATTGTAGAGTTGTTAGAATTTAAGATAGACTGGTAGAGATGTTAGAACGTCAGGTAGAATGGTAGAGTTTTTAGAACGTCAGATAGGATAGTAGAGTGGTTAGAACGTCAGATAGAATGGTAGAGTTCTTTCAACGTCAGATAGAATGACAGACCTTAGAACGTCAGATAGAATGGCAGACGTTAAAAGGTCAGATATAATTGTACAGTGGATACAACGTCAGATAGAATAGTAGAGTGGTTAGAACGTCAGATAGAATGGTAGAGATGTTAGAACGTCAGGTAGAATGGTAGAGTTTTTAGAACGTCAGATAGAATGGTAGAGTGGTTAGAACATCAGATAGAATGGTAGAGTTGTTAGAATGTAAGATATACTGGTAGAGATGTTAGAACGTCAGGTAGAATGGTAGAGTTTTTAGAACGTCAGATAGGATAGTAGAGTGGTTAGAACGTCAGATAGAATGGTAGAGTTTTTTCAACGTCAGATAGAATGACAGACCTTAGAACGTCAGATAGAATGGCAGGCGTTAAAAGTTCAGATAGAATTGTACAGTGGATACAACGTCAGATAGAATAGTAGAGTGGTTAGAACGTCAGATAGAATGGTAGAGTGGTTAGAACGTTTCATAGAAGGTTAGAGATGTTAGAACGTCAGATAGAATGGTATAGTTGTTAGAACGTCAGATAGAATGGTAGAGTTGTTAGAACGTTAGATAAAATGGTAGAGATGTTAGAACGTCAGATAAAATGGTGGAGTTGTTAGAACGTCAAGTAGGATAGTAGACTGGTTAGAACGTCAGATAGAATGGTAGAGTGGTTAGAACGTCAGATAGAATGGTAGAGTTGTTAGAACGTCAGATAGGATGGTACAGATGTTAGAACGTCAGGTAGAATGGTAGAGTTTTTAGAACGTCAGATAGAATGGTAGAGTGGTTAGAACATCATATAGAATGGTAGAGTTGTTAGAATGTAAGATAGACTGGTAGAGATGTTAGAACGTCAGGTAGAATGGTAGAGTTTTTAGAACGTCAGATACGATAGTAGAGTTGTTTCAACGTCAGATAGAGTGGTTGAGTGGTTACAACGTCAGATAGAATAGTAGAGTGGTTAGAACGTCAGATAGAATGGTAGAGTGGTTAGAACTTCACATAGAATGGTAGAGTTGTTAAAACGTTAGATAGAATGGCAGGCGTTAGAACGTCATAGTGATTGGTAGAGTGGTTTGAACGTCACGGAGAATAGTGTCAGGTAGAATAGTAGAGTTGTTAGAACGTGAGGTAGAATGGTAGAGTAGTTAGAAAGTCAGATAGAATGGTAGAGTGTTTATAACGTCAGATAAAATGTTAGAGTTGTTAGAAGGTCAGATAGAATGGCAGACGTTAGAACGTCAGATAGAATGGTAGAGTTGTTTCAACGTCAGATAGAATGGTATAGTTGTTAGAACGTCAGTTAGAATGGTAGAGTTGTTAGAACGTCAGATAGAATGGCAGAGTTGTTAGAACGTCAGATAGAATAGTAGAGTGGTTAGAACGTTAGGTAGAATGGTAGAATTGTTAGAACGTATGATCAAATGGCAGAGTTGTTAGAACCTCTGATAGGATGGTAGAATTGTTAGAATGTCAGATAGGATAGTAGAGTGGTTAGAACGTCAGATAGAATGGTAGAGTAGTTAGAACGTCAGATAGAATGGTAGACTTGTTAGAACGTCAGGTAGAATGTTAGAGTTGTTTGAACGTGTGATAGAATGGCAGAGTTGTTAGATCTTTAGATAGAATGGTAGAGTGGTTAGAACGTCAAGTAGAATAGTAGGGTGGTTAGAACGTCAGATAGAATGGTAGAGTGGTTAGAACGTCAGATAGAATGTTAGAGTTGTTTCAACGTCAGATAGAATAACAGACCTTAGAACGTCAGATAGAATGGCAGACGTTAGAACGTCAGATAGAATTGTAGAGTGGTTAGAACGTCAGATAGAATGGGAGAGTGGTTAGAACGTGAGATAGAACAGTATAGTTATTAGAACGTCAGATAGAATGATAGAGTTGTTAGAAAGTGAGATAGAATAGTTGAGTTGTTAGAACGTCAGATAGTATGGTAGAGTTGTTCTAACGTCAGAGAGAATGGCAGAGTGTTTAGAACGGGAGACATAAATTGTAGAGTGGTTAGAACGTCAGATAGAATGTTATAGTGGGTAGAACATCAGATAGAATGGTAGAGTTGTTAGAACGTCAGATAGAAGTGTTGAGTGGTTAGAATGTCAGATAGATTGGTGGAGTTGTTAGAACGTCACGTAGAATAGTAGACTGGTTAGAACGTCAGATAGAATGGTAGAGTGGTTAGAACGTCAGATAGAATGGTAGAGTTGTTAGAACGTCAGATATAATGGTAAAGATGTTAGAACATCAGATAGAATGGTGGAGTTGTTAGAACGTCGAGTAGGATAGTAGACTGGTTAGAACGTCAGATAGAATGGTAGAGTGGTTAGAACGTCACATAGAATGGTAGAGTAACTAGAACGTCAGATAAAATGACAGACGTTAGAAGGTAAGATAGAATGACAGACGTTAGAACGTCAGCGAGAATGGTAGAGTGGTTAGCACGTCAGATAGAATGGTAGAGTTGTTTCAACGTCAGATAGAATGGCAGAGTGTTTAGAACGTCAGTTAGAATAGTAGAGTGGTTAGAACGTCAGATAGAATGTTAGAGTTGTTAGAACGTCAGATAGAATGGCAGACGTCAGAACGTCAGATAGAATGGTAGAGTGGTTAGAACGTCAGATAGAATGGTAGAGATGTTTCAACGTCAGATAGAATGGTAGAGTTGTTAGAACGCCAGAGAGAATAGGAGATTGTTTAGAACGTCAGATCGAAAGGTAGAGATGTTAGAACGTCAGATAGAATGGTAGAGTTGTTAGAACGTCAGATAGAATGGTAGAGATGTTAGAACGTCAGATAGAATGGTGGAGTTGTTAGAACGTCAAGTAGGATAGTAGACTTGTTAGAACGTCAGATAGAATGGTAGAGTTGTTAGAACGTCAGATAGAATGGTAGAGTTGTTAGAACGCCAGAGAGAATAGGAGAGTGTTTAGAACGTCAGATCGAAAGGTAGAGATGTTAGAACGGCAGATAGAATGGTAGAGTTGTTAGAACGTCAGATAGAATGGTAGAGATGTTAGAACGTCAAATAGAATGGTGGAGTTGTTAGAACGTCAAGTAGGATAGTAGACTGGTTAGAACGTCAGATAGAATGGTAGAGTGGTTAGAACGTCAGATAGAATGGTAGAGTTGTTAGAACGTCAGATAGAATGGTAGAGATGTTAGAACGTCAGGTAGAATGGTAGAGTTTTTAGAACGTCAGATAGAATGGTAGAGTGGTTACAACATCAGATAGAATGGTAGAGTTATTAGAATGTAAGATAGACTGGTAGAGATGTTAGAACGTCAGGTAGAATGGTAGAGTTTTTAGAAAGTCAGATAGAATGGTAGAGTTGTTTCAACGTCAGATAGAGTGGTAGAGTGGTTAGAACGTCAGATAGAAGGACAGACCTTAGAACGTCAGATAGAATGGCAGAGGTTAAAAGGTCAGATAGAATTGTACAGTGGTTACAACGTCAGATATAATAGTAGAGTGGTTAGAACGTCAGATAGAATGGTAGAGTGGTTAGAACGTCAGATAGAAGGTTAGAGATGTTAGAACGTCAGGTAGAATGGTAGAGTTTTTAGAACGTCAGATAGGATAGTAGAGTGGTAGAACGTCAGATAGAATGGTAGAGTTGTTAGAACGTCAGATAAAATGGTAGAGTGGTTAGAACGTCACATAGAATTGTAGAGTTGTTAGAACGTCAGATAGAATGACAGACGTTAGAAGGTCGGATAGAATGGCAGACGTTAGAAGGTCAGAGAGAATTGTAGAGTGGTTTGAACCTCAGGTAGAATAGTAGAGTTGTTAGAACGTCAGGTAGAATAATAGAGTTGTTAAAACTTCAGATAGAATGGTAGAGTGGTTAGAATGTCAGATAGAATGGGAGAGTGGCTAGAACATCAGATAGAATGATAGAGTGGTAAGAACGTAAGATAGAATGGTAGAGTTGTTAGAACGTCATATAGAATGGTAGAGATGTTAGAAGGTCAGGTAGTATGGTACAGTTGTTAGAAGGTCAGATAGGATAGTAGAGTGGTAGAACGTCAGATAGAATGGTAGAGTTGTTAGAACGTCAGATAGAATAGTAGAGTGGTTAGAACGTCAGATAGAATGTTAGAGTTGTTAGAACGTCAGATAGAATGGTAGAGTTGTTAGAACGCCAGAGAGAATAGGAGATTGTTTAGAACGTCAGATCGAAAGGTAGAGATGTTAGAACGTCAGATAGAATGGTAGAGTTGTTAGAACGTCAGATAGAATGGTAGAGATGTTCGAACGTCAGATAGAATGGTGGAGTTGTTAGAACGTCAAGTAGGATAGTAGACTGGTTAGAACGTCAGATAGAATGGTAGAGTTGTTAGAACGTCAGATAGAATGGTAGAGTTGTTAGAACGCCAGAGAGAATAGGAGAGTGTTTAGAACGTCAGATCGAAAGGTAGAGATGTTAGAACGGCAGATAGAATGGTAGATTTGTTAGAACGTCAGCTAGAATGGTAGAGATGTTAGAACGTCAGATAGAATGGTGGAGTTGTTAGAACGTCAAGTAGGATAGTAGACTGGTTAGAACGTCAGATAGAATGGTAGAGTGGTTAGAACGTCAGATAGAATGGTAGAGTTGTTAGAACGTCAGATAGAATGGTAGAGATGTTAGAACGTCAGGTAGAATGGTAGAGTTTTTAGAACGTCAGATATAATGGTATAGTGGTTACAACATCAGATAGAATGGTAGAGTTGTTAGAATGTAAGATAGACTGGTAGAGATGTTAGAACGTCAGGTAGAATGGTAGAGTTTTTAGAACGTCAGATAGAATGGCAGAGTTTTTTCAACGTCAGATAGAGTGGTAGAGTGGTTAGAACGTCAGATAGAAGGATAGACCTTAGAACGTCAGATAGAATGGCAGACGTTAAAAGGTCAGATAGAATTGTACAGTGGTTACAACGTCAGATAGAATAGTAGAGTGGTTAGAACGTCAGATAGAAGGATAGACCTTAGAACGTCAGATAGAATGGCAGACGTTAAAAGGTCAGATAGAATTGTACAGTGGTTACAACGTCAGATAGAATAGTAGAGTGGTTAGAACGTCAGATAGAATGGTAGAGTGGTTAGAACGTCAGATAGAAGGTTAGAGATGTTAGAACGTCAGGTAGAATGGTAGAGTTTTTAGAACGTCAGATAGGATAGTAGAGTGGTAGAACGTCAGATAGAATGGTAGAGTTGTTAGAACGTCAGATAAAATAGTAGAGTGGTTAGAACGTCACATAGAATTGTAGAGTTGTTAGAACGTCAGATAGAATGACAGACGTTAGAAGGTCGGATAGAATGGCAGACGTTAGAACGTCAGAGAGAATTGTAGAGTGGTTTGAACCTCAGGTAGAATAGTAGAGTTGTTAGAACGTCAGGTAGAATAGTAGTGTTGTTAAAACTTCAGATAGAATGGTAGAGTGGTTAGAATGTCAGATAGAATGGGAGAGTGGCTAGAACATCAGATAGAATGATAGAGTGGTAAGAACGTAAGATAGAATGGTAGAGTTGTTAGAACGTCATATAGAATGGTAGAGATGTTAGAAGGTCAGGTAGTATGGTACAGTTGTTAGAAGGTCAGATAGGATAGTAGAGTGGTAGAACGTCAGATAGAATGGTAGAGTTGTTAGAACGTCAGATAGAATAGTAGAGTGGTTAGAACGTCAGATAGAATGTTAGAGTTGTTAGAACGTCAGATAGAATGGTAGAGTTGTTAGAACGCCAGAGAGAATAGGAGATTGTTTAGAACGTCAGATCGAAAGGTAGAGATGTTAGAACGTCAGATAGAATGGTAGAGTTGTTAGAACGTCAGATAGAATGGTAGAGATGTTCGAACGTCAGATAGAATGGTGGAGTTGTTAGAACGTCAAGTAGGATAGTAGACTGGTTAGAACGTCAGATAGAATGGTAGAGTTGTTAGAACGTCAGATAGAATGGTAGAGTTGTTAGAACGCCAGAGAGAATAGGAGAGTGTTTAGAACGTCAGATCGAAAGGTAGAGATGTTAGAACGGCAGATAGAATGGTAGATTTGTTAGAACGTCAGATAGAATGGTAGAGATGTTAGAACGTCAGATAGAATGGTGGAGTTGTTAGAACGTCAAGTAGGATAGTAGACTGGTTAGAACGTCAGATAGAATGGTAGAGTGGTTAGAACGTCAGATAGAATGGTAGAGTTGTTAGAATGTAAGATAGACTGGTAGAGATGTTAGAACGTCAGGTAGAATGGTAGAGTTTTTAGAACGTCAGATAGAATGGCAGAGTTGTTTCAACGTCAGATAGAGTGGTAGAGTGGTTAGAACGTCAGATAGAAGGATAGACCTTAGAACGTCAGATAGAATGGCAGACGTTAAAAGGTCAGATAGAATTGTACAGTGGTTACAACGTCAGATAGAATAGTAGAGTGGTTAGAACGTCAGATAGAATGGTAGAGTGGTTAGAACGTCAGATAGAAGGTTAGAGATGTTAGAACGTCAGGTAGAATGGTAGAGTTTTTAGAACGTCAGATAGGATAGTAGAGTGGTAGAACGTCAGATAGAATGGTAGAGTTGTTAGAACGTCAGATAAAATGGTAGAGTGGTTAGAACGTCACATAGAATTGTAGAGTTGTTAGAACGTCAGATAGAATGACAGACGTTAGAAGGTCGGATAGAATGGCAGACGTTAGAACGTCAGAGAGAATTGTAGAGTGGTTTGAACCTCAGGTAGAATAGTAGAGTTGTTAGAACGTCAGGTAGAATAGTAGAGTTGTTAAAACGTCAGATAGAATGGTAGAGTGGTTAGAATGTCAGATAGAATGGGAGAGTGGTTAGAACATCAGATAGAATGATAGAGTGGTAAGAACGTAAGATAGAATGGTAGAGTTGTTAGAACGTCAGATAGAATGGTAGAGTGTTTAGAACGTCACATAGAATGGTAGAGTTGTTAGAACGTTAGATAGAATGACAGACGTTAGAAGGTCAGATAGAATGGCAGACGTTAGAACGTCATAGGGATTGGTAGAGTGGTTTGAATGTCACGGAGAATAGTGTCAGCTAGAATAGTAGAGTTGTTAGAACGTGAGATAGAATAGTAGAGTTGTTAGAACGTGAGATAGAATGGTAGAGTTGTTTCAACGTCAGATAGAATGGTAGAGTTGTTAGAACGTAAGATAGAATGACAGACGTTAGAACGTCAGATAGAATGGTAGAGTGGTTAGAACGTCAGATAGAATGGTAGAGTTGTTTGAACGTCAGATAGAATAGTAGAATGGTTAGAACATCAGATCGAATGGTAGAGTTGTTAGAACCTCAGATAGAATGGTAGAGTGGTTAGAACGTTAGGTAGAATGGTAGAATTGTTAGAACGTATGATCAAATGGCAGAGTTGTTAGAACCTCTGATAGGATGGTAGAATTGTTAGAATGTCAGATAGGATAGTAGAGTAGTTATAACGTCAGATAGAATGGTAGAGTAGTTCGAACGTCAGATAGAATGGTAGAGTGGTTAGAACGTCAAGTAGAATAGTAGAGTGGTTAGAACGTCAGATAGAATGTTAGAGTGGTTAGAACGTCAGATAGAATGATAGAGTTGTTAGAAAGTGAGATAGAATAGTAGAAATGTTAGAACGTCAGATAGTATGGTAGAGTTGTTCTAACGTCAGAGAGAATGGCAGAGTGTTTAGAACGTGAGATAGAAATGTAGAGTGGTTAGAAGGTCAGATAGAATGGTATAGTTGTTAGAACGCCAGATAGAATGTTATAGTGGTTAGAACATCAGATAGAATGGTAGAGTTGGTAGAACGTCAGATAGAAGTGTTGAGTGGTTAGAATGTCAGATAGAATCGTGGAGTTGTTAGAACGTCAAGGAGAATAGTAGACTGGTTAGAACGTCAGATAGAATGGTAGAGTTGTTAGAACGTCAGATAGAATGGTAAAGATGTTAGAACGTCAGATAGAATGGTGGAGTTGTTAGAACGTCAAGTAGAATAGTAGACTGGTTAGAACGTTAGATAGAATGGTAGAGTGGTTAGAACGTCACATAGAATGGTAGAGTAACTAGAACGTCAGATAAAATGACAGACGTTAGAAGGTCAGATAGAATGACAGACGTTAGAACGTCAGAGAGAATGGTAGAGTGGTGTGAACGTCAGGTAGAATAGTAGACTGGTTATAACGTCCGGTAGAATAGTAGAGTTGTTAGAACGTCATAGGGATTGGTAGAGTGGTTTGAATGTCACGGAGAATAGTGTCAGGTAGAATAGTAGAGTTGTTAGAACGTGAGATAGAATAATTAGAGTTGTTAGAACGTGAGATAGAATGGTAGAGTTGTTAGAACGTCAGATAGAATGGCAGACGTTAGAACGTCAGATAGAATGCTAAAGTGGTTAGAACGTCTGATAGAATGGTAGAGAGTTTATGACGTCAGATAAATTGGTAGAGTTGTTAGAAAGTCCGATAGAATGGCAGACGTCAGAACGTCAGATAGAATGGTAGAGTTGTTAGAACGTCAGATAGAATGGTAGAGTTGTTTCAACGTCAGATAGAATGGTAGAGTGTTTAGAACGTCAGTTAGAATAGTAGAGTGGTTAGAACGTCAGATAGAATGTTAGAGTTGTTAGAACGTCAGATAGAATGGTAGAGTTGTTAGAACGCCAGAGAGAATAGCAGAGTGTTTAGAACGTCAGATCGAAAGGTAGAGATGTTAGAACGTCAGATAGAATGGTATAGTTGTTAGAACGTCAGATAGAATGGTAGAGTTATTAGAACGTCAGATAGAATGGTAGAGATGTTAGAACGTCAGATAGAATGGTGGAGTTGTTAGAACGTCAAGTAGGATAGTATATTGGTTAGAACGTCAGATAGAATGGTAGAGTGGTTAGAACGTCAGATAGAATGGTAGAGATGTTAGAACGTCATGTAGAATGGTAGAGTTTTTAGAACGTCAGATAGAATGGTAGAGTGGTTAGAACATCAGATAGAATGGTTGAGTTGTTAGAATGTAAGATAGACTGGTAGAGTTTTTAGAACGTCAGATACGATAGTAGAGTGGTTAGAACGTCAGATAGAATGGTAGAGTTGTTTCAACGTCAAATAGAGTGGTAGAGTGGTTAGAACGTCAGATAGAATGACAGACCTTAGAACGTCAGATAGAATGGCAGACGTTAAAAGGTCAGATAGAATTGTACAGTGGTTAGAACGTCAGATAGAATAGTAGAGTGGTTAGAACGTCAGATAGAATGGTAGAGAGGTTAGAACGTCAGATAGAAGGTTAGAGATGTTAGAACGTCAGATAAAATGGTAGAGTGGTTAGAACGTCAGATAGGATAGTAGAGTGGTAGAACGTCAGATAGAATGGTAGAGTTGTTATAACGTCAGATAAAATGGTAGAGTGGTTAGAACGTCACATAGAATTGTAGAGTTGTTACAACGTCAGATAGAATGACAGACGTTAGAAGGTCAGATAGAATGGCAGACGTTAGAACGTCATAGTGATTGGTAGAGTGGTTTGAACGTCACGGAGAATAGTGTCAGGTAGAATAGTAGAATTGTTAGAACGTGAGATATAATGGTAGGGTTGTTAGAAAGTCAGATAGAATGGCAGACGTCAGAACGTCAGATAGAATGGTAGAGTGGTTTGAACGTCAGATAGAATGGTAGAGGTTTTTCAACGTCAGATAGAATGGTAGAGTTGTTAGAACGTAAGATAGAATGACAGACGTTAGAACGTCAGATAGAATGGTAGAGTGGTTAGAACGTCAGATAGAATGGTAAAGTTGTTAGAACGTCAGATAGAATAGTAGAATGGTTAGAACATCAGATCGAATGGTAGAGTTGTTAGAACCTCAGATAGAATAGTAGAATGGTTAGAACATCAGGTAGAATGGTAGAGTTTTTAGAACGTCAGATAGGATAGTAGAGTGGTTAGAACGTCAGATAGAATGGTAGAGCTGTTAGAACGTCAGATAGAATGGTATAGTTGTTAGAACGTCAGATAGAATTGTACAGTGGTTACAACGTCAGATAGAATAATAGAGTGGTTAGAACGTCAGATAGAACGGTAGAGTGGTTAGGACGTTAGATAGAAGGTTAGAGATGTTAGAACGTCAGGTAGAATGGTAGAGTTTTTAGAACGTCAGATAGGATAGTAGAGTGGTAGAACGTTAGATAGAATGGTAGAGTTGTTAGAACGTCAGATAAAATGGTAGAGTGGTTAGAACGTCACATAGAATTGTAGAGTTGTTAGAACATCAGATAGAATGACAGACGTTAGAAGGTCAGATAGAATGGCAGACGTTAGAACGTCAGAGAGAATGGTAGAGTGGTTTGAATCTCAGGTAGAATAGTAGAGTTCTTAGAACGTCAGGTAGAATAGTAGAGTTGTTAAAACGTCAGATAGAATGATAGAGTGGTTAGAACGTCAGATAGAATGGGAGAGTGGTTAGAACGTCAGATAGAATGATAGAGTTGTTACAACGTCAGGTAGAATGGTAGAGTTGTTAGAGCATCAGTTAGAATTGTAGAGTTGTTAGAACGTAAGAAAGAATGGTAGAGTTGTTAGAACGTCATATAGAATGGTAGAGATGTTAGAACGTCTGGTTTAATGGTACAGTTGTTAGAACGTCAGATAGGATAGTATAGTGGTAGAACGTCAGATAGTATGGTAGAGTTGTTAGAACGTCACATAGAATGGTAGAGTTGTTAGAACGTTAGATAGAATGACAGACGTTAGAAAGTCAGATAGAATGGCAGACGTTAGAACGTCATAGGGATTGGTAGAGTGGTTTGAACGTCACGGAGAATAGTGTCAGATAGAATAGTAGAGTTGTTAGAATGTGAGATAGAATGGTAGAGTAGTTAGAACGTCAGATAGAATGGTAGAGTGTTTATAACGTAAGATAAAATGTTAGAGTTGTTAGAAAGTCAGATAGAATGGCAGACGTTAGAACGTCAGATAGTATGGTAGAGTGGTTTGAACGTCAGATAGAATGGTAGAGTTGTTTCAACGTCAGATAGAATGGTAGAGTTGTTAGAACTTAAGATAGAATGACAGACGTTAGAACGTCAGATAGAATGGTAGAGTGGTTAGAACGTCAGATAGAATGATAGAGTTGTTAGAACGTAAGATAGAATAGTAGAATGGTTTGAACATCAGATCGAATGGTAGAGTTGTTAGAACCTCAGATAGAATGGTAGAGTGGTTAGAACGTTAGGTAGAATGGTAGAATTGTTAGAACGTATGATCAAATGGCAGAGTTGTTAGAACCTCTGATAGGATGGTAGAATTTTTAGAATGTCAGATAGGATAGTAGAGTGGTTAGAACGTCAGATAGAATGGTAGAGTAGTTAGAACGTCAGATAGAATGGTAGAGTTGTTAGAACGTCAGATAGAATATTAGAGTTATTTGAACGTGTGATAGAATGGTTGAGTTGTTAGAACGTCAGATAGAATGGTAGAGTGGTTAGAACGTCAAGTAGAATAGTAGAGTGGTTAGAACGTCAGGTAGAATGGTAGAGTGGTTAGAACGTCAGATAGAATTTTAGAGTTGTTTCAACGTCACATAGAATGACAGACCTTAGAACGTCAGATAGAATTGTAGAGTGGTTAGAACGTCAGATAGAATGGGAGAGTGGTTAGAACGTGAGATAGAATAGTATAGTTATTAGAACGTCAGATAGTATGGTAGAGTTGTTAGAACGTGAGAGAGAATGGCAGAGTGTTTAGAACGTGAGATAGAAATGTAGATTGGTTAGAACGCCAGATAGAATGATATAGTTGTTAGAACGCCAGATAGAATGGTAGAGTGGTTAGAACATCAGATATAATGGTAGAGTTGTTAGAACGTCAGATAGAAGTGTAGCGGGGTTAGAAAGTCAGATAGAATGGTGGAGTTGTTAGAACGTCAAGTAGAATAGTAGACTGGTTAGAACGTCAGATAGAATGGTGGAGTTGTTAGAACGTGAAGTAGAATAGTAGACTTGTTAGAACGTCATATAGAATGGTAGAGTGGTTAGAACGTCACATAGAATGGTAAAGTAACTAGAACGTCAGATAAAATGACAGACGTTAGAATGTCAGAGAGAATGGTAGAGTGGTGTGAACGTCAGGTAGAATAGTCGAGTGGTTATAACGTCAGGTTGAATAGTAGAGTTGTTAGAACGTCAGAGAGAATGGTAGAGTTGTTAGAACGTCAGATAGAATGGAAGATTTGGTAGAAGGCCAGATAGAATGGTAAAGTGGTTAGAACGTCTGATAGAATGGTAGAGTGTTTATAACGTCAGATAAAGTGGTAGACTTGTTAGAAAGTCCGATAGAATGTCAGACGTCAGAACGTCAGATAGAATGGTAGAGTCGTTAGAACGTCAGATAGAATGGTAGAGTTGTTTCAACGTCAGATAGAATGGTAGAGTGGTTAGAACGTCAGATAGAATGGTAGAGTTGTTAGAACGTCAGATAGAACGATAGAGTTGTTAGAAGGTCAGGTAGAATGGTAGAGTTGTTAGAACGCCAGAGAGAATAGCAGAGTGTTTAGAACGTCAGATCGAAAGGTAGAGATGTTAGAATGTCAGATAGAATGGTATAGTTGTTAGAACATCAGATAGAATGGTTGAGTGGTTAGAACATCAGATAGAATGGTAGAGTGGTTAGAACGTCAGATAGAATGATAGAGTTGTTAGAACGTCAGATAGAATAGTATAGTTGTTAGAACGTCAGATAGAATAATAGAGTTGTTAGAACGTAAGATAGAATGAGAGACGTTAGAACGTCAGATAGAAAGGTAGAGTGGTTAGAACGTCAGATAGAATGGTAGAGTGGTTAGAACGTTAGGTAGAATGGTAGAATTGTTAGAACGTATGATCAAATGGCAGAGTTGTTAGAACGTCTGATAGGTTGGTATAATTGTTAAAACATCAGATAGGTTAGTAGAGTTGTTAGAACGTCAGTTTGAATGGTAGAGTGGTTAGAACGTCAGATCGAATGGTAGAGTTGTTAGAACGTCAGTTAGAATGTTAGAGTAGTTTGAACGTCTGATAGTATGTCAGAGTTGTTAGAACGTCAGATAGAATGGTAGAGTTGTTAGAACGTCAGGTAGAATGGTAGAGTTGTGAGAGCGTCAGTTAGAATGGTAGAGTGGTTAGAACGTAAGATAGAATAGTAGAGATGTTAGAACGTCAGGTTTAATGGTAGAGTGGTTAGAACGTCACATAGGATGGTAGAGTGGTTAGAACGTCAGATAGAATGGTAGAGTGGTTAGAACGTTAGGTAGAATGGTAGAATTGTTAGAACGTATGATCAAATGGCAGAGTTGTTAGAACGTCTGATAGGTTGGTATAATTGTTAAAACATCAGATAGGTTAGTAGAGTTGTTAGAACGTCAGTTTGAATGGTAGAGTGGTTAGAACGTCAGATCGAATGGTAGAGTTGTTAGAACGTCAGTTAGAATGTTAGAGTAGTTTGAACGTCTGATAGTATGTCAGAGTTGTTAGAACGTCAGATAGAATGGTAGAGTTGTTAGAACGTCAGGTAGAATGGTAGAGTTGTGAGAGCGTCAGTTAGAATGGTAGAGTGGTTAGAACGTAAGATAGAATGGTAGAGATGTTAGAACGTCAGGTTTAATGGTAGAGTGGTTAGAACGTCACATAGGATGGTAGAGTTGTTAGATCGTCAGATAGAATGACAGACGTTAGAAGGCCAGAGAGAATGTTAGAGTGGTTTGAACGTCAGGTAGAATAGTAGAGGGGTTAGAACGTCAGGTAAAATAGTAGAGTTGTTAGAACGTCAGATAGAATGGTAGAGTTGTTAGAACGTCAGATAGAATGGTAGAGTTGGTAGAAGGTGAGATGAAATGGTAGAGTGGTTAGAACGTCAGATAGAATGGTAGAGTTGTTAGAAAGTCAGATAGAATGGCAGACGTTAGAACGTCAGATAGAATGGTAGAGTGGTTAGAACGTCAGATAGAATGGTAAAGTTGTTTCAACGTCAGATAGAATGGTAGAGTGGTTAGAACGTCAAATAGAATGGCAGAGTTGTTAGAACGTCAGGTAGAATGTTAGAATTGTTAGAACGTGTGATAGAATGCAATATTCGTTCTAGTTGAAATTCCATGCATACCGACGTTACCTTTTATCCGTTTGAGATCAATAAGTAAAATACCAGCCATGTACTTGGGTCGATTCTTCCCCTATATCTCTTTTTCCACTTACTCTCTATCTCTCCTTCTCTGGAAAAACCTGAAAACGGTATGTGCTCTGTCAGGCTTACGGGATTTTTAGGTTCACACACACACATTTCTTTTTACTGCATTAATTCATTTCATTATGAGGAGCTAATGACAGAGCTTCTGTATCACTTGACCTGCTAGAAATAGCAGCTATATATCCATATTGTCCCTTTCTGTGTTAGGTTGAATCTCCTTGAGAACTACGTAAAGGGTACACGTGTCTGTGGAATCCTCAGCCACTTGCAGGTTAATTTTACGAGCAGGCCGTTTCGTTCCTCGTATCAACTTGAACATTCGTCGTCGTATCTGAGTGTTATTAAATATTCTTTAGCACCAACTCACCCTACGATCTTAGAAAAAGGAAAAAAAGAACCCAGGATTCCTTATGGAGTCGTAAGGATGTTGTCGTGATACATGGCGTGGTGTGGCCATTTAGCCATTCCATGTCCAGATCTGATCACAGCGGATATCTTCCAGAAAAGGAGAGAATTCGAAAGGAAGATAAGCAAATACGGGAGCCTGTCCGGCCACTTCCTCTTTTCACTGATCGCCGTCAAGATTTCAGACGTACTCAGACCCCCGACAGCTGACTTCCTCCATAAAATCGGAATGTTAGCAGCCAGCCTGAGAAATGAGCCCCGCCAGGTGAGGTGGCTGTTGCAGCGGCATTCGCTGGTAATTGTACTTGGCAATGTCTTCGCCATTTTGTCTGCAAGGCGCAGCCGAAACACCACTCCGACTTAGGGGTAGAGTTTGTTACCCTCTCCACTTTCTTCTTTCTTTCTTCTGTGGCCCTCTCCCAATAGTCTTTGCCACTTTACTCCTTTTCTTCTCATTTATGGCATTTATAGTCTTTTCCTCTACTTTCCCATAGAGCCAGATCTGCACTTCTTTACACTTGCCTTTTGTTTCATTACTTGTTTTTATCCTTTTTTTACTATTTTCCCTACAAACAGGTATTAAATTCAAATATTCTAACCATCCTAAAACTAAAAAGCCCAGTTGAGGACACAAATAAATTGCTACGGTTGTCGCTGGTGAGGCCTCCACTGCAGAGGGCCCGGGGCAATTGTCCCCATTGAACCTGGCCCTGATTGACAGTAATTCTATTTATTGACCTCGAAAGAAAGAAAAACAAAGTTGACTTCGACAGAATCTGAACACAAATTAGTCAGCTGGAATAGGTACCAAGACATCTAAAGCAACTGCCATCATTTACTAAATAGACAACCCATCCTTTCAAAATATAATGAGAACCATTGACGACTTATGAACATATGTATCATTTACTAAGTAGACAACCCATTCTTTCAAAATATCAGTAACTATCGACTACCCTTCCAAACACCCAAACAATAGACTACCAGTATTAGACAAGAACTTTAGCTAAACACTATATACAAGAAAACTCAAATTCTCCACTCACATTATGCTAAACCCATGGCCTCCAAATACCTGATACACAAAAAACTCAGCGATGTCCAATAGTGTTAAGTTTAATATTCTGATCGCAGGCTTGGTAAGAGTGATTAAGAATGTGTCCCGCATGTGCGATCCAACTGAACTGGAGAGACACGTACAATACTTAATCAATCGCATGCAGTTCTCTGGCTACAACTAAATAGATGGAATCAGGGTATACAAAGGAGCCATGGAGAAATATAATACCCTCATAGAGATGGACATGAAAGGAATTTGCCAATTACACAGGAGCAAATTATGGAATAGCTTAGATAGGACTAAACAAAATATAGGAGAGCCACTTCATAGTACGACAACCAGAGATACCAGAGTGTCATGATCGTGGATCCAAAACGCTGGAGGGGAATTAGCTAACCAATGTAGAAAGACCCTAAGAAATACCTATTTAAAGATTAAAGTAGTAGAAAAGCCAGGAGCTACCATAAATCCCTGATCAGCAAAACTTATCCCTTTAAGAAAACCCTCTGTACTAATAAGAAATGTGTTATATGTAAAATAAATCCACAAATAAATTGTAAAACTAGAAATGAAGCGTGCAGAAACATGACAATGATATACATAGGAGAGACAGCCCAAAGCACAGGGGAGAAAATAGACCAATACTGGGGGAACTAAAAGGATAAAAAGACAGTTCGGTACTATATGAACACACCAGACTAAAACAAGATAGTAATGTAGACTACATAGAAATTAAAATAATATCTAAACATAGAAATGACTCAACAAGTAGACAAATTAGGGAAGGAACTGAAATAGAATTAAGAAAACCGAAGTTGAATAGAAAATGTGAATGGAATAACAACAACAACAACCATACACAAACACACAATACTGACCTAAGGTAAATATAAATAAATATACACAGGTACAATAACAACACCCACACATGAACACACCTAGTGACCAAAGATAGAATACAAACACACACAAACTCAGACACATGAACACACATCAAACAGAAAACACACACACAAACAGAGACAACAATAAATAAATAAATAAAATAGAATAAGAAAACATTACAACAATACAACGGGAGGAAAAATAATAGTATCACTGATGATGTCACAAGTGTGTGACGAAAGAACTCTGAGAGACTATATTTATATCTATATTTTTTAACTGTTGGTCAAACAATCATAAACATTGATTGCCAACTAAATTAATTATAGAAATATAAAATATACTGAAGTGAAAACCAACCCAAAACAAACAGTGAGTGTGTTTTATTATATATTTCTGGTAATATTATAACTACATGGCCCTTCCCAAATATAACAATAATTAAAGTATTTCATTTTGTTATGCATTATACTGCAAAGACACGTGATTTTATGAATTGATGGCCTTTAAATTCATTTTGTGGTTGGTTCTTTTAATAGAAAATGAAGGAAGTAAATGTTGAGGACATAAAGAATCATCTGATCCAGGGAATTACAGGGAAGTTAATGTCTTAATAAGATGATGATATATCAACACACTTTTATACAAGTTTTTAATAGTGTACACACATATGTACATATCAATTATGTTGGTTTCTTCCCAGCTTGATAGCATACATTACCTAATTTAAACCAACCTGATTTATACAGTTGAAGCTGTGTTTTCGGTTTTTCTTTGTCAACATACATTCCGTATATGATTTTCTCCTCTGTACTCATAAGCTTCAGGGACAAAGCTTTCTTAACAAAGTTGAAATATTCTTGAGTAAATTTGTACAAAACATCATATTTGCCAAGGGAACAACCACGACTTATTTTTATAAACAATATTTTTATAGGTTATATTCTTTATAAAACTAAATACATGGCTAAAAGCAACGCTAGAATCACTAAAATCTTTAGGTATTGCAAGTGTCATTTCAGAGCTATAATGGGGTAATCTGAAATATCCAATATCTAACCACATAAAGTATTTCGTGTGAAAATAGTTCTTTCTTATAATTCGGTTAAGTAACTCAAATTTTGCATGCACAGCACAAGAGTATTCTGGCAGAACTGTTTCGGGTTGATATTTTGGGTAACCAGGCTGACTAAATATATTAGAAATATTTTTTTTAATCTGAAATGACCACAATTCTTTCTTATCTATCAGAAATAACTTGCTTTGTTCTTTGGGAAATCTCCTCCTAAACTTTTGAAATGACTTATATGTAGTTTCATCGTCAGTATAAAGAATTAAATTATTAGTGATGTTAGCAAATACAGACATCCATTTGTAATACATGTTGGGACTACGCACATTTCCACGAAATAACTTGTCAAAGGATCCTATATTAAAATATGCAGTCAATATTGTGATTTTATTGGAAAGTTTCATGGTGTTTTTTTGAAGATCTTTTTCAAAAGGCAGGATGTTTTCTTCGATTGAAGATATTTCTAAAGATGTTTTCTTAACATCTGGTGTCGTGATTGCTATTTTCAAGTTATCTACTACTTTCATCTGATGATCCTGTAAAATAAATAATATAGAAGATTACATTAAGAGATGATATAATGAAAATATAATGCGAAATATTTCAGAGTGTCTTATTTCATACCATAGGAATGACAAAATATATTTAGAAAACAAAGAAATGAATAGCAAAATAATCATGAGACAAAGTAAATCATTTCGCATTAAACAAGCAAATCTTTTTAGCAAATATATCTGATCTGTATCAAAATGTATGACCCAATGAATTAAATCCAAGATTCCTATATAAGTCTTGATTTATAAAATAAACAAATTGAATTCCTGTATGACGTACAAGCCGACTAAAAGAGTTGGCTTCATGAAGGGCATTTCCCTGTAAAACTTTATGTTAAAAACTCCCAGCATGGAGAAGTTGACGTAAAAATGATGAAAATGATGATAATGATGATGATATATAATGATATAAACCGTTCTACACGCACTCGTCCAGTGTCCGTACATTACTGACTAGTGGGGTTATGTCGAACAGCTGTTGTTACGTGTAGAACGGATTCAGCTATCGGCCGAGTCCATAGTGAACATCGACCAACCGCCTTCTTTTGACCGAGGCGGGGGAGATGATTTTCTTCTGTGTGGTGGCGGTAGTAAAAGTGGTTGTGTGGTGGGCCAGGTTGAAAGGACTGAAGACACTTTTCTCTTCGGCCAATCCCTCAACAACTGTTTCAAGCTTCATTTGGAAAGGGAAGATGAGGGTGGAGAGAGAAGTGCTTTCTCCCCCCCCCCCCCGTACATTTGTTAAAAGGTGGGTGAATGTAGTAACAATGGCCCGTGTGAATGGGCCAAATCTGATCATGTGTCAGTAGGCTGGCTGATTTGAGGAGCAGAGGCGTACCCTTCCCGGGTGCCCATGAGGCGTCGGGTGGTTCAGCATTGGTGAGGAACCTAAATCGCCCCTGGGTGATTAACCTGCTTTTGTGGAATCTTCATTGTTGTATTTTACTTGTTATTTTGTAATTGTTATTTATATACTTTTACATGTCATATTTGTAAAGCCTCACTTTCCCTGTCTATTGTATTGTCCCCTACATGTATGCCCTTTTCGCCAGTTAAGAAATTATTATTATTATTATTATTATTATTATTATTATTATTATTATTATTATTATTATTATTATTATTATTATTATTCCTTGAATCTCAGTCATTGATGTTAGTTAACTGGAAAGTCCGTTGGAATGAATATCAAGCCACTACCTGCAGCCTCAGATATTCAGGACGTATCGGAGGGTTCTTGCTGTTCCCAGCAAGCATGCCTTTTGAAGCGTTCAAAAAAGCGTGAAGGGGCCGATTTTCTTTAACCATCCCCGGAAACTTTTTGAGATAGTCCCCAGTGCGCCTATGACAATCGGGATCACTTTGACTTCATGGCAGTTCCAAATCCTTTTTACCTCCCACTTTAAGTCCTGGTATCAGTTAATTTTCTCCCTCTCCTTCTCTTGCACTCTCGTGTCGAATGGGCAGGCCACATCCACAATCAGGCACGATCTTTTTTCTTTGTCCACAACCACCAGGTCAGGTCTATTGTGTTCCAGTTTCTTGTCCGTCTGTATCCTAAAATCCCACAGCACCTTCACCTGATCGTTCTCCATCACCGCCTCTGGCCTATGCTCATACCATTTCTCAGAATGTGGTAAATTGTTTACTTTGCACAGGTGCCAGTGGATCACCCTGCTCATCACATCATGTCTCCAGCCCTTATAGTGCGTCTGGGCTAGGTTTACACTCGGATACAATGTGAGCCACAGTCTCCTCTCTCTCTCCACAGATCCTTCACAGTGGGCTAGCCTCCTCCTTGTAAATATGGTGTTTCAACCACTTCGTTTTGAGGGCCTGCTCCTGCGCAGCCATTAACATTCCTTCTGTAGCCTTTTTGAGGTCTCCTCTTCTCAACCAGTTCCATGTCTGTGGATCTCTAAATTCAGTTTTCTCAAAGAAGGTACTATGAAGGGATTTTCCCTGAAGGCTGCTCTTTCTCCTTGATGTTATTTCCTCCTTGGACATGCCCTGGCCTACTGTCCCCTCCTTCAGTACAGTTCTGAGCATTGGCTCCTTACTATCAGTCACGTATTTGTATAGGTTGTTTTTCTCCATCTGAACACAGTCCTCTATGCTGATAAGACCTCTTCCACCCTCAGATCTCCTTAGGTAGAGTCTATCGACATCACTCCTCTTGTGGAACATGTTGTAGATAGTCAATAGCTTCCTAGTCTTCCTATCCATTTGTTTTTGTTCAGCAACATTCCATCTCAGAATTCCCGCACTGTACCTAATAATAGACACAGCTCGGGAATTTACTGCACTTATGGCATTCCTAATGTTCAGATGTGACTTCAATACGCTCCTTACTCTCCGAATGTATTCAGTTCTTAACAATTCCTTCATTTTTTTGTTCTTTATGCCATCAGCCTCCAGAACGCCCAAATACTTGTATCCTTCCTCAGAGTCAATTTCCTTTATCATCTCACCTGTTGGTATCTGGATTCCGTTACTTCTGCTCAACCTACCCCTCCTCATCACAATGACTCCACACTTACTAATACCAAACTGCATACATATATCACTGCTGAAAATGCGGTCAGTGTCAACAAGCACATCCAACTCCTTCTCACTCTTCCCGAAGAGCTTAAGATCGTCCATGAAGAGGAGGTGATTGATGGTAAGCTCTCCCTTTCCCAACTTGTATCCTGCTCTCACTTTTCGCAGCATAATGGTCAAGGGCATCAAAGCAAGGACAAACAACAGAGGGGACAGGCTATCTCCCTGGAAGATACCTCTCTTGATCTTCACGCTTCCCAAGGATTCTCCAGTTGATGTCAACTCTGTTTCCCAGGACCCCATACTCCTGCCCAGCAACTGTCTGATGTTATCTGCCACCTTGAAGATGTCCAGGCTTTTGGTGATCCAAGAGTGAGGCACCATGTCAAATGCCTTTCTGTAGTCTATCCATCTCATGGCAAGATCAGTGTGTCTCCTCCTGCAATTCCCCATTACCATCTTATCAATAAGTAACTGGTCCTTTGTACCACGTGACTTCTTTCGGCATCCTTTCTGTTCGTCCGGTAATAAGTTGTTTGTGTGGAGGTGATGGTAGATTTCCTCAGACACAATGCTCGTCAACAGTTTCCACATTACGGACAGACATGTGATAGGTCTATAGTTGGTAACATCATTACCCTTGATTCGGTCTTTCATTATCAGAACTGTGGTACCTTTTGTCAACTACTCTGGCACCTCACCCGACACCAAGCAGTCATTGAACATGGCCGTCAGTTTCGGGTAGAGGGATGTTAAATTTTTAATCCAATACCCCTGCACACCATCTGGGCCTGGTGATTTCCAGTTGGTTAGTTTTTTTGCCTGCCCCTTAAGAGTTTCAACTGTGATACTCAAATCAGTTTGTTGGTGTGCCTGCTCACCGATCTCCCTCTGTACTGTCTCAATCCACCCTGCCTGGTCATTATGTCTAACATCCTGTTCCCATATTCCTCTCCAGAATGTTTTAGTTTGTTCCGCCTCAGGGATCAAGTCGTTGCCTCTTTCTTTCCCCTCAAGCTGTCCAAACAGCATCTTCTGGTTGTTGTCGAACATGCGGTTCTGTTTATACTGACTGACTCTGTTCTCGTATCGCCTGATTTTTGCACTCTTTGCTACAATGCGTTGCTTCAGTTCCTCTATGATAATATTTAGCTTTTTCCTCCTAGTTTTGTACTTTATTTCCAGTCTATTTTTAGTGCCTATGTTTTTTAGTGTCCCATTCTGTAGTGACTCAAGCTTTCCTATGTCATTTCTCATTTCCTTGATTTGACCACTTAGTCGTTTCTTCCACCAAGGCTCTGCTCTTTCTTGTCTGTTGTTTCCTCTCGCTTTTATACCAAGTAGTTTCCTCACCGTATTTGCTGTTGCTTTGAGGATATTGTTGCACTGGTGAAGGCTCCTCGCCTCAAGGTATGGGATGACTTTGTTTACCTTAGCTGTTGTTTCTTTTAACTTTTTCCTGTCTACAAATCTTAGGTTCATAGGTCTCCCACTATCATTGTTCCACTCATCTACCACTAAATTTAGGATGTCAACCGAATCTTGTCCCAGCCCGCCAGCATTCATCTCCTCAGTGGCCGTATCTCTGTTCCAGGTATTATTTATCTCAGTGTTCAGATCATTGTCTGCTTCGGGTGGTTCCTCCGTTCTCTCGACCTCTACACCTTCATTTCCTACTGGCTCGTTTGTCTGGCATAGTACACCCTCCATCTCCAAGCTATTCTCTCTGCTCAGTTCCTCCAGTTCCAGCTCGCTTATCCACCCATTAGTTCTTATTACCCGAGCCTGCCCGGCCAATTTTTGTTCATCTAATTTAAATAGACCAATCTCGTTCCAGATGTTATGCATCCGTCTCCTATAGCCCCTCTCCTTGGGGTTACTTTTCAGGTAACATTGCATAACAGTTCTATTCAATTCTTTCGTCCAGTTGGTTCTAGTCCCTTTCCTTCTTCTTCTTCCTCCGACATCAGCAGTATTTGGTTGACAGCCAGGTCCCTGCTGCTGAGCCAGGGAGCACCTGTTGGGTGAGAGTCTGTCACATGACGTTCTAGTCTCCATTTCACCGTTATTTGAACTGTTTAGGTTCGATATTTAAACACTCTTATCGAGGATTGGCGAATGTATGGTTACATAACCATCTGTGGATTCACCGTCTCCGGTGGTTGCGTCGCTCCACTTGGCTCTTGTGTGGCATTATCACCACGCTGTAGACGAACACAAATAAACAAACAAACAATCAGGCAGAAAAAACCCCAAAAATGAATAAGCATAATTTTCATTGTAATGTAGTGTTCGAATGTCTGACTTAGATTTTCCCTTCTCTTCTCTGTCCGTCCGCTTGTTTCTCTCTTCATTCTTATTTTCTTTACGTTTTTTTTGTTTTTGTTTTTCTCTGTTTGTTTTTTTTTGTTGTTGCTGTGCTGCTTTGGTTTTGATTTTTGTTTTTTTCTTTTGATTCTATCTATATATTTTGATGCCTTCCTCTTTTTTAATAGGAATTCTATAATGTGGTGGCAGTGCTGTGCTAGCAGCAACTAGCAGGAAGCAATGGGAGAGAATAGCGGCGGTAGCGATACTGAGGCAGTGGTGGGGGTGATGTCGATACTGAGGCAGTGGTGGTGGTGATGTGATCGTATTACTGTAGTGATGGTGTTGTAGCGGTGGTAGCAATGAAGGAGTGGTGGCGGCGGTGATGGGATAGTGGTAGTAATGATGGATGGGCGGCGGCGGCGGTGACTGTAGTGATGGCGTTGTCGTTACTGATGTCCGTTCGGTGAATCTATGGGGTTAGTCGCGTACATGTGTTGACATAAATTCCCTTAATGTTGGAATTAAACATTTTGTTAAAACTTGGGACAATAATAATAGTATTTATTATTATCATTATTATGTTGAGATTGGTTGTGGTGGTGGTGAAGTTGCCGTTATCTGGCTGTTGATTTTAGTGTACACAGAGAGGTGATGGGGTAGGTGGTGTATCTAGTTTCTGGTGTTGGTGAGATTGGTGTTGTTTGGCTGTTCTATATAGTGTAGACAGAGGAGGGGGGGTTCTTCTTCTTCCATTTATAGCCATTTTCTTTTTTGAATATACAATGTACAATGTACATTATTATTATTATTATTATTATTATTATTATTATTATTATTGGCGACTTACGTAGGAAATCGTTATATCGTGAGCTCCTAAAAGTTTGTTGTTTTCAGTTGTTTCGAATTGCCAGTTGTGGAAAAATTTTGTTTTTAAGTGTTTATAAGTTAATCTGAAAAGGACACTCAATAATATTGGGGCCTTGAGCCCAAAATTTAAACTTTATTTTGTCAAAAAAGCAATTTTTTTAAAAAAAAGTATGGACGGCATTCGCCTACCCAAATCTAGCCAGCTGTCCCGTGACAAACCACGGTTTTAAACCTTGCTACAGATGCTAACAAACCACGATTGTAAACCTTGCTACAGGTGCTAACAAACCACGATTGTAAACCTTGCTACAGGTGCTAAGACCGAACACATTTTCACTGGCGTCGGTAGCAGCAGTAGCCGTTATTTAGGTTTGCCACGTGCAGACATAGATTTCCCGCCGTTGCAGTGGCTACAGGTGTTAAAGCCGCCATCTCCACCCCACAATGTCGAAGAGTACATCCAACACCACTGATACCACCACCACCACCACCACCACCACCACCACCACCACCACCACCACCACCACCACCACAACAACAACAACAACAACAACAACAACAACAACAACAACCGAAACAAAAAATAATAATAACAACAATAACAATAACAATAACAACAGCAACAATAACAATAACAACACCAACACCACCGCAAAACCAAATGTGTCTTTTGCTAAAGTGACCAACAAAAACTAAACGATTGAGGTAAACCAGGAAGAATTGAATGAGACCTAGCGAATGGTGAACAAATATGGTTACAGGGTCAGCGTCACCACCCATCCATTAAATACCATGGAACATTGGCGCCTATGTACTGTATCTTTTCGCACAATCAATACAAAAACACGCCGACTGGAGCGGGCTTTCGAGTCCCAGATCCAAAAAGCTTTGGGACATGTGTGGGCACAAAAAAACCCACATCAAACGTGAACAAAGATATGTAACTATGGACGTGTTCTTTGGAACCCCACAGGAAGCCAGAGAGCATTCCATGGCCCCATTAAAAAGTGACGAGTTAAAACTCGTCCCTAGCTGGTCAGAGGCTGGTAAGAATCAGGGTGACCCAGGATGAGGTTATTGTGGATTTTTTTAATGGGCACATCAACAGCCTGCCGTCCTCTGCTTCATTGACTTTGCAGCTGCCTTCGACTCGGTGGATCGGGAAGCCCTATGGCGTATAATGCAGGCGGACGGCATCCCAGTGAAGCTGCTTCCTCTCATACAAGGCTACTACCGGTCGACTCGAGCTCGAGTGAGGGTCTAAGGTGGGGAGACGAAGTCGTTCAATGTTGGGACCGGTTTTCCTCAGGGGTGTGCGCTATCGCCAACTATCTTTAACTACGCCATTGACTACACTCTCAACACAGCACTCCGGGATTATCCGGGTGTAGAGGTCTGGAGAGGGGTCGTGGTGACAGACCTGGCCTACGCGGATAACATCGTGCTGAGGGGCGCTAACGGTACAGATGTACAAGGTGCTCTCGAAGGGGTGCACACTGCAGCCGCCGCTGTTGGTCTACGAATCAATGCCGCCAAGTCGAAAGTCATGACGTCACTGGTCTCGCCTGATGCCTGGCAGCCAATATCTCTCGAGGGACCTGGAGGATGTGGAGTCCTTCGTTTACCTGGGCTCAACAGTGGTTCCAACGGGACAGGACGCAGCTGAGGACAAGCGCCGCATAGGTGCTGCCAGATCCGCTTTTAGGCGCCTCTAGCGGTGTCTGTGGGACAGAAGAGAGATCATCTCGGCGACCAAAGGGCGAATCTACCAGGCCGTCGTTCGCACTATCCTCCTCTATGGCTGTGAAACATGGCCTATGAGGGTAGTCGATCAACGAGGGCTGGATGTCTTGACAATGACTGTCTCCGCCGCATTCTTCGCTGCCGACGCGTTGATCGGGTACCTACCACGAGTCTTCGTCTTCGCCTGAATCATCGACCCCTTCCTTCAGTGCTTCTGCAACGGCGCTTCAGATGGTTTGGTCACGCAGCCCGGCGCCCTGAGGGTGAGCTGATCCGAGATATTCTCCTCCCACATCCCCTCCCTAATTGGCGCAAGCGCATTGGCGGGCAGCTGAATACCTGGGCAACGACGATCAAGGAGGACCTCTCCGAACTCTCAGGTCCGCAGGTGGTCGGCCTGCGCCGATGGAACCGTGACTGGTTCGCTATCTCCAGTGACCTAGCCCGGGACCGTCGTGCGTTGGCTGCCATGGTTCGGGATGCCGTCAGGACAAGGGAAGAAGCCGGTTCAACCCGTCCAGTGTAAATGTCGACACAAGTACAAGTAAGTACATCCTCCCTAGAGCGGCAGTTCGAGTTGTTTGATTCAACCATAACTACTTCTCATCTCACTTACAACCAATGGACGATCACCGAACTTAAAGAAGGCCGTCAACGCCTAATTCAATGAATTTGACATTAAAGGGACTGTTTGCCTCCTCTCTTCTCTGTCATCCCTCGCCTAGTGCACTATATATTAACTCAACTAAATGAGACTGAGACATCCTCAGCCCCCTCCACTTACACTAGCCCGATCCACCATGTTATTTACAACCGGTCTTTACCCTAGAAAACGTGAAGAAGGCGATCATATGCTTTCCGGCGGGCTTTGGTGCTGGGATTGATGGCCTACGACGTCAGCACTTCAAGGATTGTGTCTTATTGTCGACTGGAGATGCCGGCCTTGAGCTTTTGGAAAACCTCACCCAGTTCATTAACCTGTTCTTGTCTGAGAGTGTTCTCCCTTATATTCGCCCCTGTTCTAGGGTTCTAAACTGTTTATCCTCACAAAGCCCAATGGTGACCTCCACTCCTTAGCAATTGGGTGCACACTGCGACAGTTCACTGCGAAAGTATATCTGTCCTTGATTTCTGACTGCGTGTCCGTCGAATTTTCCCCGATTCAGCTAGGGATACGTAGCATGTTGGGCTGTGAGGCTGTCGCTCATGCCACCAGAGCATTTACCAACTTGTTTTCTGAAACTCACAAGGTTATCCTCAAGCTAGATCTCAGGAATGCTTTCAATTCTATTAGTGAGGATGTCATCCCTCGTTCAGTAAAGGAGAAGAACCCTCAACTTTACCACTTTGCTTGGCAAGCCTATCGGGAGCCCTCCTAGCTCTCTTTTTGTGACAATATTTCATAATATCTGCCCCAAGGGTTCAACATGGTGAGCCACTCGGATCTGTTCTTTTCGCACTGGACATTGATGACATCACCAAGATGGCAGCTGACCTGGATTTGAATACCTAGTATCTGGATGACGTTTGGTTGGGGATCCTCCAGACAAGGTCCTTGCAACCGCGAAGTTCCAAATGTTAGCTCTGGCTCCTCAACCACCCAGCTTCACATCAACAAACTGTTGACATTTTTACAGTTTTTTTCTCTACCCCGGTTCCACCCTTATCAGCGTGGTGCTTCCTTGGAGTCCTAATTACTAACCAAGCTTTCGAGTCCATCTTTCGATCTAAGTTGGCTAACCTCGAACAACTTTTAAAAACCTCGAAGTCATTGAGCCGTACCAAGGTATATTTTTATAGTTAGGAATTATTTGTCAATTACTAAGTTGTATTTTTTCAGAGTTAGGCCCTCTTACAAATTTTCGCTGTCTCTCCAATACTTTGACGACCTAATATTCAGTGAGCTCAAGGACCTGGTCAATGTCTGACTCACTCCCGCGACCAAGCTTCCTTGCCCAAACGGTTTGGGGGTCTCGGTCTGAGTAATTGCTAGTCCTTGCTTTCTTTCCTCCATCCACGCCTGCTCCCTTTTAGTGGCTGACATCTACTTTCCAACGTGAAGATGGATAAAGCTTTACTACAGTGGAGAGAGCTGGGTTTGTCAGTTCCCGATGTCAGTTTTTCCACATATTATTAAATGTTTGTCAGTTCCGAGAGAGCTGGATTTGTCAATTCCCGATGGCACAATTTGCGTTCGAGCGAAATTTTTAACTCTCTCTTTGATCATTTTGATCAATTTTCTAGATGATGTTTACTTTCTGCTAGCAAAGTTCTCGAGGGACTGGATTGATGCCCTACCTGTGGCCAACCTTCTCAGGCAAGACGAAGTTTGCACCTCCATTTCACTCCGAGTGAGAACTGGTGTCTGTTGGGGCCAGAGATGTCGCTGTGAAAGGTCCCTCGACTCCATAGGCCTCCATAGTTTATTCTGCCGTCTGAATGTTGGTTGTTTCGCCCACAACACCGAGCTCGGGTAAATTGCCCCTCAATTTTGGAGCCGGCTGGATTATACAGAAGTGATGGGAAGAGACCAGACGGTCTTACCCTTTGTCTCTGGGTAAGAAGTAGTTGTCTCACCTGGGACGCCACAGTCAGTGACTCTTTTGCTCCCTCCCACATCATGGATGCCGCGGTAAATGTGAGGGTCACTGCTTCCATTGCCGAACGGAATAAAATCCGAAAATACCGGTAATTATCAAATAATTATATTTCCAGCTATGGCGTTCGAGACTTTTGGTGGAGATGGGCTGTTGACAGCGAAGTTCTTGTCATCGTTGGCGGCTCACCTTACTGAGGTTTCAGGTGATGCCCGTGAGGGTGCCTGGTTGTTTCAGCACCTTAGCCTCGCCTTCACTTGAAGTAAGGCTGCGAGCTTGTTGGCTTACCTAAAAGAACTCCGTTGATGATGGTTATGTGCAGCCGAATGTCGCTCTTGGTAGTGAATTAATGGCCATTTTTTATTTTGTTTCCCTTTCTTTCTGTCGCATTAATCGTGTATTTTGGTTCGTTGTATTTGTAAGGTTTATATCACAACAGGACCCAGCAGGCCTCGACAATGGAGACGGCAAGCGCTCTGACGGAATTACCCTCTTCCTATTCAAAGGAGGTAAATCCCTCATGCTGTGACACGTTCTCCACCTCCAACTTAGTCGCTTTGACCACAGCAGACCCCATTACTGAGGCCTGCAATGCAGAGGACAGGAAGACAAGCAAATATCGGGGCTTGTCCAACCGCTTCCTCATCACACCGGTCGCCGTCGATACCTCAGGCGTCCTCGGATACCATACTGCCGAGCTCCTCTGTAAAATAAGATTGTCAGCAGCCCGTCTGAGGAAGGGGTTACTTTGCAGCGGGTGTTGCTGGCCATTGTCTGGGGAAATGCCCTTGCAGTTTTGTCCGCGGAATGCAGCCCAAACACCACACTTCCCAGGCATTGTGCCTATCACCATCTCCCCCTCCCCTCACTTTCTTCTATGACCTCATAGTCCTTGCTTTTACCCTCCTTTTCCTCTCATTTATGGGCCTTTCTCCTACTTTCCTATACAATTAGATCTGCCCTTCTTGCTTGGTTTTGTTTTTATCCTTTTTGTTACTATTTCTTTCATATTTCTATCAATATTTGCAATGCTATTTATACAACTGTGAATAAAATTATCCACCTCTCTCTCTCTCTCTCTCTCTCTCTCTCAATATACACACACACACACACACACACACACACACACACACACACACACACACACACACACACACACACACACACACACACACACACACACATCAAGAAGGAAAATATTCATTTTCTGTTACTAAAATATATTAAGAAGAAATTTAAGAAATTCTTACATGGGGTCCTATAAGTTTAGGTTTAATCTTTTCTACAAATTCTTGGTCTGTAAATGGAATCCCTGCAATAATATAAAAATAATTATTGAAATCCAATACATAAAATTGAAATATTTAAATATTAAATATTTCAATAATAAATGAGATCTACATTAAAATTACACATACTTTTCACATCAGTTTCTCTCTAACTGGTTTGTTTTTGTAGAGTACTATTGAGTAGAACTGGCATGAATAATGGTGTTTGGAATTATTTCTGGGCAAGAATGTCAAAGTAAACTGTAGCATATTCCATCCTGATATAATTACTGGTAAAGAACATTATGTCATATTCAGTTAAATTTAACTGAATATCATATATAAATAACTAATTCTAACTCTAACTTGATAAACTCTAAACAAAAATATCCAAATAATAGTTTCAGTACAAATAATAACAGAAACATATCTATGGCTTAATGGACATTTTATAACACTTACCTTCTTTAGACAGTTATAACACCGTATTATATAAATATTTTTTATTCATTCATTGGAAGGATTGATGCAACCTTTAGTTTGCTGAAAGTTTTAGTTTTCATTAGAAAAATGTCACTGTTTATGTCTCACCCCATAGAAATACGTACAAGTATAACATATCTTTGATTGAAGGCAATCTTTGTATCAATGTTTGTGTTTGCATTATTTTTCCTGATCTTGCATTATTTTCCTAATCAGCTTTCTGACACCTCAAATATTTTTCTGTATTAGACGTTTTCCATGATCTAGATTCTAAATATATACAATGTCTTGTTGGTTTAGTTTGAATTTTATAGTAGACATATATATAGTGAGTGGTGGCAGTATTGGTAGAGTGGCGGAGAACATGCTTTGTGTTAGTATAGTTACGTCCTTTTACGTTCTGAGTTCAAATCCTGCCAAGGTTAGCTTTGCGTTGCCTTTCAACTGTACGGGGTTGATAAAATAAAGGTCCAGTAACACACTAGGATTGATTTAGTCAACTTTCCTCTCCCTCAAAATGTTTGACCTGGTATCTGAATCAGAAACCATTTTATAGGAGACAGAGGTTATAACATCCAACTCACAGAAAGATAGGTTGTTATGACTGGAATTTGGATTTAAAATTTGACTTCTACTTTGATTCCTACTTTGGACTATTGCGTTCTTCATGTTCACTCTAAACCAGAACATTAGTTTTGTATGAAACATTAATAAGTTTCTTTAATCTCTTTATCAACTCAATACTAAAAATTATATAAAACACATCTGACTTATCTCACATCAACAATAACATTTTGTTAAAACATGAATTTACAAAAAACATCTAATAATATGTGGAAAAATGCAATTTTAAAATAAAAGAAATGTAAAATTATAAGGAAAATTATAAGAAATGAAATATAACTTACGTTGAAATCTCAATACTATATTTGTAACAAATAATTGTTTCTACTTTTGGCACGAGGCCAGCAATTACCCAGTGCATTACTGGTACTTTATTTTATCGACCCCGTAAGGATGAAAGGTAAAGTCAACCTCGGCGGGATTTGAACTCAGACCGTAAAGGGACGTAACTACGCCGGAAAGCATGGCGTCCGACTCTCTACCGATACTGCCAATCCATATTTGTAACAAATAATATTGTTCCAAATATAACAAACATCCTAAACAGTTTCTGAAGTGATCGCATTTTATCCAATGAGAAAACTTTAGCTGAGAATAGATATCATATCTTTATTATATCTTTGTTTGGCAACTTTCACTGAAAATATAAATTGTAAAGGGAGATTGAAGATAATGTAGTCCTTGACAAACTCCACTGAATATATCAATTTAAATGGAAGGGACATTGAAGATAATGTAGTCCTTGACAAACTCCACTGAAAATATAAATTAAATGGAAGGGACATTGAAGATAATGTAGTCCTTGACAAAATCCACTGAATATATTAATTTAAATGGAAGGGACATTGAAGATAATGTAGTCCTTGACAAACTCCACTGAAAATATAAATTTAAATGGAAGAGAGATCCACTGAAGCAGATGTAAAGGTTCAAGTATCTTGGGCTTGTATTTACGAATGATGGAATGCAGGAGGCTGAATTATATATAACTGGACAACAGTTTTCAGATGTCATTCCTCATAGTGGTCGTTGGTAAATTCTTTTTCCGTCTTTTAAGGGTTTTCACTCTATTTTCTTTATACTTATATATATATATATATATATATATATATATATATATATAAGTATAAAGAAAATCAACCAAACCAACCACGCATATCTTTACTATCTCTAATCCTTCTATAGATTTAGAAAAATAACCAATAATATATTCTATAAAAAATGTCAAAACAACAGATGGGAATCTAATTACTCACTGCCACCAAGAATTCTCACTGCTATCGAAAAACCACTCCTTCAACTATTCTTCTAACAACTTCACCCCTCCCTCCTAATATTCTCTATAAAAACTAAATAGGTCCTCAGTAATATTATTCTGATGAAATGACAGTAAATAATAACATTGAAATATTGAATGTCTGCATAACTAAAAGTTTGTAGATAGCAGCTGTTTTAGGTTATGTAACTGTTATAGAAACACGTGTCAATAAATTCCTTTCAACTAAACTGTATCCATTCAAATCTTTATATATATATATATATATATATATATATATATATATATATATATATATATATATATATATACTCAGGACTTTCTTTATACTTATATATATATACTATATATATATATATATATATATATATATATACTCAGCACTTTCTTTATACTTATATATATATATATATATATATATATATATATATATATATATATATATATATATTATTTTATAGAAGGAGCTTCTACAGGACTAGTACTGTTTCATTCAGATGAAATCTTCAGGAAGCTGGGTGTCATATTAAGTTCTGGTATTTATACATTTAGGTAGTGGTAAGGGAGGGGTGGGGGAGTGGGGGAATGGTATTTAGATACACGGGACCACTTCATGGCACAGGCCGTTTTTTCTTTGGGGGGTGGTCAATTAGCCAGAGTGCTTTTTTGAAATAAATAAATGAGTAAATACATAAATAAATGAATAAATAGATAAAAGAAATGATAGATAAAATAAATAAAAGAATAAAAGAATTGTTGCCAATAGGTATAAAGTTATAGATAGATGGAATGATTTGTGTCGAGATAGGGTGGATCAGAGAGTGTGGAGTTGTGGTATAAGGTGTGCCCTTGAGGTGTGGTGTTAGAAGTGGTGATGGGTTCAAGTCTGACATTGTTATATATTGGGTTTAAAGTTTTGGAAGGAGTGCCGGAAGCGTTGCTGGCACGACGCAAACACTTCCGATTTTTTTATTAAGGAGGTTATGGTTTGAGAAGATTATAGTATGGGTCTCTAGTAGACAGAGGTTACAGAATTTATTAAGTGGTTTGTACGATGCCGCCTTACCTATCACTTCCCATTTAAGTGTATAAGATCTATTTATAGTTTTTAGATAGTGTATGTAGCTAGATAGTGAAGTAGAGTTGCCTAGACTGTGTTTTTTGAAAGAATGGAGATGTGAATTGTATCTGGTTTTGAAGCAGTTCGAAATAGAGCCTATATAGGTTTCAGAAGAGTTGCTAGTTATGACGGTGCATGAGTATATGATGTCCTTGATTAAGCAGTTTTTATCTAAAGCTCAGGTTCTATTAGATCTACAGTTACAATTATTCTGGATGTTAACCTGCCGGTTATTATGTTGTGTAGAAGTCTGGTTGCTAGGTATTGCATTATGGCTATGGAGGTTGTCGCTCCCAGCGTTATTGATTTCACTAGTGCTATTACTATTATTACTATTGATATCAGGGTTTGCAGATATAACGTTGTTTTGAAGGTTTACCCTCTGTCGTGTTTTAGTTTGTTGGAAGTAAGTATTAATTTTTCTTTTATTGCTACTAGCTATGTGGTATGCTATGTTAGGCGTGGTAGAGTAGGAGATTTTAATGGTGTTTTTGTTTATAAGACTATGGTACTTGTGGCCGGATGGGAAGTTTTTATCCAGAAGTGAGAAGAAAGCCTTAGGTAGGTTGGTAGAGACGTTTAGATTGAAAGGGGGGTTGAAAAATGTGTTATTTCTTCTTCTATTTTTGTTTGTATGTATGGTGAGATGCTTCCGTTTATGGTATTTTGGTGACCTCCCTGGTGTGGGTTACGTTTGTTGCCACCCTTCGTACTAGTGTGTATGTGGTTATTATTCTTATTACTATTTTTCATCATGGACATATTGTGCGAAATAATGTTGTAACTATATGTTTTTGTAGGTAGAAACACGATCTCATTATTATAGCCTGATCTAGCTAATGCCTGATTATAATATTGTGAGTTTTTGCTAAATATGTTTTCGTCATAAGATAGATTAAAGATTCTATTGGATATTCCCTTAGAGATAGAGTTTAATATTGATCTAGGGTGGTTAGACTTGGTATCTACGTAAATCAGTTTTCGTTAGGTTTATGGAATGGTGTATATATCCTAGAGTCTAGGTAGAGGGTGGCATCTAGGAAGTTAACGTTTTTAGTGTTTTTGTCTATGGTGATACTTAGGTTATAATTTTTGAAAGTCTTGTGCAATAGTTTTCTAGTTCTTTCTATATTAAATTTTTTTATAGTCTATAAGGAGAAGTGCATCATCGCGGTACAAACCACCATTGAGGTATGGAAGGTTCTTATGGATTTCGTTTAGTAAGTATAGGCCCACCAAATCAGTGACCTGCGCCGAGTCACTAGATCCCATGGTTATGTCGAAGTTGTTATGCGTATCCTTGCAGGTCCATAACTGGTCTTCAAAAGTGATTTCGGTTTTACGGGCCGCAAGTATGACATCAATCTGGGGTCTAGTCAGGTCACTATTGTTCATGGCCATAATTAGTGCCTTATTTAATAGGATAGGAGAAATAGAGGTGTAGTATGAATTGATATCAAATTGAATAAATTTGTTATCCTTGTTTTCCTTGATATCCTTAAACCATTCAATAACTTCACCTGTATTTCCCCATTGTTTAAGGTATATTTTATATATATGATTTTATCTAAAATTTTCTTACTGATAATGCCAATGTTAGACTTGGAAGGGCAGATTAGTCTAATTGAGGGGTTGCTAATGAAATCCTCCTTATGGTCCTTCAGAGAGAATCTAGGGTGGTTTGGGGTGTATGGTTGTGTATGTCTCTGAAGTCCTAGTTTGGACACTATACTACGGCCTTCTATATTAATTTCTTCTAAGTTTTTCATAGTAGTTTTCTTGTAGCTCTTATGTAGTTCATTATATATAAACTTTCTATATGTATCATAATCTAGGCTGTATATGTTATTAGTTTTGTCCGCATGCACAATAATTTTACTACTTGTTTTGAATCCATTAATAGAGGAGTTAAGTTTGTTTAAGAAGGTGTTGTTTTTATTACGATGCTTTTTGTATTTAATGTTCTTAACTGGTTTTATTAGGTCATTTTCAAAGGAGTTTAGTAGTGTGTTGTGAGGGGGGTTCTAAAAGTTTTAAAGCCGAAGGAGTCGAATTTGTTAGTATTATCAACTTTGTTAGATTTGTTTCTATCATAATGGAATGTCCTCCATCTCACTCTATTGATAAAGGAGTTGACACTGTTGATCAATAATTTCTCGTATGTATACTTGGATGGTATTGGTATGTTCTTGGTTGACATAGGGAGTTGATCTTTGATCAGCATACTGGTAATTTATTGTATGTCAGCTCAACAGTATGGAGCAGTTAATAATATTAAGGATACTATTTATGGTTATGTATATACTAAAACTTTTTATAGTTATGTATATTTTAAACCCTAAACAGTGAAGGTCAGTAATTTATTACTACCTTATTACCAGTAAGATAAATAGCTCAATGTAATAACATCAGTTGTTCTTCAGAGCAGTTATATAGAATTCTCAAGAATGAAAGCTATGTTCAAAGCATTTATTCACTTACAATTGTTTCATCCAAACCTAGGCTTCGTGTCTTCGGAGCATTTTTCAATGTTTGTACACATAATTGATCTCCTTTCCAACGCAAGAACAACTGATGTTATTACATTGAGCTATTTATCTTACTGGTAATAAGGTAGTAATAAATAGTATCCTTATTATATATATATATATATATATATATATATATATATATATATATATATATATATATATATATATATATATATATATATTAATTCAAAATATTAACAAAAATAGAACTTCTTGTGATCAAGTATATGTTATTATACATATTTCAGAGGTACTGAGCTAACTTCAACAGTACGTCCTCATCAGATAAAATAAGATGATGCATGACATACGCTGACATAGTAGATGGTTAAGATCAAGTCATGGTAGTGAGTAAGATATGACAAAACTCAATATTTATATACCTTAAGATTGAGACATGAAAAAACTTACATATAATACATATAATACAGAGGGTGCGTGTGAGAAAGCTTAAAACTTAAAAATACATAACAGCAATTTACATAACTGTTAGAGATTCATATAATTATTATATAATATATATATATAATTTTTATATATATATGTATAATATCGCCACCGACGAATGCGAAACCAGGAATCTTTAAAAAAACTTCCCGCCGAAGTTAACAAAGAACTTATTAGATCTACATAACAAAATTGCAAAATTACAAAATTAAATTGTTTAGAACTACATTCAAATATACCTATCTATACCAAGGATTTCACACATTATCGTTATAGGTAATCCACTTAGAGGTAGTCCAGTTAGAGTGCTCCGTGTTGTGGATGGTTTTAACGTGTGGCTTAGTTTGACTGAACAAGACGCTTCCATAGTGATGCAGCGAGTTCGCGGTAATTTCTATGTAGGTTATACTTGGAGTAATAATAATTAAAGAAAGAAGAGTAACATGGTTGGCTGTACAATAAGGGTTTTATTCACAGTGCTGACAATTGTTTCGTTGATCTGATAGGTCTAGAGCTCGCTAATCGCTTGATGTTGCGTCAATCGATCTCCAATACTTTCTTTACAACCAGTCAATACATCAGAGCAAGTGGATATGAGAATAATACGAAAGGCATGGCTTTTATAGAAGCGTGGTGTTAGACCAGAACAAGAACATCAGTAACAAAATATCTAGATAGTGAATAATTAATACAATAACATCAATACTAGTAAGAAATAGAACATGATGATAAAACAAGCATGGTAAACAAACAGAGATGATACAGATGTATGAAGTGACATGCGAAACCTACCATAGGGTACATTAGAAGTAGTAGTAGTAAAGTGATGAATTAACGTAGTTGAAGGGATAAATAATAAAATGTACTTAGAGTCAGATTTTGGAATCTCCACTTTAAGTGCAATTATGAGAGATTTAGATACAAATGAACTGTGGGTCTGAAACACGAACAACAATAAAACAGAGATTGATTTATGGTTTGACAGATAAGTGCTTGTAGTAGGTATTTTCTCCTGTTGTATCAACTTAGTGAGATTGGTGGAGGGAGTGTATAGAGATTTATGGTTCTATGGTAGCTGGTATTAAGTGAAATTGTGGATTCAGTATGTTAAGGTTTAGGTCGTTTATTCTAAATTTTGGGATTGCTAGTTCAGCGTATAATTAAGACAATAACATCAAAATAAAACATGCATGGTAAAGAGATAGAGAACATGACGAATAAAATCAGGGATAGGGTACATTGAGATGATAATAATAATAAGAAGAAGAAAATAAGAGTTTCAAAGGAGTGTAAGAGTAATAAGATAATTGTTTCTACATTTGGCACAAGGCCAGTAATTATCCCAGTGCATTACTGGTACTTTATTTTATCGACCCCGTAAGGATGAAAGGCAAAGTTAACTTCGGCGGGATTTGAACTCAGAATAGCAAGGGCCGTAACTCTATGCGTCAAAGCATGGCGTCCGACCCTCTACCGATACTGCCAATCCATGCCTAAGAGTAATAAGATAATCTAAGAGTAATAAGATAATGTACTTAGAATTAAGTTCATCTGTTAGAGTTCATGGGTCCTAATATGAGATATGTAGATATAATTGTGTGGTCCGAAAGAATAAACAACAGCAAAGACGAGATTGATTTAGTCGTTAGTCGTGGGTTCACATATATATTGACCTGTATCGCTCGTTTCTCTCGGTGTCCTGAAGTCATACCCATAGTGGACATAACAGCAGAGTCCGTTGCCCGAGGTTTCATTTCCAATTGGATTGCTCGCTTTGGTGTTCTTTCTAAAATAACTAAGGATCGTGGATGACAGTTCGAGGCTTCCTTATTTCGTGAAATATCACGACTCTTGGGTGCTCATCACATTCATACGACCAGCTAGCACCCAGCCTCTAACGGAATGGTGGAGAGGTTTCACAGACAGTTGAAAGCTGCACTCCGCGCTACTCCTCATCCGCAACGTAGGACCGAATTCTTGCCAATTGTGCTTCTTGGTTGTCGTTCTGCAATTAAGACAGATTTAGGTTTCTCTTCTGCTGAACTTCTTTATGGTACCACAATGACTCTTCCTGGCCAAATGTTAGCACCGGTGGATTCATTGCAACTTGACCCAGCATCATATGTCACCAGGATTCGTTCGTATTTCTCGGATCTTCCACCGATGAACCCTCGTGACCAGTCTATTTCTTCTGCTGTTCCATCGGACATCTCTACGTGGACGCATATTTTTATACGGAATGATTCCATCAAGGGACCGCTTACGTCACCCTATAAAGGACCTTTCCGTGTGCACACACCAAAACACTTTATAGTGGCTGTCAATGGTCGAAAAGAGATAATATCCGTTGACAGAGCAAAGAAGGCTTTCTCTGAAAGTCTCATTTCATTGCCTGACACACCTCGCACATACACTCCCACACCAACACCTTCACCTCCCCCGCAAACACCACATACCACACAACGTTATGTCACACGTAGTGGCAGAACAGTGAAATGGCCAAGTAAACTGTCAAAAACTGTGTATGTTTAGCCCCTGTTGGCATTAACATCTTTTCTCTCGCTACAATGACCTTCGGTTGGTCATTCGACTTCTCGTCTGAGAGGGGTGTCTTGTAGCGTTCTCTAGACAAAGGGAAGTAGCTGGAGTTACTTCCCGTTGGATTCTAGAGGATTCCTTGAACTTCCGGTCTAGGAATTATAAAGGAGGGAGAAAAGAGACATTTTCGCTTTTTTAGCGACCGGCTCTCGGACAGTTCACTCACGAGCGAGTTTGCTATAATCTTATTATATCTGTATCGAATTAAATTAGTGGTTGGCCTGCAGTGGTGTTTACCAAAGTAAGTAACCCTGTGACCAACTCACTAAAGGAGGATGTGGGTTAATGTGAAATGTGTAGTTACGTGTGTGCGAAAATGGTGCAAATGTCTGCGTGTGTCTAAGATTCAAAATGGATGTCGGTGTGTACGTATGTGGATGGTAAAGATCCGGAGGTAAAATCGCGTCGATATCCACGTGATAGATTCATTGTGGTAGGGTCGAAAAAAATGGCAAGGAAGAGGTGGAATGTTATAGGGTGCGCGCCACAGGACGTGGTCAAGATGGTCAAGTCAAAGGAGTGGAAGGAGAGTGTGGCAAGGGTGAAGATGTCAGGGCAATGTGTGAGAGGGATACATATATCATTATCTATAAAAGGCAGATTTTTGTGTCTGTATGTATGTTTCAATTTTATACATTTACACAATTCCAAAAATATTGAATGAATAATTAAGCAGAATGTTTACAAATATTCTAACTTGGGTCATGGGCGAACTTATTGGGTAAAAAATGCCACAATTACGGAAAAATCGATTTATTTCAACAATCGATGATTTCTCCTCTCTCATATGATATACGTTTCCTATATCTACTCCCTTCATCACCTCCCCTTAAAATTGCTACCTTCTCTTATAAGTGTTTGTGAAGAAGAGAAACATTGAAAAAAAACATATACACACATATATGTGGGTGCATACACACACATATATGTTGGTATGGTTACGATTGACGTCATAGAAACAGGAACGTTGGAATTTCAATAAATCAACGCATACACAGTTTGTTTTAGAAATAACAATAGCATATAATGATAAAGAGGGATATAATGATAAAGAGGGAGAGAGAAACAAACAGACACACTAAAAGACGGATATATGTGTGTGTGTTTGTATTAGCGCGTTCAAACTCCATTTCGAAGCTGACTTTCATTTACTAAACTGTAAGTTTTTCAATCGGCCTTACACTTTCAAACTATATTTTTCTGTATAAGTAACTTTAACCCTTTATTTTCGACATAAAAATACACACATACATACAAAGATCTGTAAAGTTTTTTGGGGGCCTTTCTTATCAATCTTTTTACATTCAATTATCAGCCTTATACTTTCAAAGTCAATTTTTATGTTGAAGTAACTTTCAACCTTTAATACATACATACATACATACATACATACATACATACATACATACATACATACATACATACATACATATACACACATACATACATATACACACATACATACAAATATCTGTCACTTAATTTACACACACATCGGCCTTACACTTTCATGCACACATACATACAAATACCTGTAAATTTTTTTTGGGGTCCTTTCTTATCAATCTTTTTACATTCAATTATCAGCCTTATACTTTCAAAGTCAATTTTTATGTTGAAGTAACTTTCACCCTTTATTTTTCGATACCCATTTACTTACTAACATTTGTATCACAACAACAATAACAATATTCATAAACAGACAGTAGACTTTCAAAGTCAATTTTTCTGTAGAAGTAACTTTCACCCTTTCTTTTGGACATAAAAGAGAAGTCGCCTCAGTCGACATACCGCGTCAGCAGTGGCGCAAAAGGCTACTATAGCAAACGAGTCCTCTGAGGAAAATGCTTCAAGACTTTCACAGACAGCCTTACGTTCAGCAGAATGTCGAGCCGCTGAAAGTTTCCAACAGCGCACCGCACGCATAGCCAAAATGGCTTCATACCAGGCTTCTTCCAGGGCTTCAGAGAGCTATGAACAGAGGTCGAAGCGCCTGGCTAGAAACGATGCGACTAATGCTGCTTCCAGGTCTTTGGAACGTTTAAAACAACGGACGGCTCGCCTTCCTACGAGCGCTGCGGCTATGACTACTTCCATGGCTTCTGAAGATGCAGACGGGCGGTCCATTAGCATTGCAAATGTTGCTTCTGCTATTGCTGCCAGACCTTCCCACCAACCACACAACCAATGTTCTACGTTCAAGTGTAACAGTCGACGGCGAGAAGCTGCACGCGGTGTGACGAGCCCCAACAGCCCTTACTGGTACCTACGGGCTTTCAAGTATGAGCAAAACGTTAATTACTCGATGCGCTCTGACATAAATATAGGCGAGATGCGCTTCAATTGCCAATTCTGCAATGCTACAAAGTGGGCTGGGGAGCCACCTGCAATGTGCTGCTTAAACGGTAAGGTCACCTTGCGCCCTCTTACGGAACCGCCAGAGCCTTTGAAGGAACTACTGACTGGTTATACCTCAAGGTAAAAAAAAAAACCCCTGATCCCCCCAATAAAAAACGCTCCTGGGAGTACCGGAAAAACTTTTGTAACGAATTTGATTCTCGCTAAGATTCGTCAGGAGAAAAAAGTTGCGTTGTCCGTTGCATCGTCCGGGATCGCTGCTACTTTGCTGCCGGGAGGCAGGACAGCACATTCAACCTTTAAACTCCCTTTGGATTTAGTAAAAACTGAGACACCAACATGCAATATCAGCAAGAGTTCACACAAAGCACTGGTTCTCAAAAGATGTTGCCTCATTGTTTGGGATGAGTGCACAATAGCACACAAGGGTGCCCTTGAGGCATTGGACAAGGCCCGGAAAGACATTAGGGATTCTACGGCTCCTATGGGTGGCGTAACCCTTCTGCTATCAGGGGATTTTCGGAAAACGTTGCCTGTCATCCCCAAATGGACAAGAGCTGATGAACTGCGTGCCTGTCTTAAGTCGTCCATGTTGTGGCTCCAGGTGAATAGTTTGTACCTGAGCACAAATATGCGTGCTCAATTGCATGGTGACAACATGTCTGCAGCACAGAACATTTTAGCACTTGGTGAGGGCAAGATCCCTGCGGATGACAAGGGCGGCATAGCAATCGACACCCTGTGCAACATTGTGAGCAGCCCTTCTGACCTTTGGGAAGCAGTTTTTCCTAATGTCTCATCTAACTTTAAAAACCTCGATTGGCTCAGCGAAAGAGCCATCCTTGCTCCGAAAAATACCATGGTTAATTTTATTAACGAGCAGCTGATTGAGAAGATTCCCGGTAAAGAGCACATCTTCAAATCAGACCCCGACGATATCGTTAATTATCCGGTTGAGTTATTAAATCTCCTTGAGCCCCCAGGGCTCCCACCTCACATTATTAAGCTTAGGGTTGGCTGTCCCATTATGCTAATAAGGAACTTGCGTCCACCAAAGCAGTGCAACGGTACTCGCATGGTCGTCAAGTCACTGACACCCACTTGATTGAGGCCACCATTGTAACGGGGTGCGGAAGAGGGGAGAATGTTTTCATTCCAAGGATGAACCTTTTCCCCTCGGCGTCAGATATCCCGTTCGATTTCCGGCGATCCCAATTCCCGGTGAGACCATGTTTTGCCATGTCCATTAACAAGTCACAAGGGCAAACATTGTCGGTGGCGGGCATCCATTTGGACGAGCCATGCTTCTCCCATGGCCAACTTTATGTTGCCTGTTCCCGCGCAGGGAGCTGGAATGGACTTTTTGCTTACTCTCCTCAACGGATGACACGCAATATCGTTTACAAAGAGGTGCTATAGATGTTGGAGCTATGCCGTCTGGAACACTATATCCTGGTAGGGTATCCAATGGCGGACAGATCTGACACCCAGCGGCATCAGGGCCACCATCTTGCAACTTTGGTCTACTAAATTCGCTATTGGAAGATTATTAACCCATCATTGATTGACCAAAATGCTAATTGGTTCGTAACTTTTAATAACCGGTTCAACTGCTTTATGCACTTAATTGATAAGCTTATTCGCTTTCAAACCACGTTTACCTGTATGTAACTTTTCATAGCAAATGAACAAACCCGAGCAACGCCGGGCTAAACTGCTAGTATATATATATATATATATATATATATATATATATATATATATATACAGAGGCGTGTCTAGGGAAAATGGCACCCAAAGCAAGCACTAAAATTGCGCCCCTGTCCAAACATCTAACACCAATCTTGTTTTTATTTATATTTATTTTATTCAAATATATCTAGCTAGAGAGTATTGTAGTAGGATATAGAACTAACTATTCAGTTGAAGAAGAATTCAAATGACTATGAAATGGGAATGCGAATTGAGGAATTAATTTGTAAGGTAAATGTGTGATAAGGATGAGATTAATAAGGAAAATAACCAAATCCAAGCACTCTTCATTAAATAAAAGTTTTACTTAACCATTTTAATTTAATCAACAGCTTTTTTCAAAGCCAACAATCAATGTCATTTATTGTTATTTGAAGAGTGAGTACATTGTTTTAGACGCCCTGTGACGCTTTATATTTTTAAAAATAAAACTATATCAAAATGAGTTACAGAATAGTTTAGTTGTAAGACAAATAAGTATTTGTTTATTTTATGCATTTATTCATTAATAAAGTCAAGCTCGTTTACAAGCAAATTAATTTCATCATGTCACCAAAACACAGCTCATCTATCGGGGGTGGGGGTGGTACAATTTTTGTCAAACGGTTGAAATTTTCAAGCGAAAGAGAAACTCACGAACAATATATAAAAATGACTTGAGAATAAAGGGACAAGTCAACATTGTGACATTCAGCAAAATATGAGACGGGAAACATAAATGTTAAGACAACAAGAAAGACGATCGCAACTTTCTGAAAGTGTACAGAACCTGAGACAGGAAACAGAAAGATTAAAACAAGAAGAAAGACTTTTGCAACAAATAGAAGTTCAATATGAAAATCAGCAAGAGTTGACAGTTACGATGCAAACTCGACGAGCACAAAGAACTCTTCAAGGCAGAATAAACTGTCTAAGAGCTGCCAATACAGTCGTTTTCTCTTTTATCCGTCTTCGCTTAACTGTTATCCCTGGTGAAACCAGGTACCTCAGCTACTATATTATATATTAACTCTTTAGCATTTACATTATTCTATACTTACTAGTAGATTTGCAGTATCGGTAGAGAGTCGGACACCATGCTGTGAAGCATAGAATTACGTCGCTTTATGATCTAAGTTCAAATCCCGCCGAGGTTAACTTTGCCTTTCATCCTTACGGGGTCGATAAAATAAAGTACCAGTAATGTACTGAGTAATTGTTGGCCTTGTGCCTAAAATAAAAACAATTATATTTTCACAGTAAAGGCTTTATTTTACATAATTATATATGTAATATCGAATCTACAAGATTTTGATGTCACTTACTTTGAGAACAATACCTTAATATCGGTATGAGCAGGCAGTTACAGCTGGTTTGAAAGCGGTAAGAGAATTCTGGCCGGATATGGCTGGTTTAAATGTTAAAGGGTTAATAACAGGTAAACAATAAAGATTTGAGTACTTACCTAATTTATGGAAAATAATGTCGATCTGTTGTAAGTTGTGATGTAGTCTTTATAGATGTCTCAATCAAGCTTTATCTGGTCTTCACTTTCTTTAGTTATATACTAGTATTATTTACATACTTGGCCATTAGCTACTGTACAAGATGACGATATATAACAATTGAAGCGTTGTTTAAAAATAAAAATATTTTGTGTTCTCACTGGATCGATTGAATAAAGCTACATCTGCTGACAAGTAAATTAGCCAAGGGTACATATTTAAACACACTCACTTTTAAACCGTATATTTTTACCTATGTTGCGTTTTCGAATAATCGTTATCGACCCAGTTATTAATTTCTAAAGATTTTTTTTCTAACCCCACCGCTCTTATCCGCCCCCCCATCCCCGCTTATTAAAAGTTGACAATTTTCTTTATACATTAGAAAATATAAATGATTAAAAAAGTACATTACTAGAAATCTCATACGTTATCAAATATATAGGATGGGTTGGGGGTCTCAATATGTAAACTAAACAACTAATTCTGGTTTTTAAAATAATCAACGGAGATAACCAAAAAACATTAATCTATATATCTAACACAGAGAATGTCTGTCTGTCTGTCTGTCTGTCTGACTCCCTAAAACTCGAGAACCACCCAACCGATTGTTTTCAAACTTTACACATGTAATACTTATGGTCGTGTGAGTGTTTTGAGCAAAACATATTTCCAATTTCCAATGCCATAGGGACCGCATTAGGTGATTTAGCGATCTACTTTATAATTCTTAGTCTTTCTGTTTAGATAGATACATAGATATAACGTCGCGCCCTTATAATATCTGTCTGTATGTCTGGCTGTCTGCATTACGACATTCTGACGCTATCTTTGTGTGTGTATGTATATATAATGTGTGTGTATATATATATATATATATATATATATATATAGCGTGTAACGTTTTTCGAAATATTTACTTCTGCGTTCACAGATTGATTTTTTTAGTTTCAGAAGATCCCGTTAAGGGTGAAAGCAGCGATTCTTTGCTTATACTTTAATCTGTTATTTTAATATATATATATATAATTATATATTCGTGTACAGATATTTTTGTATACACAATAACAAAATATAAGCAAACGTATTTATTTCACGAGGCTCGATAAGGATAAATATATATCAAATATATAAGAACTCTAGAGCAAATCCCGAGCAACACCGGGCCATTCTGCTAGTATATTACTAAAAGTTTGTGATTGCTTGCTTGCTTGTCTGTAATGTAATACAGCCGAAAGGGCGCATAATGGGAAAATACTTTGAAAGGAAGTTAAGCCTGAAATGGGAATACAAATGGAATAAAACAAGTTTCGCATAAATCGAAGCACGGGTTCCCGAGATATGGGGTTTTCTGGATACCTTCATAAACAGAGAGAGAGAGAGAGAGAGAGAGAGAGAGAGAGAGAGAGAGAGACATAGTGAGAGAGAGAGAGAGAGAGAGAGAGAGAGAGAGAGAGAGAGAGAGAGAGAAGGATAGAGAGAAATAGATAGTGGTTGAGAGAGAGTAGATTTAAAGAGACATAGTGAGAGGGAGAGATAACAGAGAAAGAGAATGGAAGAGAGAGAGAGAGCGAGAGAGAGAGAGCTGGTAGTGTTGTATATATATATATGTTTGTATATGTGTGTGTGTCTATGACCAGTGTATATAGATCACCGACACCCACATATATATATACACACACATATATATATATATATATATATATATATGTATACAAGCACACACATTTATATATATACATACGCACACGTATATATATGGGTCACGTTCACTTTAAAATATTTTTTAAATAATTAAAATATACCCAGACATGGATATAATGTAGAATGAAACTGGACGGCTAGAAGATGCGTACACATCGTAGCCGCCGAAGATCTGTGCGAAGGCCCGTGCTTCGAGAGATTCTGGTCTCGCTGATGGCCACTACATCTATGTTTTGTGACCTCAGGTCGTTGAGCAGGTGTTTCGCTTTTTGGTGACTTTTGTGGTGTTGGTGATGGTGGTCTTGGGGTTAATGATGGTGATGGTGTATGTGGTGATGGGGTTGGTGATGCTGGTGTGGATGGTAGCATATCCGTCCTAACTTTTTTGTTTGATAGTTTATTTGTTTCCCTCTGTATTTTGTTTTTGGAGAGGGTAGGAAGAGAAAGTTTTCTTTTTTGGTTTCTTTTTTCCTTTTTCCTGATACCGTTTCTCACTCCTCGTCGTCACAATCTGTCTCCAGTGCGATAGGTCGGGAAGTGGAAAATCCTCCACAGGCGTTGGTTTGGGTTGTGGCGTGGTGGATTGTGTAGACGCTGTGCTAGTTCTGGCGCGTTGGGTGGTGGTGGTGTTGGTTTTGCTACTGTTGCTGGGATTGTTGCTGTTACAGTTGCTTCTGTTGTTGCTGCTACAGTTGTTTCTGCCATTTCTGCTGCTGGTGGTGTTGATGGTTGAGTCACTGGGGTGGGTAAGAGAGGTGGCCTCAACCTTTTAGCCTGAGGGCAGAAAGCCCTTAGGTGGGTTCCTTCATCACAAACAACACACATAGGCCTTCTGCCCTCGACCATTACGGTGAGGTGGCTGCCGTCAGTGAGGTCTATTACCTCTGGGATCTCCTCAATGCTTTTTTGGTCCGCTTGGATCAGGAGCTCCATCCCAGATCCGGACCAGTTCTCCTGCTTTTCTTTAGCTATTTCGATTATCTTGGTGTTGGCCTCGATGCCGGCGAGGACGGCAGCTATTAGCCAGGAAATTTCGATGGCCGGTGGAACAGTAGCTTGGGACGAGTGTGAAATAGTCACTCCATGGAGTGTTCTCTGGCCTTCTGTGATGTTCCAAAGAACACGACCACGGTTCCATATTTCTGCCCACGTCTGATGTGGGTTCTTTTCGCCCACACATGTCCCAAAGCTTTTTGGATTTGGGACTCGGATGCCCGTTCTACTCGGCGCGATTTTATGTTAATTGTCCGATAAGACACGGTGCATAGGCGCCGATGACGATTTTATTAGGTGGGGGTGAGGCTGATCCTGTACCCATCTTTATTTACCATTCTCTTGACTTCATCTAATTCCTCCCGAGTTACCTGGATTGCTTCGCACTTTTTTGCTGCTTTGGCAAAAGACACGGTGGTTTTTGAGTTATTCTCATTGTTGTTGTTGCTGTTGTTGTTATCGTTACTTTTGTTATTGTTATTTTTAGTTTCAGTTGTGGTGGTGGTGGCGTCAGTGGTGTTCGGTGTGGAAGAGTCCATTCTGGGTGAATCCATTTCGATGGCACAAGATAATTTATTTTTTTCTTTTGTTTCTGTTGTCGCTGTGGTGGTGGTGGTGGTGGCGGCTTCAACACCTGCAGTCATTGGTAATGGCGGGAAAGGAATGTCTGCATGAGACAAATTTAAATTATTGCTACTGCTCATATTTTTAGTGTTGGCAAACGTAGTAATATTTACAATGGTGGTGTTGGTGTGAGGTGTTAGTTTGTGAGGAAGGTTCTCAGCTACTTGGTGTAGCTGTGAGTCGTCCATGATTTTTTCAAAGAAATTTTTTGTTTGATAATTATAAAAGTTTAAATTTTGGGCTCAAGACCCCAATCTTTTGAGTGTCCTTTTCCGAAAGCAAATTTTGTGACTTTATAAATAGTTAACAACAAAATGTTTACATAAATGGCAATTTTAAATAAACGAAACCAACAAACCTTTGCAGGGCTCACGATGATACGATTTCCTACGTAGGTCCCCAATAATAATAATAATAATAATAATAATAATAATAATAATAATAATAATAATAATAAAGGGAAGAAGACGCACGAGGTGACGGAGGTCATGAAATCGCTCCCGTAAGTTTTGAATTTTTAACATATTTAAATCATTTGTGAAATAACAACTCTTAGTACAAATGCTACGTAAAGCACCCGGCTTGAGCCCCAAAAAATTCGGACCCAAAATATATTGTTATAAGGCTCAAATATTCAAATATTCAACTTTGTATTGTACACTGTATATCCCAAAAAAAATGGCTATAAATGGAAGAAGAAGAGCCCCCCCCCCCCTCCTCTCCTCTGGCTACACTATATAGGACAGCTAAACTCACCAACACCAGAAACTAGATACACCACCCACCCCATCATCTGTGTACACTAAACACAACAGCATTTTCACCTTCACCGCCACCGCTCACTACGGCCATCATTACCACCACTATCCCATCACCGCCGCCACCACCCCTTGACTCCTTCACTGCTGCTGCCACCGCTACAGCACCATCACTACAGTAATACGGCTCAAATATTCAAATATTCAACTTTGTATTGTACACTGTATATCCAAAAAAAAATAAAATGGCTATAAATGGAAGAAGAAGAACCCCCCCCCCCCCCCCTCCTCTCCTCTGGCTACACTATATAGGACAGCGAAACTCACCAACACCAGAAACTAGATACACCACCCACCCCATCATCTGTGTACACTAAACACTACAGCATTTTCACCTTCACCGCCACCGCTCACTACGGCCATCATTACCACCACTATCCCATCACCGCCGCCACCACCCCCTGACTCCTTCACTGCTGCTGCCACCGCTACAGCACCATCACTACAGTAATACGGTCGCATCACCGCCACCACTGCCTCGGTATCGACATCACCACTGTCTCAGTATCGCCAACGCCGCCAGTCTCTGCTGGCTACCACTTCCACATTATAGAATTCCTACTACTAACAAAGAGGAAGGCATCAAAATATATAGATAGACTCAAAAGAAAAAAGAAAAAACAAACAACAAAAGCAGCACAGCAACAACAGTAAAAAACGAGAAAAACAGAGAAAAACAAAAACAAAAAAAGAAACCCCAAAAACGTAAAGAAAATAAGAATGAAGAGAGAAGCAGGCGGACGGACAGAGAAGAGGGGGGAAAAAGTAAAACTTAAAAAACAAAAACTAAGTCAGACATTCGAATACTACATTACAATGAAACTTATGCTTATTCATTTTTGGGGCCCTTTCTGCCCGTGTGTTTGTTTGTTTATGTGTGTCCGTATACAGCGTGGTGATAATGCCACACAAGGGCCAAGTGGGATGGCGGATCCACAGATGGCTATGTAAACATACATTCGCCAATCCTCGATAAGAGTGTTTAAATATCGAACATAAACAGTTCGAATAACGGTGAAATGGAGACTAGAACGTCATGTGACAGACTCTCACCCAACAGGTGCCCCCTGGCTCAGCAGCAGGAACCTGACTGTCAACCAAATACTGCTGATGTTGGAGGAAGAAGAAGAAGGAAAGGGGCCAGAACCAACTGGACGAAAGAATTGAATAGAACTGTTATGCAATGCTACCTGAAAAGTAACCCCAAGGAGAGGGGCTACAGGAAACGGATGCATAACATCTGGAACGAGATTGGTTTATTTAAATTAGATGAACAAAAATTGGCCGGACAGGCTCGGGTAATAAGAACTAATGGGTGGATAAGCGAGCTGGAACTGGAGGAACTGAGCAGAGAGAATGGCTTGGAGATGGCGGGTGTAGTATGCCAGACAAGCGAGCCGGCGGGAAATGAAGGTGAGGAGGTCCTGAGAACGGAGGAACCACCCGAAGCAGACAATGATCTGAATACTGAGATAAATAATACCTGGAACAGAGATACGGCCACTGAGGAGATGAATGCTGACGGGCTAGGACAAGATTCGGTTGACATCCTAAATTTAGTGGTAGATGAGTTGAACAATGATAGTGGGAGACCTATGAACCTAAGATTTGTAGACAGGAAAAAGTTAAAAGAAACAACAGCTAAGGTAAACAAAGTCATCCCATACCTTGAGGCGAGGAGTCTTCACCAGTGCAACAATATCCTCAAAGCAACAGCAAATACGGTGAGGAAACTACTTGGTATAAAAGCGAGAGGAAACAACAGACAAGAAAGAGCAGAGCCTTGGTGGAAGAAGCGACTGAGTGGGCAAATCGGGGAAATGAGAAATGACATAGGAAAGCTTGAGTCACTACTGAATGGGACACTAAAAAACATAGGCACTAAAAATAGACTGGAAATAAAATACAAAACTAGGAGTAAAAAACTAAATATTATCATAGAGGAATTGAAGCAACGCATTGTAGCAAAGAGTGCCAAAATCAGGCGATACGAGAACAGAGTCAGTCAGTATAAACAGAACCGCATGTTCGACAACAACCAGAAGATGCTGTTTGGACAGCTTGAGGGGAAAGAAAGAGGCAACGACTTGATCCCTGGGGCGGAACAAGCTAAAACATTCTGGAGAGGAATATGGGAGCAGGATGTTAGACACAATGCCCAGGCAGGGTGGATTGAGACAGTACAGAGGGAGATCGGTGAGCAGGCACAGCAACAGACTGATTTGAGTATCACAGTTGAAACTCTTAAGGGGCAAGCCAAAAAACTAACCAACTGGAAATCACCAGGCCCAGATGGTGTGCAGGGGTATTGGATTAAACATTTAACATCCCTCCACCCGAAGCTGACGGCCATGTTCAATGACTGCTTGGTGTCGGGTGAGGTGCCAGAGTGGTTGACAAAAGGTACCACAGTTCTGATAATGAAAGACCGAATCAAGGGTAATGATGTTACCAACTATAGACCTATCACATGTCTGCCCGTAATGTGGAAACTGTTGACGAGCATTGTGTCTGAGGAAATCTACCATCACCTCCACACAAACAACTTGTTGCCGGACGAACAGAAAGGATGCCGAAAGAAGTCACGTGGTACAAAGGACCAGTTGCTTATTGATAAGATGGTAATGGGGAATTGCAGGAGGAGACACACTGATCTTGCCATGGGATGGATAGACTACAGAAAGGCATTTGACATGGTGCCTCATTCCTGGATCACCAAAAGCCTGGAGATCTTCAGGGTGGCAGATAACATCAGACAGATGCTGGGCAGGAGTATGGGGTCCTGGGAGACAGAGTTGACATCAACTGGAGTATCCTTGGGAAGCGTGAAGATCAAGAGAGGTATCTTCCAGGGAGATAGCCTGTCCCCTCTGTTGTTTGTCCTTGCCCTGATGCCCTTGACCATTATGCTGCGAAAAGTGAGAGCAGGATACAAGTTGGGAAGGGGAGAGCTTACCATCAATCACCTCCTCTTCATGGACGATCTTAAGCTCTTCGGGAAAAGTGAGAAGGAGTTGGATGTGCTTGTTGACACTGTCCGTATTTTCAGCAGTGATATATGTATGCAGTTTGGTATTGGTAAATGTGGAGTCATTTCTGATGAGGAGGGGTAGATTGAGCAGAAGTAACGGGATCCAGATACCAACAGGTGAGATGATAAAGGAAATTGACTCTGAGGAAAGATACAAGTATTTGGGCGTTCTGGAGGCTGATGGCATAAAGAACAAAAAAATGAAGGAATTGTTAAGAACTGAATACATTCGGAGAGTAAGGAGCGTATTGAAGTCACATCTGAACAGCAGAAATGCCATAAGCGCAGTAAATTCCCGAGCTGTATCTATTATTAGGTACAGTGCGGGAATTCTGAGATGGAATGTTGCTGAACAAAAAGAAATGGATAGGAAGACTAGGAAGCTATTGACTATCTACAACATGTTCCACAAGAGGAGTGATGTCGATAGACTCTACCTAAGGAGATCTGAGGGTGGAAGAGGTCTTATCAGCATAGAGGACTGTGTTCAGATGGAGAAAAACAACCTATACAAATACGTGACCTATAGTAAGGAGCCAATGCTCAGAGCTGTACTGAAGGAGGGGACAGTAGGCCAGGGGATACCCAAGGAGGAAATAACATCAAGGAGGAAGAGCAGCCTTAAGGGAAAATCCCTTCATAGTACCTTCTTTGAGAAAACTGAATTTAGAGATCCACAGACATGGAACTGGTTGAGAAGAGGGGACCTCAAAAAGGCTACAGAAGGAATGCTAATGGCTGCGCAGGAGCAGGCCCTCAAAACGAAGTGGTTGAAGCACCATATCTACAAGAAGGAGGCTAGCCCACTGTGCAGGATCTGTGGAGAGAGAGAGGAGACTGTGGCTCACATTGTGTCCGAGTGTAAACACCTAGCCCAGACCCACTATAAGGGCTGGAGACACGATGTGATGGGCAGGGTGATCCACTGGCACCTGTGCAAAGTAAACAATCTACCACATTCTGAGAAATGGTATGAGCATAGGCCAGAGGCGGTGATGGAGAACAGTCAGGTGAAGGTGCTGTGGGATTTTAGGATACAGACGGACAAAAAACTGGAACACAATAGACCTGACCTGGTGGTTGTGGACAAAGAAAAAAGATCGTGCCTGATTGTGGATGTGGCCTGCCCGTTCGACACGAGAGTGCAAGAGAAGGAGAGGGAGAAAATTAACCGATACCAGGACCTAAAGTGGGAGGTGAAAAGGATTTGGAACTGCCATGAAGTCAAAGTGATCCCGATTGTCATAGGCGCACTGGGGACTATCTCCAAAGGTTTCCAGGGATGGTTAAAGAAAATCGGCCCCTTCACGCTTTTTGGAACGCTTCAAAAGGCATGCTTGCTTGGAACGGCAAGAACCCTCCGATACGTCCTGAATATCTGAGGCTGCAGGTAGTGGCTTGATATTCAATCCAACGGACTTTCCAGTTAACCAACATCAATGACTGAGATTTAAGGAATAACAATAACAATAATAATAATAATAATAATAATAATAATAATTTTTAACGAAGAAGGGAAGAAGACGCACGAGGTGGTAGAAGGTCATGAAATCGCTCCCGTAAGTTTTGAATTTTTAACATATTTAAATCATTTGTGAAATAACAACTCTTAGTACAAATGCTACGTAAAGCATCCGGCTTGAGCCCCAAAAAATTCGGACCCAAAATATATTGTTATAAGGCTCAAATATTCAAATATTCAACTTTGTATTGTACATTGTATATTCAAAAAAGAAAATGGCTATAAATGGAAGAAGAACAACCCCCCTCCTCTGTCTACACTATATAGAACAGCCAAACAACACCAATCTCACCAACACCAGAAACTAGATACACCACCTACGCCATCACCTCTCTGTGTACACTAAACACAACAGCCAGATAACGGCAATTTCACCGCCACCACTCACTACTGCCATCATTACCACCACTATCCCGTCACAGCCGCCACCACTCCTTCATTGCTACCACCGCTACAACACCATCACTAAAGTAATACGATCACATCACCACCACCACTGCCTCGGTATCGACATCACCACCACCACTGTCTCAGTATGGATACCGCCGCTACTGTCTCCCACATCACCACGCTGGCTGCTGCCACCACATTATAGAATTACTATTATTATTGTCTCAAATTTAAAAAAAAATGTTTAATTCCAATTTTACGGGAATATGTCAACACAAAATATAATAAAAATATATATTAAACATACGAACACAAACTCATAGATACTACATATCAGTAACCACAACCGCTGCCACCCCCCCCCCACCCCATCCATCATTGCTACCACTATCCCATCGTCGCCGCCACCACTCCTTCAATGCTACCACCACTATGCCCCTGTTAACTTGAGAGAGAAAGGGGAAGGTGGCGGTATCACTAGACAAGGGAGAGGCTAGCAAAAGATATAAATAGATTGACTTAGTGACCTGGCCACCGGCCAAACGTCAACATCAACAACTATGGGACTGCTGGCTCACCCCTTCCTCACCAACAATATAAAAAGCCCCGGCACCACCACCGACATACCCAACAACAATAACAGCCAACCACAACAAAAAGTATATTATATTATTGTAATGCACTGGGTCATTGCTGGCCCTGTGCCTGGAGTGGAGACAATTATTAATAATTTCATTCTTAAGCCACGCAATGCTCACATTAAGGAACCACTCATGATAATAACAATTTAAAAAAAACAACAAAAAGAAAACCCCGTGACCAAGAAATACCGGGATGGCGGCCGGCGGGGAATAGCCGTGTCTCTAGGGGAGAACGACCCCTCTAGTCTTGGTTGACACTCGTTCTAGAAGTGGTAACACGAAATGATTACCCCTTGGCGGATAAGGATAAAACGCGACAAAATAAAGTAAATGTCTAATGATAAAATCTCATACCGGATCGGCCGTCACCCGGGTAAAAAAGGGCCGCGTCCCTCAGAGAGAAACCAGACTGGGGTCCAAAAATCGGCTAATGGTTCAAACCTTCCCATCACTTCGGAGCTGGAGACCTCCCATAACCGGAATACTCCTACTGTTGGCCCTCCATGCTCACCACCAAGAAATCCAAAGAAAAAGAGAGAAAAATGGTCAAGGGAAGATAATAAAGAAGTCCTTGAGGCTTTCTACACTGCCATGTACTACCCATCAAATACATCGAATACAGAACAGACATACATCAACTGGAAAAAGAAACATCCCGAAAACAGAGGCTATATTGACAGTAACAAACTAGCCAATATACGAAGAAATATTGTAAGAAAAAAGTTACTAACTGATATAGAAATTGATCAGATCAAGCTATTAGCACAAAGTCAGCGAAGGGAAAATGAAACATGTGTCAGTGAAAACGAGGTAAACTGTAACACTTCGAATCCCAGGGTTGGGGCGGAATCACTGGCAACAGAACAAATTAAAGAAAGGATCGAAAAAGTGGAGGGAGTGCATGCTCAGGATGAAACTCCAAATGAAAATAATGAGATCGTAAATAATAAAGAAATGAATGAGAATGAACTTGCCAACTTGAAGGATGAAATTATGATCGAATGGATGAAAATGAAAGAATCTGACATGGGGCAACGAGAGACCCTCCCTAAGATCCAGAACTCCAAACAGAACCAAAAGATAATACACAAGACTAACATAATTCTCAAAAACATTATCATCACAAACAAACTAAACATTACTGATTTAAATCATCTCTATTATGCATCGGCTAAAGTCACCACTCACTTATGTGGAGTGAAGACGAAAAAACAAAGGAATTCCCACAAGAAATCTACTTGGCAAGAGAACATCAATCGCCAAATAAACCTTCTCCGATCTGACATAGAAATTTTAACAAACTATAAAGTAGGTGAACATGTTAAACAAACTAAACTTAGAAAATTGAAAAAAAAGTACAGTATAAAATCAACATGTGACATAGACATGCTGATAGAAATAATCAAGCAAAAAGTGTCGGCCAAAGCTGCTCGTATAAGGCGCTTTGAAAAACGATCTAGATTCTATAAGGACAATAATATGTTCAAAAACAACCAAGGAAGATTGTCATAATAGACACAAAAATCTATCGATTGCTTGGATAGATTATAAAAAAGCATTCGATAGTTTGCCACACAGTTGGATTGAAAAATGTTTAGAGATTTTCAAAATATCCCCCGTTGTCAGGAGGTTTTTGTCATTCAGTATGAAGACATGGAAAACGACACTCCTTTTGAATAGTGAAACAAAATCACTGGAAGCTGGAGAAGTTAATATTAATTGTGGAATTTTTCAGGGTGACTCTTTATCACCGCTTTTATTCTGCATCGCACTTATACCATTAAGTAAAATGCTCAATGAAACAAAACATGGATATAAAGTCTATGACAAAACCATTAATCACTTGTTCTACATGGATGACCTGAAACTATTTGCAAAAAATGATGAACAATTGCAAGGGCTATTATCCACTGTGAGGCAGTTCAGTGATGACATTAAAATGGAGTTTGGACTAGATAAATGCGCCAAAGCAACGTTCACCAGAGGAAAGCTGCTGAAAAGTTCAGACATTAATCTTGATCGGGGGAACGTGATAAGAGAACTTGATCAAGAAAAAACTTACAAATATCTAGGTGTTTGTGAAGGAGACGGAATCAAGCACTCGACAATGAGGGAAAGGATAAGGAAGGAATGTTACCGCAGAGTAAGAGCAATCTTAAGAACGGAATTGAATGCAAGGAATAGGATCGATGCCATAAACACGCTTGCCATACCAGTAAAGAAAGAACTGTTACAGAAACTGGCTAAGAAATGACAAGAAAAGCCTCTGTATGGAAAATACCCAGAGCGAGCTAACAATCCTGATGTTGACAAAACTTTAACCCATCAGTGGTTGGCATCCTCTGGACTGAAATCGGAGACTGAAGGACTGATTATATCGGCACAAGATCAGTGTCTGCCAACAAAAAATTACCAAGCCAACATAATAAAAAAAATGGATGCAGCCCATTATGCCGTGTATGCAAAAAACAACCAGAGACCATTGACCATATAATTTCAATGTGCAGTCCTATAGCTCCAACCGAATACCTAAACAGGCATGACAGAGCTGCACAATAAATACATTGGATAATGCGTAAGCATTTTGATCTGCCCCATCAAAAGAATTGGTGGGAGCATCAACCACCTCCCATACTTGAAAAAGATCACATCTCAATCTTGTGGAACTTTAGCATCGAAACAGACCGAAATATAGATGCAAACAGACCTGATATAATATTGAAAGACTTTCAAAAGAGGGTATGCCTGCTAATTGATATGTCTGTTCCAATAGACAAGAATGTATCTATAAAAACATTTGAAAAATTGAGCAAGTATAAGGACCTGGAGATAGAAATTGGAAAAATGTGGAAATTGAGAACTAAAACAATACCAGTGGTTGTAGGCTCTCTGGGAATGATACCTAAGGGGTCTAATGATTACTTATCGCAAATCCCAGGAAACCCGCGTATAGGAGAAATACAAAAGATAGTACTAATGGGAACTGCCCATATACTAAGGAAGATTCTGTCAATATAAGTACATCACAAGTCTAAATACTAAAGATGCATGTGTGAATATGTATGTTCTTTCTTGAAGATGGCGGACCTTGTTGTCTCTTGAGGTCACTGGTTGTGACTTGGTGATAACTCGTATGAACATAAAGCAAGATAAATGCAACTGTAATAATAATAATAATAATAATAATAATAATAATAATAATAATAATAAAAAATCCCTTCATAGTACCTTCTTTGAGAAAACTGAATTTAGAGATCCACAGACATGGAACTGGTTGAAAAGAGAAGACCTTAAAAAGGCTACAGAAGGAATGTTAATGGCTGCGCAGGAGCAAGCTCTCAAAACGAAGTGGTTGAAACACCACATTTACAAGGAGGAGGCTAGCCCACTGTGCAGGATCTGTGGAGAGAGAGAGGAGACTGTGGCTCACATTGTATCCGAGTGTAAACACCTAGCCCAGACTCACTATAAGGGCTGGAGACATGATGTGATGGGCAGGGTGATCCACTGGCACCTATGCAAAGTAAACAATTTACCACGTTCTGAGAAGTGGTATGTGCATAAGCCAGAGGCGGTGATAGAAAACGATCAGGTGAAGGTGCTGTGGGATTTTAGGATACAGACGGACAAGAAACTGGAACACAATAGACCTGACCTGGTGGTTGTGGACAAAGAAAAAAGATCGTGCCTGATTGTGGATGTGGCCTGCCCGTTCGACACGAGAGTGCAAGAGAAGGAGAGGGAGAAAATTAACCGATACCAGGACTTAAAGTGGGAGGTAAAAAGGATTTGGAACTGCCATGAAGTCAAAGTGATCCCGATTGTCATAGGCGCACTGGGGACTATCTCCAAAAGTTTCCAGGGATGGTTAAAGAAAATCGGCCCCTTCACGCTTTTTGGAACGCTTCAAAAGGCATGCGTGCCTTGGAACAGCAAGAACCCTCCGATACGTCCTGAATATCTGAGGCTGCAGGTAGTGGCTTGATATTCATTCCAACGGACTTTCCAGTTAACTAACATCAATGACTGAGATTCAAGGAATAACAACAACAATAATAATAATAATAATAATAATAATAATAATAATAATAATAATAATAATAATAATAATAATAATAATAATAACAGGGTGATCCACTGGCACCTGTGCAAAGTAAACAATCTACCACATTCTGAGAAATGGTATGAGCATAGGCCAGAGGCGGTGATGGAGAACAATCAGGTGAAGGTGCTGTGGGATTTTAGGATACAGACGGACAAGAAACTGGAACACAATAGACCTGACCTGGTGGTTGTGGACAAAGAAAAAAGATCGTGCCTGATTGTGGATGTGGCCTGCCCGTTCGACACGAGAGTGCAAGAGAAGGAGAGGGAGAAAATTAACCGATACCAGGACCTAAAGTGGGAGGTGAAAAGGATTTGGAACTGCCATGAAGTCAAAGTGATCCCGATTGTCATAGGCGCACTGGGGACTATCTCCAAAAGTTTCCAGGGATGGTTAAAGAAAATCGGCCCCTTCACGCTTTTTGGAACGCTTCAAAAGGCATGCTTGCTGGGAACAGCAAGAACCCTCCGATACGTCCTGAATATCTGAGGCTGCAGGTAGTGGCTTGATATTCAATCCAACGGACTTTCCAGTTAACCAACATCAATGACTGAGATTCAAGGAACAACAATAATAATAATAATAATAGTAATAATAATAATAATAATAATAATAATAATAATAATAATAATAATAATAATAATAATAATAATAATAATAATAATAATAATAATAATAATAATAATCTTACGGGAGTCATAGGCGCACTGGGGACTATCTCCAAAAGTTTCCAGGGATGGTTAAAGAAAATCGGCCCCTTCACGCTTTTTGGAACGCTTCAAAAGGCATGCTTGCTTGGAACAGCAAGAACCCTCCGATACGTCCTGAATATCTGAGGCTGCAGGTAGTGGCTTGATATTCAATCCAACGGACTTTCCAGTTAACCAACATGAATGACTGAGATTCAAGGAATAACAACAATAATAATAATAATAATATAAAGGGAAGAAGACGCACAAGGTGGTAGAAGGTCATAAAATCGCTCCCGTAAGTTTTTGATTTTTAACATATTTAAATCAATTGTGAAATAACAATTCTTAGTACAAATGTTGCATAAACCACCGAATCAAGTCCCATAAAAATTCGGATCCATATTATATTGTTATATCGCTCAAATATTCAATTTTGTATTATATATTTTGTATTCAAAAAACAAAATGGTTATAAATGGAAGCAAACACCCTCTGTCTACACTATATAGAACAGCCAAATAACAGCAATTTCACCAACACCAGAAACTTGATACACCACCTACCCCATCACACTAAATATAACAGCCAGATAACGGCAATTTCACCACCACCACCACCAATCCCAGCATCATAATAATAATTACTATTATTATTGTCTCAAGTTTTAACAAAATGTTTAATTCCAATTTTATGGGAATATGTCAACACAATATATATTAAATATACGCGACACAAACTTACAGATACTACATATCACAAAACTCAGTAACGACAACGCCACCGCCGCCACCACTCCATCCATCATTGCTACCACTATCCCATCACCGCCGCCACCACTCCTTCATTGCTACCACCACTATTCCCCTGTTAACTTGAGAGAGAAAGGGGAAGGTGGCGGTATCACTAGACAAGGGAGAGGCTAGCAAAAGATATAAATAGATTGACTTAGTGACCTGGCCACCGGCCAAACGTCAACATCAACAACTATGGCACTGCTGGCTCACCCCTTCCTCACCAACAATATAAAAAGCCCGATCACCACCACCGACATAGCCAACAACAATAACAGGCAACTTCAGCAAAAAGTATATTATATTATTGTAATGCACTGGGTGATTGCTGGCCCTGTGCCTGGAGTGGAGACAATTATTAATAATTTCATTCTTAAGCCACGCAATGCTCACATTAAGGAACCACTCATGATAATAACAATTAAAAAAAAACAACAAAAAGAAAAGCCCGTGACCAAGAAATACCGGGATGACGGCCGGCGGGGAATAGCCGTGTCTCTAGGGGAGAACGACCCCTCTAGTCTTGGTTGACACTCGTTCTAGAAGTGGTAACACGAAATGATTACCCCTTGGCGGATAAGGATAAAACGCGACAAAATAAAGTAAATGTCTAATGATAAAATCTCATAACGGATCGGCCGTCACCCGGGTAAAAAAGGGCCGCGTCCCTCAGAGAGGAACCAGACTGGGGTCCAAAAATCAGCTAATGGTTCAAACCTTCCCATCATTTCGGAGCTGGAGACCTCCCATAACCGGAATACTCCTACTGTTGGCCCTCCATGCTCACCACCAAGAAATCCAAAGAAAGAGAGAGAAAAATGGTCAAGGGAAGATAATAAAGAAGTCCTTGAGGCTTTCTACACTGCCATGTACTACCCATCAAATACATCGAATACAGAACAGACATATATCAACTGGAAAAAGAAACATCCCGAAAACAGAGGCTATATTGACAGTAACAAACTAGCCAATATACGAAGAAATATTGTAAGAAAAAAGTTACTAACTGATATAGAAATTGATCAGATCAAGCTATTAGCACAAAGTCAGCGAAGGGAAAATGAAACATGTGTCAGTGAAAACGAGGTAAATTGTAACACTTCGAATTCCAGGGTTGGCGCGGAATCACTGGCAACAGAACAAATTAAAGAAATGATCGAAAAAGTGGAGGGAGTGCATGCTCAAGATGAAACTCCAAATGAAAATTGTGAGATCGTAAATAATAAAGAAATGAATGAGAATGAACTTGCCAACTTGAAGGATGAAATTATGATCGAATGGATGAAAATGAAAGAATCTGACATGGGGCAACGAGACACCCTCCCTAAGATCCAGAACTCCAAACAGAACCAAAAGATAATACACAAGACTAACATAATTCTCAAAAACATTATCATCACAAACAAACTAAACATTACTGATTTAAATCATCTCTATTATGCATCGGCTAAAGTCACCACTCACTTATGTGGAGTGAAGATGAAAAAACAAAGGAATTCCCACAAGAAATCTACTTGGCAAGAGAACATCAATCGCCAAATAAACCTTCTCCGATCTGACATAGAAATTTTAACAAACTATAAAGTAGGTGAACATGTTAAACAAACTAAACTTAGAAAATTGAAAAAAAAGTACAGTATAAAATCAACAAGTGACATAGACATGCTGATAGAAATAATCAAGCAAAAAGTGTCGGCCAAAGCTGCTCGTATAAGGTGCTTTGAAAAACGATCTAGATTCTATAAGGACAATATGTTCAAAAACAACCCAGAAAAATTGGTAAGTCAACAATAACTGCTAAATCAATACCACCCAAGGAGGAAGTGCAAGAATTTTGGGAAAAGATCTGGGCCGGAGAAAAATTCATAACATACATGACCCATGGATAGACAGACAAATGAAAAATACAGCTCACCTTGAGGAACAAATATGGGAAAATATAACAGTTGAACAGTTGCGCTTGGCTCGAAGAAAAACCATCAAATGGAAATCCCCAGGAAAAGACAAAATACAAAACTTTTGGATAAATGCCTTCACAGAGTCTCATGAGCTGTTAGCCCAACTTTACAATGAAATAGTTAAGGAGCCAGAAAAGATACCAGCATGGCTAGTTAACGGCATTACATTCCTGCTTCCAAAGAATGATGAGACAAACAATACCAAAAATTACAGACCGATAACTTGCTTGACCACAATGTATAAAATGTTAACATCAGTCCTAACTGAACACACATATGACCATCTGATAACAAATGACCTATTTCCCATTGAGCAGAAAGGGTGTAAACGAGGCTCATATGGCTGTAAGGATCAGCTTCTGGTTAACAAAATGATACTGGAAGATTGTCATAATAGACACAAAAATCTATCGATTGCTTGGATAGATTATAAAAAAGCATTCGATAGTTTGCCACACAGTTGGATTGAAAAATGTTTAGAGATTTTCAAAATATCCCCCGTTGTCAGGAGGTTTTTGTCATTCAGTATGAAGACATGGAAAACGACACTCCTTTTGAATAGTGAAACAAAATCACTGGAAGCTGGAGAAGTTAATATTAATTGTGGAATTTTTCAGGGTGACTCTTTATCACCGCTTTTATTCTGCATCGCACTTATACCATTAAGTAAAATGCTCAATGAAACAAAACATGGATATAAAGTCTATGACAAAACCATTAATCACTTGTTCTACATGGATGACCTGAAACTATTTGCAAAAAATGATGAACAATTGCAAGGGCTATTATCCACTGTGAGGCAGTTCAGTGATGACATTAAAATGGAGTTTGGACTAGATAAATGCGCCAAAGCAACGTTCACCAGAGGAAAGCTGCTGAAAAGTTCAGACATTAATCTTGATCGGGGGAACGTGATAAGAGAACTTGATCAAGAAAAAACTTACAAATATCTAGGTGTTTGTGAAGGAGACGGAATCAAGCACTCGACAATGAGGGAAAGGATAAGGAAGGAATGTTACCGCAGAGTAAGAGCAATCTTAAGAACGGAATTGAATGCAAGGAATAGGATCGATGCCATAAACACGCTTGCCATACCAGTAGTAACCTACAGTTACAATGTCATCAACTGGTCAAGCACAGACATCCGTAGGCTCGATACAAAAATTAGAAAATTCTTAACCATGCACAGAATGCATCACTCTAAGGCAGATATAGATAGAATATATCTCCCTAGGAAAGAAGGAGGACGTGGGTTAACCCAGTTAGACATTGCGTTGAAAACTGCAACAATTGGATTATCTACATATCTAAGGGAATCACATGATTGGATGATCAAACTCGTTTTGAAACACGAAAGCATCAAAAGATCATATTCCATTACAAAAGATGCACAAAGATACAATAATGGACTACAAATTTCAGAAGTCCCATTTACTGCTGAAATGGAAAACACAGAAAAAGCAAAGCAGGTAAAAGTAACTGCAAAGAAAGAACTGCTACAGAAACTGGCTAAGAAATGGCAAGAAAAGCCTCTGTATGGAAAATACCCAGAGCGAGCTAACAATCCTGATGTTGACAAAACTTTAACCCATCAGTGGTTGGCATCCTCTGGTCTGAAATCGGAGACTGAGGGACTGATTATATCAGCACAAGATCAGTGTCTGCCAACAAAAAATTACCAAGTCAACATAATAAAAAATGGATGCAGCCCATTATGCCGTGTATGCAAAAAACAACCAGAGACCATTGACCATATAATTTCAATGTGCAGTCCTATAGCTCCAACCGAATACCTAAACAGGCATGACAGAGTTGCACAATACATACATTGGATAATGTGTAAACATTTTGACCTACCCCATCAAAAGAATTGGTGGGAGCATCAACCACCTCCCATACTTGAAAAAGATCACATCTCAATCTTGTGGAACTTTAGCATCGAAACAGACCGAAAAATAGATGCAAATAGACCTGATATAATATTGAAGGACTTTAAAAAGAGGGTATGCCTGCTAATTGATATGTCTGTTCCAATAGACAAGAATGTATCTATAAAAACATTTGAAAAATTGAGCAAGTATAAGGACCTGGAAATAGAAATTGGAAAAATGTGGAAATTGAGAACTAAATCAATACCAGTGGTTGTAGGCTCTCTGGGAATGATACCTAAGGGGTCTAATGACTACTTATCGCAAATCCAAGGAAACCCGCGTATAGGAGAAATACAAAAGATAGTACTAATGGGAACTGCCCATATACTAAGGAAGATTCTGTCAATATAAGTACATCACAAGTCTAAACACTAAAGATGCATGTGTGAGTATGTATGTTCTTTCTTGAACATGGCGGACCTTGTTGTCTCTTGAGGTCACTGGTGGTGACTTGGTGATAACTCGTATGAACATAAAGCAAGATAAATGCAACTGTAATGATAATAATAATAATAATAATAATAATAATAATAATAATAATAATAATAATAATAATAATAATAATAATAATAATAATAATAATAATATAGGGAAGAAGACGCACGAGGTGACGGAGGTCATGAAATCGCTCCCGTAAGTTTTGAATTTTTAACATATTTAAACCATTTGTGAAATAACAACTCTTAGTACAAATGCTACGTAAAGCACCCGGCTTGAGCCCCAAAACATTCGGACCCAAAATATATTGTTATAAGGCTCAAATATTCAAATATTCAACTTTGTATTGTACACTGTATATCCAAAAAAAAAAATGGCTATAAATGGAAGAAGAACCCCCCCTCCTCTCCTCTGGCTACACTATATAGGACAGCTAAACTCACCAACACCAGAAACTAGATACACCACCCACCCCATCATCTGTGTACACTAAACACAACAGCCAGATAACGACACATTTTCACCTTCACCGCCACCGCTCACTACGGCCATCATTACCACCACTATCCCATCACCGCCGCCACCACCCCTTGACTCCGCTACAGCACCATCACTACAGTAATACGGTCACATCACCGCCACCACTGCCTCGGTATCGACATCACCACCACCACTGTCTCAGTATCGCTAACGCCGCCAGTCTCCCACTTCCCTCTGCTGGCTGCTACTTCCACATTGTAGAATTCCTACTACTAACAAAGAGGAAGGCATCAAAATATATAGATAGACTCAAAAGAAAAAAGAAAAAACAAACAACAAAACCAAAGCAGCACAGCAACAACAGCAAAAAACGAGAAAACAAACAGAGAAAAACAAAAACAAAAAAAAGAAACCCCCAAAACGTAAAGAAAATAAGAATGAAGAGAGAAGCAGGCGGACGGACAGAGAAGAGGGGGGAAAAAGTAAAACTTAAAAAACTAAAACTAAGTCAGACATTCGAACACTACATTACAATGAAACTTATGCTTATTCATTTTTGGGGCCCTTTCTGCCTGTGTGTTTGTTTGTTTATGTGTGTTCGTATACAGCGTGGTGATAATGCCACACAAGGGCCAAGTGGGATGGCGGATCCACAGATGGCTATGTAAACATACATTCGCCAATCCTCGATAAGAGTGTTTAAATATCGAACATAAACAGTTCGAATAACGGTGAAATGGAGACTAGAACGTCATGTGACAGACTCTTACCCAACAGGTGCCCCCTGGCTCAGCAGCAGGAACCTGACTGTCAAACAAATACTGCTGATGTTGGAGGAAGGAGAAGAAGGAAAGGGGCCAGAACCAACTGGACGAAAGAATTGAATAGAACTGTTATGCAATGCTACCTGAAAAGTAACCCCAAGGAGAGGGGCTACAGGAGACGGATGCATAACATCTGGAACGAGATTGGTTTATTTAAATTAGATGAACAAAAATTGGCCGGGCAGGCTCGGGTAATAAGAACTAATGGGTGGATAAGCGAGCTGGAACTGGAGGTACTGAGCAGAGAGAATGGCTTGGAGATGGCGGGTGTAGTATGCCAGACAAGCGAGCCGGTGGGAAATGAAGGTGAGGAGGTCCTGAGAACGGAGGAACCACCCGAAGCAGACAATGATCTGAGTACTGAGATAAATAATACCTGGAACAGAGATACGGCCACTGAGGAGATGAATGCTGACGGGCTAGGACAAGATTCGGTTGACATCCTAAATTTAGTGGTAGATGAATTGAACAATGATAGTGGGAGACCTATGAACCTAAGATTTGTAGACAGGAAAAAGTTAAAAGAAACAACAGCTAAGGTAAACAAAGTCATCCCATACCTTGAGGCGAGGAGCCTTCACCAGTGCAACAATATCCTCAGAGCAACAGCAAATACGGTGAGGAAACTACTTGGTATAAAAGCGAGAGGAAACAACAGACAAGAAAGAGCAGAGCCGTGGTGGAAGAAGCGACTGAGTGGGCAAATCGGGGAAATGAGAAATGACATAGGAAAGCTTGAGTCACTACTGAATGGGACACTAAAAAACATAGACACTGAAAATAGACTGGAAATAAAATACAAAACTAGGAGTAAAAAGCTAAATATTATCATAGAGGAATTGAAGCAACGCATTGTAGCAAAGAGTGCAAAAATCAGGCGATACGAGAACAGAGTCAGTCAGTATAAACAGAACCGCATGTTCGACAACAACCAGAAGATGCTGTTTGGACAGCTTGAGGGCAAAGAAAGAGGCAACGACTTGATCCCTGGGGCGGAACAAACTAAAACATTCTGGAGAGGAATATGGGAGCAGGATGTTAGACACAATGCCCAGGCAGGGTGGATTGAGACAGTACAGAGGGAGATCGGTGAGCAGGCACAGCAACAGACTGATTTGAGTATCACAGTTGAAACTCTTAAGGGGCAAGCCAAAAAACTAACCAACTGGAAATCACCAGGCCCAGATGGTGTGCAGGGGTGTTGGATTAAACATCTAACATCCCTCCACCCGAAGCTGACGGCCATGTTCAATGACTGCTTGGTGTCGGGTGAGGTGCCAGAGTGGTTGACAAAAGGTACCACAGTTCTGATAATGAAAGACCGAATCAAGGGTAATGATGCTACCAACTATAGACCTATTACATGTCTGCCCGTAATGTGGAAACTGTTGACGAGCATTGTGTCTGAGGAAATCTACCATCACCTCCACACAAACAACTTGTTACCGGACGAACAGAAAGGATGCCGAAAGAAGTCACGTGGTACAAAGGACCAGTTGCTTATTGATAAGATGGTAATGGGGAATTGCAGGAGGAGACACACTGATCTTGCCATGGGATGGATAGACTACAGAAAGGCATTTGACATGGTGCCTCATTCCTGGATCACCAAAAGCCTGGAGATCTTCAGGGTGGCAGATAACATCAGACAGTTGCTAGGCAGGAGTATGGGGTCCTGGGAGACAGAGTTGACATCAACTGGAGTATCCTTGGGAAGCGTGAAGATCAAGAGAGGTATCTTCCAGGGAGATAGCCTGTACCCTCTGTTGCTTGTCCTTGCCCTGATGCCCTTGACCATTATGCTGCGAAAAGTGAGAGCAGGATACAAGTTGGGAAGGGGAGAGCTTACCATCAATCACCTCCTCTTCATGGACGATCTTAAGCTCTTCGGGAAAAGTGAGAAGGAGTTGGATGTGCTTGTTGACACTGTCCGTATTTTCAGCAGTGATATATGTATGCAGTTTGGTATTGGTAAATGTGGACTCATTGTGATGAAGAGGGGTAGGTTGAGCAGAAGTAACGGGATCCAGATACCAACAGGTGAGATGATAAAGGAAATTGACTCTGAGGAAGGATACAAGTATTTGGGCGTTCTGGAGGCTGATGGCATAAAGAACAAAAAAATGAAGGAATTGTTAAGAACTGAATACATTCGGAGAGTAAGGAGCGTATTGAAGTCACATCTGAACAGCAGAAATGCCATAAGCGCAGTAAATTCCCGAGCTGTGTCTATTATTAGGTACAGTGCGGGAATTCTGAGATGGAATGTTGCTGAACAAAAAGAAATGGATAGGAAGACTAGGAAGCTATTGACTATCTACATGTTCCACAAGAGGAGTGATGTCGATAGACTCTACTTAAGGAGATCTGAGGGTGGAAGAGGCCTTATCAGCATAGAGGACTGTGTTCAGATGGAGAAAAACAACCTACACAAATACGTGACTGATAGTAAGGAGCCAATGCTCAGAAATGTACTGAAGGAGGGGACAATAGGCCAGGGGATGTCCAAGGAGTAAATAACATCAAGGAGGAAGAGCAGCCTTCAGGAAAAATCCCTTCATAGTACCATCTTTGAGAAAACTGAATTTAGAGATCCACAGACATGGAACTGGTTGAGAAGAGGAGACCTTAAAAAGGCTACAGAAGGAATGTTAATGGCTGCGCAGGAGCAGGCCCTCAAAACGAAGTGGTTGAAACACCATATTTACAAGGAGGAGGCTAGCCCACTGTGCAGGATCTGTGGAGAGAGAGAGGAGACTGTGGCTCACATTGTATCCGAGTGTAAACACCTAGCCCAGACCCACTATAAGGGCTGGAGACATGATGTGATGGGCAGGGTGATCCACTGACACCTGTGCAAAGTAAACAATTTACCACATTCTGAGAAATGGTATGAGCATAAGCCAGAGGCGGTGATGGAGAACAATCAGGTGAAGGTGCTGTGGGATTTTAGGATACAGACGGACAAAAAACTGGAACACAATAGACCTGACCTGGTGGTCGTGGACAAAGAAAAAAGATCGTGCCTGATTGTGGATGTGGCCTGCCCATTCGACACGAGAGTGCAAGAGAAGGAAAGGGAGAAAATTAACCGATACCAGGACTTAAAGTGGGAGGTAAAAAGGATTTGGAACTGCCATGAAGTCAAAGTGATCCCGATTGTCATAGGCGCACTGGGGACTATCTCCAAAAGTTTCCAGGGATGGTTAAAGAAAATCGGCCCCTTCACGCTTTTTGGAGCGCTTCAAAAGGCATGCTTGCTGGGAACAGCAAGAACCCTCCGATACGTCCTGAATATCTGAGGCTGCAGGTAGTGGCTTGATATTCATTCCAACAGACTTTCCAGTTAACTAACATCAATGACTGAGACTCAAGGAGTAATAACAATAATAATAATAATAATAATAATTAGCCCATTATGCCGTGTATGTAAAAAACAACCAGAGACCATTGACCATATAATTTCAATGTGCAGTCCTATAGCTCCAACCGAATACCTAAACAGGCATGACAGAGTTGCACAATACATACATTGGATAATGTGTAAGCATTTTAACCTACCCCATCAAAAGAATTGGTGGGAGCATCAACCACCTCCCATACTTGAAAAAGATCACATCTCAATCTTGTGGAACTTTAGCATCGAAACAGACCGAAAAATAGATGCAAATAGACCTGATATAATATTGAAGGACTTTAAAAAGAGGGTATGCCTGCTAATTGATATGTCCGTTCCAATAGACAAGAATGTATCTATAAAAACATTTGAAAAATTGAGCAAGTATAAGGACCTGGAAATAGAAATTGGAAAAATGTGGAAATTGAGAACTAAAACAATACCAGTGGTTGTAGGCGCTCTAGGAATGATACCTAAGGGGTCTAATGATTACTTATCGCAAATCCCAGGAAACCCGCGTATAGGAGAAATACAAAAGTTAGTACTAATGGGAACTGCCCATATACTAAGGAAGATTCTGTCAATATAAGTACATCACAAGTCTAAACACTAAAGATGCATGTGTGAGTATGTATGTTCTTTCTTGAACATGGCGGACCTTGTTGTCTCTTGAGGTCACTGGTTGTGACTTGGTGATAACTCGTATGAACATAAAGCAAGATAAATGCAGCTGTAATAATAATAATAATAATAATAATGTGAATATCAAGAGAGGTATCTTCCAGGGAGATAGTCTGTCCCCTCTGTTGTTTGTCCTTGCCCCGATGCCCCTGACCATTATACTGCGAAAAGTGAGAGCAGGATACAAGTTGGGAAAGGGAGAGCTTACCATCAATCACCTCCTCTTCATGGACGATCTTAAGCTCTTCGGGAAGAGTGAGAAGGAGTTGGATGTGCTTGTTGACACTGTCCGTATTTTCAGCAATGATATATGTATGGAATTTTGTATTAGTAAGTGTGGAGTCATTGTGATGAAGAGGGGTAAATTGAGCAGAAGCAACGGAATCCAGGTACCATCAGGTGAGATGATAAAGGAAATTGACATTGAAGAAGGATACAAGTATTTGGGTGTTCTGGAGGCTGATAACATCAAGAACAAAAAAATGAAGGAATTGATAAGATCTGAATACATTCGGAGAGTAAGGAGCGTATTGAAGTCACATTTGAACAGCAGAAATGCCATAAGCGCAGTAAATTCCCGAGCTGTGTCTATTATTAGGTACAGTTCGGGAATTCTGAGATGGAATGTTGCTGAACAAAAAGAAATGGATAGGAAGACTAGGAAGCTATTGACTATCTACATGTTCCACAAGAGGAGTGATGTCGATAGACTCTACTTAAGGAGATCTGAGGGTGGAAGAGGTCTTATCAGCATAGAGGACTGTGTTCAGATGGAGAAAAACAACCTACACAAATACGTGACTGATAGTAAGGAGCCAATGCTCAGAACTGTACTGAAGGAGGGGACAATAGGCCAGGGGATGTCCAAGGAGTAAATAACATCAAGGAGGAAGAGCAGCCTTCAGGAAAAATCCCTTCATAGTACCATCTTTGAGAAAACTGAATTTAGAGATCCACAGACATGGAACTGGTTGAAAAGAGGAGACCTTAAAAAGGCTACAGAAGGAATGCTAATGGCTGCGCAAGAGCAGGCCCTCAAAACGAAGTGGTTGAAACACCATATTTACAAGGAGGAGGCTAGCCCACTGTGCAGGATCTGTGGAGAGAGAGAGAGGAGACTGTAGCTCACATAGTATCCGAGTGTAAACACCTAGTCCAGACTCACTATAAAGGCTGGAGACATGATGTGATGGGCAGGGTGATCCACTGGCACCTATGCAAAGTAAACAATTTACCACATTCTGAGAAGTGGTATGAGCATAGGCCAGAGTCGGTGATAGAAAATGATCAGGTGAAGGTGCTGTGGGATTTTAGGATACAGACGGACAAGAAACTGGAACACAATAGACCTGACCTGGTGGTTTTGGACAAGGAAAAAAGATCGTACCTGATTGTGGATGTGGCCTGCCCATTCGACACGAGAGTGCAAGAGAAGGAGAGGGAGAAAATTAACCGATACCAGGACTTAAAGTGGGAGGTAAAAAGGATTTGGAACTGCCATGAAGTCAGAGTCGTCCCGATTGACATAGGCGCACTAGGTACTATCTCAAAAAGTTTCCAGGGATGGTTAAAGAAAATTGGCCCCGTCCCGCTTTTTGGAACACTTCAAAAGGCATGCTTGCTGGGAACAGCAAGAACCCTCCGATACGTCCTGAATATCTGAGGCTGCAGGTAGTGGCTTGATATTCATTTCAACAAACTTTCCAGTTAACTAACATCAATGACTGAGACTCAAAAAACAATAATAATAATAATAATAATAATAATGTTTTCTTTATTAACCACAAGGGTTTACTTAAAGTAGACATTAAGGACAGTACAGGACAATACAGGACGGTACAAATGGGCATTTCTGCGTGTAAAAAAAACAGAGGATGTAATAAAATTACAAAGAAAAATTCCCCAATAGGGGGGAGACTTCCGAGGGACATTTGTGGAGAAAGCCCATTAAAAGACCACAGTGGCCCTGACCACCAGGACAAGTGCCCTCTCCCAGTTTTCCACCTTTAATTTACAGACACATACTCAGAGTAGGGCCATTCACTCGGGCCATACTTGCTTCTCTCACCCATCTTTCAACAAAATGCTGGGAAGAGAGCACTTCCCTCTCCACCCTGATTTTTCTTTTCAAAGCTCTCTTGAGAATGAGGTTTAGCTCCGTGTGACGCGCGAAGCGGCTCGCATTCAGGCGGCAAGAAAGTATATAAAAATGTTTAGAAAAAAAATTAGAAACAATTGTTTTGAGAAGCGTGTCTAAGCAGGATATTTCTAAGAAGATATGGAAGAACATAACCCTATAGAATGACCAAGATATATCGGTGACACCAGATATTGACATGTCGAAACACGCTTTAAACTATATGCCAGTAAAATCTCGGTTAAACAAATAACTATGGACAATAAATATGTGTTTCTATCATCAGGGAATATATATCAACAGTTGTTTCAATTCTATTTCTATTTTCACTTAAACATGACATTTCAGAAGCAGACGTAAACAAAGTTGTATTTTTGAGGAACTGGATTGAAGAATCGATATCCAAGTTATTGTGTAATAAATTTACCATGGCTCGGATATTTTCTTCTGTCAATAGAAGCGCCATAACTTTGATAATCCTGGATGATGTGGTTAGGGCGATAGCCACAGCCGAACGGAGCAAAACCCTTAAATACTGTGATCTGTCAGTCAGCTACATTTTCCAGCCTGTGGGTTTTGAGACGTTTGTGGTAGTCGGGCTGCTGACTGCGAGTTTCCTCTCTTCGCTGGCGGCTCGCCTAATAGAGGTAACTGGCGAATCTCGCAAGGGCGCTTGGTTGTTCCAGCACATCAGCCTCGCCATCACCCGAGGAAACACTGTGAGTGTGCTAACTTGCCTAAAAAATCATTAGAGAGGTTGCCCAGTACTCCTCGCGAAGTTGCTGTCTTTTGCTCTGGTGTTGGCTCCGTTGTCCAACCATTCCTTTATATTTTCTTTAATATTGCAACATTAAAGGAATATATCCTTCTGAAAGAATCACGAGCAATTTATAATGTTACTTAAGCATTTGTAATGTTATTTATGCATATATTTAAAACATATTTATGTTATTTTACTGTAAACGCATATAAGAGAGAAAAAAAGAAGAAAAAAAAAAGAAGAAAAAAAAGAGGGGAAGCAAAAGCAAAAACGATTATCAATTCACTTTTTAATTAGATATGCCCTTATGCTCACTGGCAGCTTACCTAACCGAGGTAACTGGGGATGCTCGTGAAGGCGCTTGGCTGTTCCAGCGCATCAGCCTCGCCATCAACCGAGGTAACGCTGCGAGCGAGCTGGCCTGCCTCTAGAGGTTTTCTCATGCTTCTCACGATATCGTTATCTTTTGTTCTAGCAGCGGTTTGTCCACCCCTTTCGCTTGTCTTTTGTTATTTGTGGTCCTAGATGTGTGTATTACCTGCTTGTGTGTATTAAAAACATATTTGTAATGTTATTTATACAACAGTGAATAAAATATATTTCATATTACATATGATAGGTAATATTAAAAAAAAAACATTCTTTCAAATATTGACTTACCAGACTAATGGATACACAGACAGCTATCCCCAAATGAAAAACAATGCCTACTATAAACACCAGGCGTGTCCCCATTTTGTTGTTGGTGCGTCTGTTTACTCTGGGTTAGAATAGTTCTTTGAGATCTCCCTTAGTGTCAACAGCAGTGAAATTGCTGTGGTTACCAGTTAAACATTTATACGTGCTCAGTAAGTTTTTGTGAGTGTCGAGTGGACACACACACATATATATATTTAAACACACATTTTTCACCATCCCTATATACATATATGTATATATATTATATATATATTCTTGCTATTGCTCAATGTGTGTGTGTGTGTAAAGGAAGTCACATATATGCTGACATTTATATGCTTATATATACTAGCAGAAGAACTGCCCTTGGGTGGTGTTTCTGCTAGCATATATAGTGTGTATATTGATATATGTGTAGCGGCCCCTTACGGCTGTGACTCAGAACATATAGGAATTGCGTCCCTTTACGACGGTCGCGACTCCCAGTGGCAGATACGTATAGGAGTTGCATCCCTTTGTGACGGTCGCGACTCCCAGTGGCAGATACGTATAGGAGTTGCATCCCTTTGTGACGGTCGCGACTCCCAGTGGCAGATCCATGTACTAAATGGAGTTGCGTCCACCTGGGGACTATATATTTGAGAGCATGAAGCAATTCTCTCTCACTTCCTTCGCCCGCAACAAGAAGAACACCGGCAGCCTAAAGAAACACTTGAACCTTACCAAGAGAAGATTTCTGTTCTCCACACACTCCAGTCTGGGAGTTGTGACCAACTGACCATCAACATGTGGTAACAATTATTTATATCAATTTATATGACTTCTGTGAAGTAAAACCATGTCACAACACTCACCTGCATTTATTGTCATTCTTGATAATATATATACACTGATACTAATATCCTAAATATCCAAATATATATGCACATAGATATGATACGTAAATTGACAATATGCACATAAACTGAAAAAAGACTGTGTTACACTTACTTCTGTAATCAGTAAAGTAATCCATGATACATTTTAAAAAAAAGCGATAATGGAGATGGAAAAGCGATGAAATTGTTGACGGAAAATGTTCATGAATCTTCACTTGAGAATGTCAATGGGATGCTTCAAGCAGTGAATTTGAAAATAGATGCTGCTGGTATGAATGAATGAATTACATTTACCAATATGAAGAGTTGACCTTCGCTATATTGTTGTTTTACTGTATTCACATATAGACTTCTTAAGTTTTTGTAGTGTCCCTTTTCTAGTAGTTAAAAAGAAACTGAAATGCATTTCAACTAAAAGAGAGTGATAGCTGTTTCACATCACTGTAGAATTTCTTTGTAGACACAGTTGTCAGCAAACAGACCCCTTTCATTTAATATTTTTATATTTTCTTTTTTTGTAACTCGTGATAATGCAACATACATCTGACCATGTGAGAAGAATTGTGTTGGTAGATATACACCTATCTTTTCAAATGTCTGCCCGTATGCCTTGTTGCATGTAATGGCAAAGGCTGGTTTGACAGGAAATTGCTTGCGAGTAAAGGTGAAAGGGAACTCAAGCTCTTGAGATACATGTGGTATCCTTGGGATTAGCAACCTTGTTCCAGCATTGGGACCCAATGCCACTTCAGCTTCAATGACATGATTATGTAAACTGATGATGATGTAGTGTGTACCATTGCAATGCCCGTTTAGAGGATCCAGATTTCTCAGAAGCATGATGCAACTGCCTTTCTTCAGTTTAAGTATGTGTGTTGGAAAGCCTTATGGGGTAAGTTTGTTGATGAACTCAATTGGATATTGCAGTTCATTATCTACTGTATCAGAGCTTCTGTAGATTATTTCATTCACCCATCTTGCTGCATCATTTGTTGGGGTGATAATGGCTCTATTTGCAAGCCATAGTGGGTTTCTGTAGTTTCCTGGAAGATTTGTAAACACAAAATCACACAGTCCAGACACATTACCATATTCCAGACAAAGTTCATTTGGCAGAAGAATTGTGAATGCACCTACAGTTGGAATGTTACCATTTCCCACATCAAGAAGGTAGTTTGCAAACTGTCTTTCATCAGAATCCTCTGTATTAATTAACAGTTGATTGTTTGTCATCTCCATGGTTTCCACATAGTCCCAGAGATAGGATCTCTTGATGGTTGCCTCAACTATTTGTGGTCTAGCACCATGACGTACAACTGGAAGAATTTGCTTCCAGTCACCAGATAATAATACTGTTAGACCACCAAATGGCTTTTTGCAATCTCGAACATCTTTGAAGCTCCTGTCAAGGCATTCAAAGATATGCTTATGTCCCATACCTATCCCATCAATGATTAGCAGGTCAACTTGCTGCATAAGTTTACCTGCGTCATCCCTCTTTGTGAAGAAGCAAGTTGATTCAGCAGTCACATTGAGAAGAGTTCTACCTTTGTGAAGCAAAGTGGCTGCTATTCCAGATATGGAAGTGGCAAGTGCAATTTCTTTTTTAGATCAGCAGAAAATTCTGCCTTCATTTTCATTTACAGAGGTGATTACTTTGTGAAAAATAATCAGTTGCTCAGGATTCAATGTTGGCAGAAGTTCGTTTAATGTTTGCTTGCAGTTGGTGTGTATTGAAATCAGTTTCTGCCTTAAGAACCCTGTTGATTTCTGGTATGGCAACAATAGTTGGATCTGGCCGAGGAAGTCCATAGTTGGCATGAATGTCCAAGCCACCATGTTGAAGTCTTTGTTGGATCTTCTGTAGAACAATCTGCACGGTTTGCATGGACATGACTTGCTCACGACGTTCATGCATGATATCCTCTGCAAGACAATTCTTCCATTTCTCCCAGAACTGCAGAGGGTCATTTGGCATGTAGTACAATAAAATGGTGCAGAAGATCTCTCGCAGCTGAGGACTAAGCGTAATGGATGAGGCCTCTTCCATAGGTTTGTCTTTTTCTCCATCTTCATCTAACAGACCAAGATTCCTGCATGCTTCTTGGAATGTTGGAAATTCAACTCCTTCAATTTTTCCTCAATTCTTTGTATGAAGTTGACCCAGCCTTGTGATGTAGGATCATTCTGAGGTAATATAATTCAGATTGATGTCTACTGAGAGATACTGTTGGAATGCATCCAAGAGATTCACTCATAAATTGTTGATCACCATCCAGATGTCCCTTTTTTCTTCTTGGCCACTTTTTGTTTGTCCAAGTGAAATATTTAGGAATATCAATATACAATATGTTTTGTGCCAGTGGGTCTCTAATATTCAGTTGAAAATATTCCGTCAACTTAGTCATTGGCTGTCCCCTAGAAACAACACTTTCTTCTTGCCCTCGCTCATACACGACCATTCGTTCCCCAGGTAAATGGCAAGGCAACTTTTCAACTGGCGGTTTTCGATGATGTAATGGAAATTTATAGATTCTCCAGAATGCTTCACTTGCTGAGATGTACCGGGCATTGATATAGGTCTCAATCTCATTTTGGGCATGGACACAATTTCCTTGATCATCCTTAATAGTGAAAGTGATCTTGTCTGATCCTTTCGTGATGTACTTATATAAGTACTTAACAGCCTTAACACTGTGGACAACCTCACAATTGATGTGGCACTGATATCTCAATGAGAGGAAAGGGTTGTATGGAACAATCCAATGATTATCAATAGTAAATTCTTGACCTTTAAGTTGGATTGTATGGGTGTGACCACCATACTGTCTATCCCTTCTACACTCCAGAATGGAATTTTCGGCAACAAATGTGGTTTGTCTGAATGACTTGGGATAACTTTTTGAGCAATGGCGTTGTTTTCCTAGCCCTTCCATACATGGGCACATCATATCAGCTTGTCCACATGGGCCATGAATGTTGCAGGATGTGATGATCTTATGCAGAATTGGATTGGTCACTTTATCAGGAATCTCACAGTACACTACCTGATCAATGGCATCAGCAGTTTTGGGTTTGCTATTTTCAGCCATTATCAGCAGAATATAAGCATGAGTGAGGCCCGTTTCTGCCTTTCTATTGTAGCAGAATGAGCCACATTTCCTAGGACATTTCTTTTCAGTATGTCATCCATGAGGCTGTCATACTTGATCTTGAAGACTCTTGCACAAATATCAGGATGGTCTATAGGTTCTTCACCAGGGTGCAAACTATTTTTTATTTCATCCCAGTTAGGGTTAGTTGTTACTGTGATGAAATAAGATGGCGTTCCCATGACTAACCACAGTCATCGAATTCTGAAAGCACTCACTGTAGAAGCGAGGTGAACCATAGATTGAAGGAGGAAGAACAATTCTCCGGCCTGCATTTACTGAATCTTCTTCAGCCACAGCATCATACAAACCCTCATACTTTTCAGCTCGTATCATGGTTTGATTGTTGTGGGCCCATTTGAGGCGACAATGTTCTATTTTTGCCTGGGCATCTACAGCATATTGCTGCACCAGCCGCCTGCTCTTCAAGCTAATGTTACAGCCACCTTGTCTAACCTGAAACCGATAACAGTAGAAATCAGTGGGTGTGAGTGTGTGGTTGTTGTCAATTCTTTTCAAACCATCCTGAAACCCATCATTCCACCAAGAAGACAGTAGCACATAATGCAGAGAATCATAAGAACGGTGCAACTGATGAATCCGCTGAAGACCACCATCTCGTTTATGAATGATGACATCCAAAAGACCTAATGCTGTATCAGGTTGAATATCAGCAATCTCAGATGCCATGGGAAGTTATATGTGCGACAATGAAAATCAGTGGGTTTTACTTTATCAGCATGTAGGACAATATTCACATTTTCAGAGACTGGCATTTCAATGACTGACTTGAAGCTTCTTATATAGGTGTTGCAGTAGTGCAAGTCTTCTTGCAAGTCCTGTGGGACAGCAGCATCTAAATTAGCATGATGCAAGCGATTCTGAAGCTCATGATAGAAATAAAGCTGCGCAAACTTAGGTGAAGCATCACTTGGAAGTAGCGATCCAATAATATGACAAATCTTACCTTGGATCTTAAATGTAGGACTAAATCTTGGTGCTTTAATCTCTTTGCAACCAATTGAAGCTAAGGCAAGCACATTGTTATATCCCCGTATCTTATGGAGAAAAGAAGGTATACGATGCTGACGATAGCTAATAAGCTTGAAACTAGTACATCGTTCCTGTGTCAATGTTGAACAAAAAGGTGACGTGGTTGCCTAAACACTGTACGGCGTAATTCGGGCTGTTTGTTTGTTTACAAACAAACAAACCGAGCATTATAATAAATGTTCGGTAAACCGATACGTGCATATATATATATATATATATATGTGTATGTATGTATATATATACATACTACTGTACGTCTGTATACATATATGTATGTACGTATACATACATACTTACATTTAAGTAAGTGCCGTACTAAGAGTGAGAAATGAAATTTCGTTTCATTCTATTCCATTTACATATATATTGATATATATATAAATATTTATATTTATTTTTTTTATTTTAACATATATTTATTTCTAAGATTTCACCGTAGAGATAACATCTATTTATACATACATGGCAGAGAGTGAATATGGGACACAGAAAACATTTCTCATCTAAATCCCAACACATGGCAGCAGACGCACAACGACAAAGAGAGAAGAGGGAAAACCCAACACATGGCAGCAGACGCACAACGACAAAGAGAGAAGAGGGAAAACCCAACACATGGCAGCAGACGCACAACGACAAAGAGAGGTGAGGGAAAATCAATGAAACAATAATCGCTCTACAACATTCCAACAAATTTGGGTCACTCTTGAGTGCTATTGGTAACGTGTAACCCAATACAACCTGTCACATGGTCGGGTCGTCGGCAACCCCACCAAGTTTACTTGGTGACGAGGCTGACTTTGGACACCCTGCAGGACAAAAAACAAAACCTGACAAAGGGCGGAAGAACTCATAAGAGTCAACGGCCATCCAAAAGTGTGTAAATATGTATATACACATGTACCGTGTGGTTAAACCACTGGGAGTGAAGGACCCCTAGCCTTTGTCGGGGCATTCTTCTAGAAGGCAACTCAGGAAACTGGGATAACTCTGATATAAAACTTACGGCCCAGTAGTTACCGATGATGTTGGTCTTTTCTTCTTTTCGGGTTATAGCTACTGTCACTCAGAGAGTGGGATTGGCTCAGTGCACAGTCTTTCCTCACTTTAAAAAATATCTTCACGCACAGGCATTGCACGATAGAATTAATTAATAATTATTAATAATCGTGCAATGGCCATACTTGATAATGAGGAGACAGCCATCATATAGATATATATAGCTGACACGGAGAAAATAAATCTTTGAAATGAATGTATGTTTGAAATATGTATTATCGTTTGCTATTCGAACACCAGAGAGAGAGAGAGAGAGAGAGAGAGAGAGAGAGAGAGAGTAGTATGAGGTACTCATAACAACAGTGGTAGCAGCAAAACGCGTATCAAAACAATATATATCTATATTATAAAGCTGACAGCTGTATTTATGTAAGAAACGTTTCGCCAAACGGCTGGACCAAACACCACCAAATTTACACTGTAGATGTAACTTTTTCCAAGTAAGAGAGTGAGGGTATTTTAGTCTTCTAAATTTCGTTAAAAGATTAAAGATATTTTATCGTTTATTTAAAATTTTCAAATGTCAACACTTCGGGTTATACGACATTTCCCTCTCTTTCTTAGTCTGTATTTTTAGATAGATACATAGCTATAACGTTGCGCCCTTATAATATGTCTCTGTTGCCGGTATTAGATACATAGCTATAACGTCGCACGCTTATAATATATGTCTGTCTTCACGAACCAAAGTATCGTCTTCCTGTTTTCCTTCGGTTTAAACGTTTTTCGAAATATTTACTTCTACGTTCACAGATTTATTTTTTTAGTTTCAGAAGATCCCGTTAAGGGTGAAAGCAGCGATTCTTTGCTTAAACTTTAATCTGTTATTTTAATATATATATATATATATATATATATATATATATATATATATATATATATATATATATATATATAATTATATATTCATGTACAGATATTTTTGCATACACAAAAACAAAATATAAACAAACGTATTTATTTCATGAAAGCACAGACGGTTTATCGTCATTGTTACTGCCGATATGCCTCCCAAAAAGTCCCACCCTGGCCGCAAGATCAGATTTTCCAGAAGAAAAAATGTTATTGGAGCAACAGAGAGATTAAGCTTCGCAATTACCATCAACAAAGATCAGGGTCAAACCCTAAAAGTGGCTGGCCTTCATCTGGGAAAACCATGGTCAATTGTATGTAGGATCTTCTAAAGTGAGCTCGCCAAACAATCTCTTCATCTTTGCTCCCGAGGGCCGAACAAAAAATATTGTATACTCTGAGGCTTTAACAATGTAATTTATGTATTTTCTGTTACTTGGAATTTCTATTATGGTTGTACAAATTATTGTAAAGTTTGTTAAAAAATGTGTTCTCTGTTCAGCCTTTATTGTTGTAACTTTAGAAGGGTGTTCACTTCATTAGTTTGGTTAAATGAACATCTCTCTATTTTTTGTATTTGGAAGAATTTAACAATGAAACATTGAGTACAAAAAATGAATTCATACTAAATGAATAGTTCAATGACTCCAGGTATTTACAATATGTCTTTGTACATGTTGATACATAGGTTTTTTTGTAAGGTGTATGCACGATAAACAGTTCATTAAAGACATACCTTGATGAGTTATATATATATAGGCATTTTTATCACTGAAATAAATAATGGACAAAAGCATTGTAACGAGCAGCGTTCGGCTCTTCCAACGAGACAGATTAATACATATGTTACTCCTTAACTTCGTGCCAGATATTATCACAAGGGAATGCGTTGAAATGTATCGGTGACCGCATGGTGCTTGATGCGACAGGCAAACAAACACGTCTTGTTAACATGAAAGTTAATGTTGGAAGAAGCAGGTGTGTGTGCGAAAGAAAAAGATGGGGGTGTATGTGGCTCAGGTGTGTGAGCATCTGTGTGGGCCCTTTTAAGTCTATCAACCGCAATGGTCTCTCTGGATCCCTTAATGTCTACAGTGAAATGTTTATCAGAACGAGCTAATACACGATAGGGTCCAGAGTACGGTTGTGTGAGAGGTGGTCTCACAGCATCGTTTCTTACGAACACATGGGTCCACGAGGCAATATCCCTCGGGACTGCAGATCTTACAGTTTGCTTCCTCGTATCCATCGGCGGCAGGTCCTGAAAATAAGAACGCAGACGGGATACGTAGGAAAGCGGATCTTGTGCAGCGAGATCTGCAGGGGCAAGCATTTGCCCAGGTAACGCTAGAGGAGCACCATACACAATTCGGCCGGGAGAATCCAAGGTCCTCCTTTATTGATGACCAAATCCCCAACAACACAATAGGGAGGTACTCGCTCCAACGCGTAGAGTCAGGAGAAGTCCGAAGAGCGGCTTTTAGTTGTCGGTGGAAGCGTTCCACCATTCCATTAGATGCAGGATGATATGAAGTTGTTTGGATGCGTTTAGCGCCAATGATCTTCGTCAATTCGGAGAAGAGATTCGATTCGAACTGTCTTCCACGGTTCCTTCTAAATTGGTTGACCCCGAACGTTGAACACTTTTAAATGGCAACCTTCTGATAAAACATTTGACTTTTTTTTTAACAAGCAGTTATCTAAGAGAAACTTTAGAAAAAAAAATATATATATATATATATTGAAAGCTATAGCGATAATCAACATTATTGAACATTTACAGACAAAAGCAAACAAACAAAAAACTTATATCTTCTGTTGTTATTCGCTGTGTAGTGAATATAAAAAAAAAATTATTAGCAACATTTTTGAGCATTTTTAAACAGACAAGACAGAAAACATTTATTTTTTGTAATGGCCGATGATTTTCCCACCCATTCTCTTTCTTCTCCGAAATGTAGATTGGCTTAGACGCATCATGTGATGCCATCTCCTTCTCCAATTAAAAAAAAAAAAAACATTTAATGTTTCTGCTTTGAATTATTGTGACTTGTCGATTCCGGATTTTGCATTTCTTCTTTCTTCATGGATGTTAAGGGAAATTTGTGTTGTTTTCCCATTGTTCCAAACATCTAACACGCGTTGCATTTCTTTACTTGAATATCATTCAGTATTTTTTTATGTGGAACTGATACATGCTAATGATGAGTAGTCCTAATTTACCTGCGTTCTCCCGTGAGCCCAAGCTCTGGTTTGCGCAACTGGATACATATTTTGCTGCAGATGGAATTAAAACAGAGCAGAAACTCAATGTTTTGATTAGTGGTATACCTTCGTCGCTCGCCATCACGGTGAGAGATTTAATAACGGACCCGCCAACCGGTACTTCGTATGATTCGTTGAGGACGGAAATATTAAGGAGAAACTGCCGTTCAGCTGAAAGCAGGTTTCGTGCATTATTGGAGGACGAGTGTTTACGCCACATTCGGGACCTCCGTGAATCGCCCGATGAGGATAGTTCATTTATCAAAAAGTTATTTTTTTCTCGCTTGCCAAACAATGTACAGATTATATTGGCTACCTTTCAACATGACTGCAACTCACACACACATCCCTACTGACCATTATCACAACAATGCTTTCCAGCATAGTTACGTCCCTTTACGATCTGAGTTCAAATCCCGCCGAGGTTGACTTTGCCTTTCATCCTTACGGGGTCGATAAAATAAAGTACCAGTAATGCACTGGGTATTTGCTGGCCTTGTGCCTAAAGTAGAAACAATTATCACAACAATGAACCTCTTTACTACACACACACACATATTTGTCTTAATAGACATGTTTTTCAGTGACTTCTCAACATGACTGCAACTCAATCAGGCGAAAAAAGACACTCTTCGACAAACCTACATTTCGCGCCAAACCAGTTCAGCTAAAATCAATTTTTAACATTCACGTGACCTCTACCGACCAATCAAAATTGTTTTGACTACAAGAATTTTTGCAACACGAATTGGCGCGAAATTTATAGTACTTATTCACGTGACATTCAACAACCAACCAAATCTTAATACCTCTGGAGCCACTTTTTTCACATAAAACAGGAAGAATTTCCAAAACTGATCAGATTAGAGTAAACATCACGGGCGCTCTATCTCAAAATCATTTTTGAAAAGCATTAGAAATGAGCAACCGGTAAAAACTGAATACTAACCAATACTTATTACTAATTTATACTTATTCCTAATTAAACTATTTTTCACTGGGAAAAATTTGTCAGCAATTTCTTTTCCTTTTACTAATATATCACAACTCGTGTGTTACACCTCTATTTTTTTAAATATATATATATATATAAGCAGAAGGGATATTCAATGTGTTGTTAAATCAACAAATATAAATGTTTATAGCTGATTCAGAGCACTCAACACATTTTGGAGTGTATAATATACAATGATATTAAATAAATGGAAACTATATTCATAAAACCATATTTATAAATATGGTTTTATGAATATAGTTTCCATTTATTTAATATCATTGTATATATATATATATGTGTGTGTGTGTGTGTGTGTGATGGGATTCAGGAGGTGACCTCAGTTAAAACAGGGGCTCAGTACATTAGTAGAGTGTAGGCATCTCTATTTTACATAGAAGTAACTTCTGTAGGAAATGAATAAAACAGTTCTAGTGGCCAGCAGCTGATGGCAACTTATGTGTAAGTATATATATATATATATATAAAATACAATATGTTGAAAAGGTAACACACTAGAGAGAGATACAGTGCGCTATCAATAAAACAGGGAAAGAGCTCAGGATTTCCTCTCCTTTGAGCACATTAGGGGACAGGGAATGGCGAGAGTCTATGGCTCCGTTAATTTATCGTTATATATATATATATATATATGTGTGTGTGTGTGTGTCCATGTATGTAAGCATGAATGAATACAGTAAGCCAGTGACTTTAACTGTTAACACTATCATATATTTTGGTTTCCCTGTTTGACCAAATGCTTTACTTACTTGTTTTTTTTTTTTGTTTTTTTATTTATTCTTTCTCTGAGACATTTTTTAAAAGATATTTTTTTAAAGCAAAGCATTGGCCCTAAAATACCACAGTAGGCCGCTGCAATGCTACCATGGGCCCCTTTAGTGCTACTGTAGGCCCCCTGGAGCCCACTTGCCATTGGGCAACCTGTCAATCTGGCCAGTTCATCTCTCTCTCTCTCTCTCTCTATATATATATATATATATATAATTTTCCAAGAGATGGCAACAGAAATGAACTTGTTATTTCCCTCTAAAATGTTTTTTTTCTGTTTCTGTCTTTCCTGTCTCCTCAATCTTTCTTTTTCTTCTTCAATTTCTCATTCTATCATCTTCTGATGAAGGATTTGTGTCCGAAACGTTAAGACTCTTTATCTACTATACGTAAAACTAATATATTTCTTCATTGTACTGTGTCGTTGACGAGGACGAAATTAAAGTTGACGATGATGAAATTGAAGTTGACGATGACGAAATTCAGACTGAAGATAATGTCACTGAGATTGCCAAATATGAAGATATCGTTGACAAAATACTAGGAATTATCAAATAGCTACTTTTTCCAGTGGTTTTCGAGACGTTTGGTGGAGCTGGGCTACTGACAGAAAAGTTCTTGTTATCGTTGGCAGCTCAACTTACTGAGGTATCAAGTAATGCCCAAAAGGGTGCTTGATTGTTTCAGCGCCTTAGCCTCACCATCATCCAGCTTTACCGAGGTGTTTGATAATGCCTGAGAAGGTGCTTGGTTGTTTCAGCACCTTAGCCTCGCCATCACCCAGTCTTATAAGCCATGTTACTTTGTTAAAGTGCTTCTTCAAGTCAGTTAATAACATATTCTTAATTAAAAACTTCTGCTGTCGTCTCACAAAGAAGCCATTTGTAGTTCTCCCACTTTACACTCTCAAACTGTATTGCATCTAAGATTATTCTTTTCCTAAATAACCACACTATAACCCTTTCACAACTGTTTCCTAGGTAACCACACTATAACCTTTTCACAACTGTTTCCTAGGTAAGCACACTATAACCTTTTCACAACTGTTTCCTATGTAACCACACTATAGCCCGTTCACAACTGTTTCTTAGGTAACCACACTATAACCCTTTCACAACTGTTTCCTAGGTAACCACACTATAACCCTTTCACAACTGTTTCCTAGGTAACCACACTATAACCCTTTCACAACTGTTTCCTAGGTAACCACACTAGAGCCCTTTCACAACTGGTTCCTAAGTAACCACACTATAGGCCTTCCACAACTGTTTTCTAGATAACCAGAGTTGGATTTAGCAGAGGGCAAAGGGGCAATTGCCCTAGGCCTCCCACAGCAATGCCCATAGCAATTTATTTGTGTCCTCTGATGGGCTTTTTAGTTTTATCCCTTTGATAATGAAAACTATATTCTTTACAAAGTATCTAATGTTCTTGCTGTGGCAAAATTCATTAAATTTTCTCAACTTTAGAGACACCAGGTTGTTATCAGAACAATATTCTTATAAAATGTATTCAATGTTGTTGGGTAAAGTGGTTGTGCTGGTACCACAAAACAATGCACCCAGTAACACTCTAATGTGGTTATGTTAGGAAGGGCATCCAGCCATAGAAACCATGCCTAATATATAATGTATGAGCAAGATAAGGTTGCACCAATATGTCTGGTCCCGGAGTCTGATAACCTGTCTGACACTTGTCCAATTGACTTTAATAACTAAAATCTAGGGGTTGGTGAATTTTTTGTGTATGAGGGTGTCCCCAAACCTGAAGTGAAGTGCCTGCCCCCCCCCCCCCCCCGTCTAAATCCGGCCCTGTCAATAAAAATTCTATAACCCTTTCACAACTGGTTCCTGAGTAGCCATTCTATAACCCTTTCACAACTGGTTCCTGAGTAGCCATTCTATAACCCTTTCACAACTGGTTCCTGAGTAGCCATACTATAACCCTTTCACAACTGGTTCCTGAGTAGCCATACTATAACCCTTTCACAACTGGTTCCTGAGTAGCCATTCTATAACCCTTTCACAACTGGTTCCTGAGTAGCCATTCTATAACCCTTTCACAACTGGTTCCTGAGTAGCCATACTATAACCCTTTCACAACTGGTTCCTGAGTAGCCATACTATAACCCTTTCACAACTGGTTCCTGAGTAGCCATTCTATAACCCTTTCACAACTGGTTCCTGAGTAGCCATTCTATAACCCTTTCACAACTGGTTCCTGAGTAGCCATACTATAACCCTTTCACAACTGGTTCCTGAGTAGCCATACTATAACCCTTTCACAACTGGTTCCTGAGTAGCCATACTATAACCCTTTCACAACTGGTTCCTGAGTAGCCATTCTATAACCCTTTCACAACTGGTTCCTGAGTAGCCATACTATAACCCTTTCACAACTGGTTCCTGAGTAGCCATACTATAACCCTTTCACAACTGGTTCCTGAGTAGCCATTCTATAACCCTTTCACAACTGGTTCCTGAGTAGCCATACTATAACCCTTTCACAACTGGTTCCTGAGTAGCCATTCTATAACCCTTTCACAACTGGTTCCTGAGTAGCCATTCTATAACCCTTTCACAACTGGTTCCTGAGTAGCCATTCTATAACCCTTTCACAACTGGTTCCTGAGTAGCCATACTATAACCCTTTCACAACTGGTTCCTGAGTAGCCATACTATAACCCTTTCACAATTGGCTCTATCAATTTGCTGCCTCTGTTGTAGTTGCTTGTTTCCAGAGCTTTTCCTGTCTTTTAGCATGTGGTGATGGTGTTGCTAGACCAGTCAATCTTAAAAAACAAAGAGGTTATTGTCAGCTGCATAACAGAAATCTGAGGTATATTGTTAGTGTGTGGTGCAATACATGAGAGAACTGTCAGATGTAGTGTGGTACAATGCACGAGAGAACTGTGAGATGTAGTGTGGTGCAATACACGAGAGAACTGTGAGATATATTGTTGCTATGTGGTTCAACTGTGAGATATATTGTTGCTATGTGGTACAATACATCAGAGAATTACAATACACAGCCTGTTAAATGATGCAGAAATCAATAACAAACAACTTGATTATAACTTTGATATGAAATTGTTTTACTTTGTCAAATGTCACACTGATTTGGGCATAACACATCATCATCATGATGGTGATGTCACTGATTTGGGCATAACACATCATCATCATGATGGTGATGTCACTGATTTGGGCATAACACATCATCATCATGGTGGTGATGTCACTGATTTGGGCATAACACATCATCATCATGATGGTGATGTCACTGATTTGGGCATAACACATCATCATCATGATGGTGATGTCACTGATTTGGGCATAACACATCATCATCATCATCATGGTGATGTCACTGATTTGGGCACAACACATCATCATCATGATGGTGATGTCACTGATTTGGGCATAACACATCATCATCATCATGGTGATGTCACTGATTTGGTCATAACACATCATCATCATCATCATCATCAATTGTAATGGTGACGTAAAAGATTGAGACTTTTTCACAAACAATTTGAAGCCAAATCTGTTTCATAACACATTGAATAAAGTTCAACAATACAATTATTTGGTAATCTGTAATATACCATATATAAAACAATAACAACAACAACATAACTTCATACACACAGTCATATATTCACATTTATACACATGGACACATTACACTCTCCTCTCGACACACCTTTCTCACATGTATTCATCTGTTTAAATATGAAATATATTTTTTTCCTTTAATAAAAACAAAAACAAAAAACCCTGTTGCAAAGATTTGAAGTAAGGTTAATAAGGGCTTTTTTCTTTTTATCAATTATTTTGGGAGTTAGAATCGATGAATTATTTGGGCAAGGGTTTTGTGTCTCCTTGAAGATTCAGAATTTTTTTCTTTTTTTATGATTTATATTGTTTTTAGAATTTGGAAGGTCAAAGTTTAACTTTCAGCTATATTATTCTTCAGTAATATTCCATTTACTGAAATAAGTCCCCACTGCTAAACACGAAACACATCTATCTTGTATTCACCTCATTTTTGTACCTGCACATCTCAGGTAAGATGTTTTCTACTTTATTTTAAAACACACATAAATTCTGTCCTAATACCAACTTCATTAGTATTAAGCAGCTGAGAGTACAAAGCTTCTGAATAGCATGCCAATTCATCGCAGAATTAACCCCCAATTATTGTTGGTACTCATTTTCGTTTTCAGCTGAGTGGACTGGAGCAATGGGAAATGAAGTATCTTGCTAAAGGACATAACATGCTGCCCAGTCTTGGAATTGAGCACACAACCTTATAATTGTGGATCAAACACCCTAACCATTAGGCTACATGTCTTCACTTTTATATTTTATACCTGCTGTAAATTATAGGTAGGTTCTATTTGTGAGGTGATATGATGTGATGTGAAGCTAGTGATAGCTTAGTTTTTGATTTGGAAGATTTTCAGTGAATTAATAACAACAGTGTTGCTCTCTCTCAATCTTCTCTCTCTTCAAATAAAAGCTGATACTATATGAAGAGGAAGGTGTGAGTGAAGAACTGGTCCAAGAGCAGAAAACTGTTAGAAATAGCAGCAATTGAAGAGGAAATAACAAGAATATGGGTCGAGTTAATGTGCACTGTGAAACTTGAAAGAATTACTAAAGTAGTTGAGAATATATTCTGGAAAATATATGGGTAGATGTGTCCTGTAAATTGATGATCCATGTTGATAATGTATTCTACCTAATTGTTGGTATGTAAGTTAGGGTGTAAGTTTTGGTTTTTCAAAGGAAGATTTTCCATACTATTAACTCCTGTTTATTATATCCATACATCTACCACATTTTGGTCTCTTATCATCATTAGGTGTGATATAGCAAGGTAGTTCAGCTCTCCAACATCTCTATCATTATCGCAGTTTAATCTCTTATACTGGCAAATAGTTAGATGTTTTGTAGATTTATTAGATATTCTGCAGATTTAATTACAATAACTCATTTTTCACATATTAAGATATATATTTAAGACATGCCTGAGAATATTATAATTACTGGGGTCAATATGGTTGACTTAAATTCCTTCAATATGACTAATAACTGAAACCAGTAAAAGAATATTCAGAAAAGTAATTTCAATTACTACAAGTGTTTCTTATAAGGCTTAATTTATCTTTTTACTTGTCTGGTTGTGTGGTTAAGAAGTTTATTTCTGAACCTCGTGGTTCTGAGTTTGATCTTACTGTGCAGCACCTTAGGGAATTTCTTCTACTAGGACTTTGCTTCACCAATATATAAAAAAAGTAAATATAAATTTGACTTAGTTTGCTTTTTAGAAAGAACAATTATTTTTCAAGGATTCCATTTGATATTTAGAGTGTTCAAAGTATTCACAACATACTGGAAGGGATTAAATAAACAAAAGGAAGAAGAATACAAATGCACCTAAAATTGCCCCTGGTTGTATGATACAACACTATTTTAAAAACAGCCTACCATCATTTTATGTAAGAACCTTTTAAGTTATGCTTCAAATATCTTTTTAATAATGAAAAAAGTTAGTTATATTACTAGATCCCTCCAAATCCTTAGTTATTTTCAAACTTATTTGGAAATCATAGGCAGTGTCTTTCATTAGAAATATGGTGAGAAAGCAACATGTGAAACGATGGTGAAGTTAATACAGCTAACACAACAACAACAGCTGTTATTAAATTAGTCATTTTGTTTGGGGTAGATAATTATATTGTACAGAGTAACATGATTATAAGAGGGTCTGGCATTTGACTAGTTTCTGGTCATAATTGACCTTTATAAACAGTGGTCATGTTCTGTTGTTTAGAATATAATATATGTGTGGTCCCTTTTTTGATGACCAGGATATGCCACGGTTTAGTCTTTCTTCGAGTCACATTGGACATTCTGTCATATAATATAATGTAGTGTTGTTTGTAAGATATCTAGTGAAGTATGTAGAATAAGATGGTGTACATATATATATATATATATAATGTCTCATGTAGTATGTAGGATAAGATGGTATATATATATATATATATACATATATATAGTGTCTCATGAAGTAGTGTGTTAATGGTTGAAATGTTTTGCTTCAAACAGTTTTGTGTCAGTAGTGTTAATGTAGTGTTAATGTAGTGTGATGTAAAAAGATATGATAGAAAAACCAATAACTGATGCCAAAAGTAACAGACAAAAATCCCCAAACAATTAATTTAGCCTTGATTGAACTCAGTAATTCTGAAAAAAATAATACTAGAATGTATATATTCACATAGATTCGTAGAGGCTGACATATATTTGGTTTGAAAACTTTGAAGATTCATGAAGTGCATGGGTTGCAAGAGACATTGGTCAAGCAAAGCGATATATTGACCAGCTTTGTGTGACAGGAGTCAGCATAATGTTGTCAAGAAATCCACTACTTAACACAGTGCAGCTTGGTCAAATATAGCGATATGTTGACCAGCTTGATGTGACTTGAGTCACCATAACATTCTCAAGACATTCACTACTTAACACAGTGCAGCATACTTGTCTCACAGATAAAAAATATAGTTACAATCTCTTTTCACATATGTATCACTGTTGTTTCATGATATGAACTGTTATTATTTCTGTGGAATGGAGTGGAAAAAGTCAATTAAATATTTGCCGATATCAAGAAAATGGCATTATTTGTTTGTTTCAAATGTTCAAATTTAATTTGTCACAGAAGAAAGCACCTCCATTGAAAAATGTTGCATATAGGAGATTTACTTTGAAGTCTCCTGGATTCTAGTTGATTTCTTAATATTTTCTCTCTCCGTCTCTCTCTTTCTCTTCTTCTCTGATTCTATGAAATCATATCAATATTCAGAAAGATGTCATCAATGTTCCATTTGTAGAGAAATCACAGAAAATATTTCAATGACTTATGGTTTATTTATTTCCCATGCTACCAGATGTTGGTGAGCTTGTCGTTGTGAAGTTTAAATATCCAGTCATCTCATCTATGGAGAAAGAAAAACCAGTAACTGAGGTATTCAACAGACAGCTATTGGTAAAAAAAATAATAACCAAATGATGACCAGCAGCTGGCAAAAACTAGAAACCGTGAAGGTAAGATATTCAGTCTTCTGTGTTTGAAATTCAGGGACCATGAAGTGGTAGTAATTTGGGAACCATAAAGTTAAAATAACCAGTCATATTTGGTTGAAATTCAGAATGTTTCTCTGGTAAATTCCCTGTTGATGTTATCACCTTAGTCTGAACCATGCCTTTGTTATGTTCGTCTGGGTTCCAGTTTGTGGGAGAGCTGAGTTAATGTTCGTTGATTGTCCATAACACATAAATTTCTGAAAGGTATTTAAAGAAAATATAATTAAGTTAATGATTTTTATTTAGAAAATTTCAAAGTACAGATTTTAACATACAATTTATTGCTAACACTGTCAATATTAACGTTTTCTGTTTTATATATATAAATATATATATATATATATATATATAATTGGTGTTGGATGCTTAAAGCGTCCGTATGCTGTAGGCCGTATGAACACTCGATGCCCACATAGAGCAGAGTATGATATCACAGAAAAAAGTGAATCAGTGTTGCGATGAAAGGAATTTATTGGACATATTACAGTTGTTTCTCGGGCGACCAGCTTGAGGCACGATCGATGCGGTGATCAAACCTGACTCTGAAATCGTGCGGTCCTCGGATACGTCTAGATTCTAGGAAAATCTGCTTCGAGACGTATCCAAGGACCGCACGATTTCAGAGTCAGGTTTGATCATTACATCGATCGTGCCTCCAGTTGGTCACCTGAGAAACAACTGTAATATGTCCAATAACTGTTTCGTCGCAACACTGATTCTCTTTTTTCTGTGATATATATCTATATATATAAAGTTGTATTCCTGTCTGTCTGTTTGTTTGTTTGTTCACAAACTCCTCCTATGGTTTTGGAGATAGACCCCATAACCATATATATTCTGAAACTACATTGCCCAGGGTACTTGGGTAAGTATATTTCATTTTAATCAAAGGGTTCCCCTGGGGCACAAATCCTCACTGAAAAGTTTTTCCCTTCGATTTATATGAAATTTAAACCATAGGTAAATGACAAGATATGATGCTGATTCACAAAATTTCAGCAAATTTCAATAATATTAAGATACCCTAATGCAGGTTAAATCCCCTAGTGAAAAGTTTGGCCAATAAATGGAACAAGATGTGTTGTAACAAGATTGCATGAGAACTTGATTGAAGCAACCATTATATTCAGGGCTTACAAAGGTCAAGCTCTTCTCATTCTGAGGATTCCACTTATACCAAGTGATAGCGAGTTGCCTTTTACATTTAAGAGGCTGAAGTTCCCAGTGAGGACATGCTTTGCCATGAGCATCAATAAGAATCACAGTCAAACTTTCAAAACTATTAGTATAGATCTGACAAACCCATGTTTCAGTCATGGCATGTTTTATATGGTTGTTTCAAGGACTGGAACTTCAAAAAATCTCTACATTTTAGCCAATCAAAGAAAGACAAGAAATGTTTACCCTGAAGTTCTTCATTAGGACAAAGTATGAAATATATTTTCATGTATTTATTATGTTAAAAAATAAATAATTAAACTTTGAATTTCTAATTTGAAAGTAATGCTTTACACAAAAATGAAATGATCAAGTTTTGAATTGATATTTTGAAAAAAATGATTTACAAGAAACAAAATAAGAATAAGATTTAATAATGTAATTTTGATTTGGTATATTATAAAAAATAATGTTTTCCAATTTTTCATTACATTTTACATTGAGTAATATTGAAATGCAGAGTTTTTTCCATAAATTATATCACTGATTTAAAATCAATCATCATTTTCTTACAAAAAAAAAGTGGGAAATGCAGCAAGGCACGGGTAATTCACCTAGTGTATATATATAAATATGTATATATATAATAATAATAATATTATTTATACACTATATACACTACATACAACTATAAACAGGAAAGGTCAGTAACTCATTACTACCTTATTACCAGTAAGAAAAATAGCTCAATGTAAATACATCAGATGTTTTACAGAGCAGGAATATAAATTACACAATAATCAAAACTATGTTCAAATCATTTTATTGCTGACAATCGTTTTTTCCAAACTTTCGTTTGGAATCCTCGGAGCACTAGCAAAGTTTATACATATAATTAACTTCCTATTCAACTGAATAGGAAGTTAATTATATGTCTAAACTTTGCTAGTGCTCCGAGGATTCAAAACTAAAGTTTGGAAGAAACGATTGTCAGCAATAAAATTTGAACATAGTTTGAACATAGATTTGAACATAGTTTTGATTATTGTGTAATTTATATTTTATAATTTATATATATATATATCGTTTTGTATTTGTTTTGCAAGATTTTTAAATCTGAAAATATGTGTTGAAATAAATATTGTTATAGTTTGGAACAGATACTGCCATAAAAACTGTTAAGTTTCACTTCTATCATTATAATTTCCCAGTTGGTTAGTTTAATAACTGGCTGGTTGTTTAGTCTCTGATTGTTAAAGTTCTTTCGTCACACATTCTGTCAGACCAAAACAAACTGTCCAACATCATGATGATGATGATGACTCTTGGTTTAGTATTGATTTGAATTGAAGTTTTGAAAGTTTATTAAATATATAAGATAGCGATTGTTCTGTTGTATTTTTGGAGCCCCCCCCCCCCGAAAAAGTGTGATATATACATTATATATGATATATAATAATAATCCGTTGGTGAAAACAGAAGTTGCCACTGTTGATAAGAAATAACTCAATACAAAGTCAATACTTAACTAGAGCAAGTTTCTCCTAGATGTCACAGATATATATATAACAGTAAAGAGAGAAATACACACACACACACACACATATATATATATATCTATATATATAAAGGGAAGATGGACATTGTTTAGTGTACCGAACTTGCCTGCTACACCGTTCATCCAATTTTCATGAAACCTCACACATATATAAAACTCAACGCGTAGAGTGGAATAGGCTACTTGAAATTTTCGAAAAATCGATAATCGGGCCCTATGACAGAATGTTTTGCGATTCCAATGAAATTTTATGTGAATTCGAACACAAGAACTCTTAGTTTACATCTGGCGCAATAAAAATAAATTTCATATGCCCATATAAGGACGTGCGTTATTGATTGGACGGCCAGCTGCATGTCTTCCCAGCTGTCTCAGTAAACGACCGACCATTAAAAAGTTTCTTTTCATATTCCACCTTATTCAAGTGGAAATACAGTATTATCCCTATCTGAAAAGGGAACCAAATTTAATGGTGTCTTTTGTGAACCTAAAAGCTGTGAGTAAATTTTCAAACAGTCTTAAATAATCATGCTTTTTGAAAAAAAAATTACTAAATAATACGTTGAGCAGGTTGTGTTGTACACAAACAATACAAGTAAAAAAATTTACGTCGTACCAATGTTTTCCTTTTTTAAACAAAAGATTCTAAAAAATTACTTAATTTATAATACAGTCTTTTGCACAGGAAGTGATTAACTTTTCGGGTGTTTAAACGTAAGTTCACCAATGGTTTGTGTCTTCATTATTAGCCCACCTCTAATGGCATTTTTTGTTCTGCTTACGACTAAATGTTATGAGCGTATTTGCAATTAATTGCGCACACGTGCACACCTGCATGCAGATAGACACTGACAGCCAATAAAAATCGATAACTTGCTTATTAAGATATCGGTCAAAAAGAGAGATTGAATGTACTTTAGAACATTTTTTGAATATATTGTTCTTTTTGGCATGATATGTCAGAAATATAGCTACTATACACTTTGGTTATTTTTTGTAACTAAAAAAAGGTTCCTTTTGGGTGGATACTTAACGAGAAAAATCCTAGGGTTTTGGACAAGTTTGTTTCAGGCGGTGTATAGACGCCTATTTTGTCACACCTTGGTCATGAATTCGTATTCTTTTCCAATAGATATTTTCCGCTCTATAAGGCTTACCAGGATATAAGGCGTATCATTTAAAATCAGGTCCGCGCAACGGCGTGTAAGGCCAACCAGAAAATGCTATCTTCTTTACTTTTAGTCTAGATCTATTACTTCTGTTAGAGCCGTGATTGATTACCATTGTATTATTTATACATAAGGCTCACCGGAGTATAAAGCGCAGAGCTGTTTTTTGATTAAATTTAATTATTTTAAGTGGAATTTATAGACGGGAAAATTCGGTAAGTTATTGTAATCATATTTCCAAACCTTCCCATTCACCAGTAACCATGCTAACGAATCTGGTGTCATCTCTCTCTGTATTTAATCACCTCTCTCTAACCTAACAGCTTCGTTACACGTCGTTATGCCCACACGGAAACGTTCAAGACTTACCTCCAAAAAAGGTACAGCTATTGCTTTGAGACAACGAATTAGGCGTTCTCAGGTATGCGTTCATTCACAATTGATTAATCCTTTATGCAATATTCTCCCTTAATGTTAGCAAGTACTGCGTTTATCCTAACTGTCACCGCTTTTAAGCAACTACAACATTCTAATCGTAGTTATATTAAATTTATTGTCTTACCTTGATTCCCTTTTGTTCATGTTAGACTTTTCTCATTTACTATTGACACTGCCATTGGCTTAGCTAACCAGTAGAATTAATTGATTTTCTCTAGGAAACACCTGCTGAGCGCGAATCTTTCCCGGCTGGTTGAGTCACCAACATCACGTACGACAAGGCTTGCTGATGTTCGCCTTCGTCGCCAACAAGCGCTGACGGAGGAATCACCAACATCCCGTCAGACGAGGCTTGAGGCTGTGGCAAAGGGCAATAACCCTAGATACAATTTTGATCAACTTTTTTTCACCTATAGCAAATTTACCGGGACAGGTTTTTAGTTACTCAAATCTACTTCAGAGATCACGCATTGATGTAAAAAATCAATAAAACTGAAGCGGAGCTCGACTTTGGGCAAAAAAACAAGGCAAAGTTACACATGGGAAAACTTTTTACAGGAACGTCCTATATTCTTGAAAACTGTCACAAAAGACTCGCCATTATGCCGCGGTTAAGATAAAGGCCCTTTTAATTCTTCTTCTGCACATGTGAGCGCAAAAATTGTAAAAAAAAAAACCCTGAAAGTAATCGACATTTTCACCCTGCTTTAAATTAACTGAACATTCAATATCAAGCGATTTTGACTTCCGTCAGTCGTGCAGAGAACAATTTCAACGATACACTGTGTAACTACAATTAATAAATTACACACCTGTGTCTACTAACCTATTTTTTTCCATTGAAGTTCGAAGTTTTGAACCTGTGATGCGCGGGAAGTAACTTTCACACATTCTAACAGACCAAAGCTCGACTTACACCCGGGCAACGCCGGTTACTTCTGCTAGTATATATATATTGTTATACTTTGGGAGGGTCATGTTTCCAATAAGAAACACATGCACAAGTTGCTTTTCTTAAATTTATAAATTTAATTTTTAATAAATTGGAGTGAAAGCAACTGGTGCGTGTGTTTCTTATTGGCAATATGACCATCCCAAAGTATAACAATATCGGTTTCAACACACGTTTTCATATAAATAATCTTGCTAAACAAATTCAGAAACGATATATATATATATATATATATATATATATATATATATATCATCATCATCATCATTTTACGTCCGCTTTTCCCTGCTTGTAAGGGTAGGACGGGTCTTATTCAGCACAGCATCTCTCCACTTGTCACAGTCCTTCGTCATCTCCACCGTGAGCTTCAGCGATCTGAGGTCTGTTCTCACCACCTCCGCCCATGTTTTTCGTGGTCTACTCTACCACATTTCCTGACACTTCTTCACCCATCGGTCATCCTCCATGCGCATCACATGTCCATACCACCTCAGTCTCCACTCCCGTACACTACATTCTATCCCTCTCAGACACAGTTTCTCTCAACACATTCATGCTGGGTCGTTCATGCACATTGTCACTGCACATCCAACGGAGCATGCTTGCCTCATTTCTCTCCAGCCGTCACATATCCTCTGCAGATGTTGCCCATGTCTCACTACCATGCAGCATCGCGCTCCTCACACAGGCATCATACAACCGACTTTTCGTACACAGGGAGAAACCATTCTTCGTCAGCAGAGGAAGCAGCTCCCTAAACTTCTTCCAACCTGTCCTTATTCTAGATACTATGGCCTCGGAACACCCTCCTCCCATGCTAATCTGATCTCCTAGGAACTGGAAGCTATCCACCACTTCTATAGCACCCGCCTGCATTTGAAAAATGTTTCTATCAATGCGACTTCTACTGTCTAATTTCCCTGTACATCTACTGCATACATATTTCTCCCTACCTGTTAGTTTGCCTGCTATCCCGCTACATCTCTTGTGTACCCAAGATCTGCATTGTGTACATTCTATAGAATGTATGCCAACTCCTTTTCTACATATCGAACATGGCCATTTCTCTGATGGAATCAGAGTTTTGTCCTCTTTTCTACTCATCAACACTTTTGTCTTAGCTAGGTTCACTCTCAGTCCTCTTGCTTCCAACTGCTGTTTCCATAGCCAGAATTTATTCTCTAGCTCCTCTACTGATTCTGCTAAAAGAACCAGATCGTCAGCATAGAGAAGTTCCCATGGAGAGCCAGTCTTAAATTCCTCTGTTATGGCTTGGAGGACTATAATGAACAAGAGCGGGCTCAGGACCGAACCTTGATGTACTCCTACCTGTATCTGGAATTCCTCACTAAACTCCATTCCTACCCTGACTTTACTGACAGCACCTCTGTACAAAGTTTGCACTGTCCTCACAAGCCATTCCTCAACACCTAGTTTCCTTAGGGACCACCAGATGACAGATCGGGGTACCCTATCAAAGGCCTTCTCTAGGTCAACAAAGGCTAAGTATAGTGGCTTATTCTTCTCAAAGAACCTCTCTTGTAATTGTCTCACCAAGAAGAGGGCATCTGTTGTACTCTTCCCAGGCACAAAACCAAACTGCATCTCATCTAGTTTGACCCTTTCTCTAATTAGTTGTACTAATATCCTTTCTGCCACTTTCATAACCTGATCCATCAGTTGTATATCCCTATAATTGCTCCTCTCCAAAGCATCCCCTTTACCTTTGTAGCAATTTATGAGAATACTATTGCACCAGTCTTTCGGTATGACACCACTATATATAGCCTGATTGATGATGCGTGCAACCAGTTTAGTGCTTACGTCCCCTGATGCCTTCAGCATCTCAGCAACTATTCCCGATGGTCCAGCAGCCTTACCATTTTTCATTTCCTTAATCGCCTCTTGGACCCTATATTCGTCAATCTCAATAGCTGGTCCCTCTGTCAGATCTACTGAGGGTAATTTCTCTCTCTCCCATTCCTTCTCCACATTCATCAGTCTCTCATAATGACATATCCAGGCCTCCTTTTTCTGATCATTCTGGACACTAAGTACACCGGCATCATTCCGGACACATTTATCTTCAACAACATCCTGATTTGCATTGACACACTGCCTTGCAATGTGGAACACCGCACGCCTCTGATCTTCCCGTCGCAGAACATTGGCAAATATATATATATTATTTATTCAATTATATATATATATATATATATGAGAGAGAGAGAGAGAGAGAGAGAGAGAGAGAGAGAGAGATTACAGTAATCAAAGTTCAGTTTAAGTCATTTATTTGCTTACAATTGTTTCCTCCAAACCGAGGTTTGGATTCTTCGGAGCAGCTAATTATAACATACTTGACCTCCTTTTCAACCCAAGAGACACATAAAACATATGCGCATATTGATCAACAGTGGGGTGACATTCATCAAATGAAATAGCATGGCAATTTACATATAAAGTGTTACATGATAAAAATAAAAATAAAATAAAATAAGAGCAAGAGTGAAAATAAAGATAAACATGAAGCGTTGGCAGTCTATGAAGATAAAGCAAGAGGAAAGCTTAGAGTAGTCAGTGCATGAAGCAATCTCCCGTGTAGCATGCACGCTTGTCTTATCTATACATGATTAGAGTGCGTCAGAATGATATTTGCAGGGTCAGGCAGTTGAAGCAGGCAATCGATCTTATTATATAGGCTGAATTATGAAGTCATTTATTCTCATACATCTGTATGATATAGTCTCGGATGCGGGGAAACACCAAAATATCAAAAACCTTCAACATACTATAAACCTTATTGTATCGTAGGCAAGGTCGTACCACTGTCCTTGCTCACACCACCACTCACATAATCCATGAGACGCAATATATATATATAGAGAACACGCGTCTATCGTATAATTCGCAGTGGTTCAGCATATAGTCAAGCTATAAACCGTATCCAGTCGGTTCTTAATTAATATATCATGCTGTCCAAATTCCGGAAGTGCCTGAATGATTAAGGGGAATTAATGCGTAAGGGGAGGTAACTAGCTAGTTATTTTAGTTACATTACTATGCTAAACTACATTAATGGTGATTCAAATACGTGCCTATCATGTGAAGTTATAACTAATATCTAGAGTATGGTACCCATTTATAGGTTAGAGAGTTGTTCATTAAGAAGTACAAGGGTGTATATACTAGGATGATTGCCAACCATTAATTAAGGGGTGTCATATCTGAACGTTCCATAAGAGGAGTCAGACTCTCAAGTCACTGCTCCATGCAAATGTAATATAACAGTAGGACCTGGTATGGTCCCACTATTATATATGCCACCCGGTAGGCTCCGGATCATTGCTTGCCTGCATCTCCAGTAAATCTTCGGTATGGTCCGGAGATCCGATCTCTCATATAAATGCACTAGTCTGGCCATCAGGTAATAGACAACCCCCGTCTCAAGTATAAATCAATTATGTATCACATCTCCAAGCTAGAGTGGAGTCTATTAATAGGTATAAAAGGAGTCCACATCAAGATGATTACGTGCATAATTCAATGAACTGATCGCTTACAGTATATACTCACTTAACAATACGATTATCTATCTAATCATCAATCTATCTCTTGGTGGTAATCCATGCACAGGACTATGCTATCACAACCAGTACCGAGTCCCCAGTTTATACTAATCTTATATTTGTGCAATGCAGAATAAGTAGTCCACGGTCGGAATATCAGTATTAGAGGTACAAGGGGGTATTCCCAGGGTAGGTGGCACTCAAATGCTGTCAGTATTATCTTTAGAGTATAGAGATGGGTGTGGATGTGAGGTGTAAGGTGTGCTACTGATGTTAATTGCTAGGGGTGGTGCCGGTTCCAGTCTGACATTATTATATATAGGGTTTAAAGTTTTGGAACGAGTGTCGGAAGCGGTGTTGGCAATTTGCGAACACTTCTGATTTTTTATTAAGGAGATTATGTTTAGAGAAGATGATAGTATGGGTCTCTAGTAGACAGAGGTTACAAAATTTATCAGGTGGTTTGTACGATGTTGCACTACCTACCACTTCCCATTTAAGTGTATATATTTTATTTTTAGTTTTTAGATAGTGTATGTAGCTAGATAGTGAAGTGGAGTTGGCTAGACTGTGTTTTTTGAAAGAGTGGAGGTGCGAATTGTATCTAGTTTTGAAGCAGTTAGAAGTGGAGCCTATGTAGGTTTCAGAAGAGCTGTTAGTTGTGACTGTACATGAGTATATGATATCCTTGGTTAAGCATTTTTTATCTAAAGGGCAGGTTCTACTTGATCTACAGTTACAATTACTCTGGGTGCTAGTCTGCCGGTTACTATGCTGTGTAGAGGTTTGGAGGTTAGCTATAGGGTTATGGTTATGCGGGTTGTGGTACGCAGCGTTAATGTTTACACTAGTGCTATTACTACTATTTCCATTGATATTACGGTTATTTGTTATAATGTTACTTTGACTGTTATTTTGAATGTTATTTTGAAGGTTTATCGACCGTTGTGATTTAGTTTGTTGGAAGTAAGAATTAATTTTTCTTTTATTTGTACTAGCTATGTGGTATGCTAAGTTAGGCGTAGTAGAGTATGAGATCTTAATAGTGTTTTTGTTTAAAAGGCCGTGGTACCTGTGGCCGGATGGGAAGTGTTTATCTAGTAGTGAGAAGAAAGCCCTAGGAAGGTTGGTAGAGACGTTTAAATTGAAAGGAGGGTTGAAAAATGTATTATTTCTTCTTCTATTTCTGTTTTTTATGTCTGGTGATTTGTTTCCTTTAATGTTCCTATGGTCATTTCTGTGGTGCGGGTTACTCTTGTTGTTACAATCCCTATTAGTGTGTGTGCAGTTGCTATTCTTATTACTAAATTTTCCCATGGACATGTTGTGTGAAATGATGTTGTAGCTATGTGTTTTTGTAGGTAGGAACTCTATCCCTGTATTATGGCCTGATCTAGCTAATGCCTGATTATAATACTGCGAGTTATTGTTAAATGTGTTTATGTCATAGGATAGATTAGAGATTCTATTAGATACTCCCTTAGAGATAGAGTTCAATATAGATTTAGGGTGGTTAGACTTGGTATCTACGTAGATGAGTTTTTCATTAGGTTTGTGGAAAGGTGCATATATCATTGAGTCTAAGTAGAGTGTGGCGTCTAGGAAGTTGACGTTTTTGTCCATGGTAATACTAAGGTTAAAGTTTTTGAATGTTTTGTGCAATAGTTTTCTAGTCCTTTCTATATTGAATTTTTTATAGTCTATAAGTAGAAGTGCATCGTCGCGATACAAACCACCGCTGAGGTACGGAAGTTCCCTGTGGATTAGGTTAAGT
>OZ024740.1:2852335-2854835 GCA_964016885.1 Eledone cirrhosa
TATATATATATATCTATATATATATATCTATATATATATATATATCTATATATATATATCTATATATATAACTTTGAAATGTTTTGGCCAGTATTGGCCCAGGCCATGTCTAACTTAATAGCACCACCTGGCGAAGTCTTTCAATTCAGGATTTGGGCACCATGGCCCATTCGAGAAGAGAATTACTGTTTGCGGAGACATATCCGGGTGTGGGTGGTTTGTCCGGGATTACTTGGAGGAATTTGTCCAAAGACTTCTTGAATTTTGTGTGGTCAGTTTCTGTTTTGACGTGTCCTGGTGTGATGTTGAAGAGAGCAGGGCCGATTGAGGTGAAATAATTGTGCCGTATTGTTGTTATGAGTTGCGATTTAGATTTTTGAATGGGACGGATAGCACGGGGCCCAAGCCTTGGGTGTATCTTGAAGGCGATGCCAACATCATTTGGGCAGTGATGATGGAACATTTTCCACATCATGCAGATAATATAACGCTCACGGCGACGTTGGAGTGAGTAAAGTTTCAGGTTTTCCAATCGACCCCAGTAGTCAAGGTCTGACATGCCATCTATCTTTTTCGTGATTGCCCTTTGAGGAGCTTCAAGTTTCATGATACTTTGTTTCGTGTGGGGAGACCACAGTGGACAACAGTATTCAAGGTGTGGTCGGGCGAAAGTAGAGAAGAGAAGGATAATGGTGCGGGAATCTCTCGACTGGAAGGTTCTGAGGATCCAGGAACACATTCTGCGGGCCATGTCAACTTTGCTGCTTATATGCGTGGTCCAGCTTATGTTGCTGTCCACGGTTACTCCCAAGTCTCTGATGTTGTTAGATGCCATGAGAGTTTCCCCGGAGGGAAGGGAGTACGGGAGTTTCAGAGCATCCTCTTTTCCAAAGTGGATCAGTTCGAATTTGTCTTCGTTCAGTAACATGTTGTTCTTTTCTGCCCATTGGGTAACAGCCAGTAGGTCTGACTGAAGGCTTATCCGGTCATCCACGCCATTGATGACCTTTTGGAGCTTGGAATCATCAGCGAAAATTTTAATGTTGCTGTGTTTGATGATGTCAGTGATGTCATTAATATAGATGATGAAGAGAAGTGGGCCCAACACAGTGCCTTGTGGGACTCCACTACTGACTTTGGCTGGGCTTGATTTGACTCCCTCAACTACAACATGTTGGGTTCTGTTTGACAGGAAGCTCTTGATCCACTGCAGCAGCTTTCCAGTGACACCAATATTGGACAGCTTTCTCAGTAGAATGTTATGATCAACCCTGTCAAAGGCCTTGCTGAAATCAAGGTAGATAACATCAGTGTTGGAACCCTCTCCCAAGGCTCTCAAAATGTCATCAAAGTGATGCAGTAGTTGCGTCAGGCAATCCCTTCCATTACGGAATCCATGCTGGTTGGAGTTCAGCATATTGTTACTCTCAAGGAAGTGGGTCATTCGCGATCTCACCACTCGCTCAAATACCTTAATGATATGAGAGGTGAGTGAGATTGGACGGTAATTCACGGCAAGGGATTTGTTTCCCTTTTTGAAAACTGGGACAACAGACTGGGATAGAAGGTTTTCTGGCACATATCCAGCATCCAGTGAGTTCCGCCACAGATTGGCAAGAGGAGAAGCAAGTTGGTGTTGACACGCCTTCAAGACACAAGCAGGGAACCTATCGGGACCTACTGCTGAATTATGCTTGATTTCCTTTATTGCCGCCAAGACATCAGGGGCGCCAAACGTTATGTCCGATAAGGTGTAATGGGGAGTAACATCGCCGATACAGCCCAGATCGGCCATATCAGGATTGCTGAAAACAGAGCAGTATTGTTTCTGCAGTATCTCACCCATGGTTTTAGCATTGTCTTGAAGAGTGCCATTTTCATCAATTAGAGGGCCAACAGTAGAGCCAGTGATTTTGTGTTTTTTTGCAAATGAAAAGAACACTTTGGGATTGAGTTTGATCTTCTCAATGGCCCAGGCCTCTTCAGCTCTTCTCTGATTGTTGATGAGGGACATTATGTTGTTTTGGAGGTTATGTTTTTTAATCTCTAGTGATGAAATGGCAGTCAAGTTGATGTGTTGCTTCTGACAGTATTTCAGCTTGTTGATTTTTTTGTTCGTTCTCTTAATTTTTCTGATGAGCGTTTTTCTATTTCTAGGGATTCTGCTCTTAGATTTGTTTATAGTTCTTAATGGGGTGTGTTTAGCACATATGTTTGTAACAGTGTCCACAAATGTCTGCCAGGACTTTTTGATGTTAGTGGGTGTATGAGTGTGCGTGAAGGACCAGTCGACATGTGCAAGATCATGACTGATCGCTTCCCAGTTTGCATTGTGGAAATCCATAGCGTCAAACGGATGGACAGGAGAGATGACATTGGGTTTGTATATTGGACGGTGGAATCTCAGATCACAGAGAACCATGTCATGATCAGAGAGTAGAGTTTTCTCCACTGCAATATTGTGGATATTGTCAGTGTGATTGCTGAAAATTAAGTCTAG
>OZ024740.1:2872335-2874835 GCA_964016885.1 Eledone cirrhosa
ACTCATGTATGTATATACACTGGTTTTAAGTGTGTATTGTAAATTTGTACTGTTAAAACACGAAACTAACATTCGATTGACACTTTGATTACCTGTACAGGCAATAGTTATTAGAATGCTGTTGAAGTGTGTATATATTTTTGGGGGACATCCTGTATATACACACATTATATATAATACAATAAACAGATAAATACACACATATATATATGAGCTTATTTAATTATAAATATTGTGAATTTTTAACTCAGTTCAATTATATATATAAATGGCTTCTACAGGACTAGAACTGTTTCATTCGAAAGAAATCATCATAATATTGAGAGGGGGGACTAGATAAAATATTTCAAATCAAATGTGTATAAGTTATAAGTTAAAATGTATAAATAGAGACGATAGTGGAGGTATATCTGTTTAGTGGAACAGTAGACGATAGAATTAAATACAGACGAGAATCTCCCTTTAATGAAACAGCAGACGATAGAATTAAGGCAATTTAAATTTTAAGCATTTGCATTTTTGCCTTTCATCGTTACGGGGTCGATAAAATAAAGTACCAGTAATACACTGTCACTAGACGACTTTCAAATTGAATTGTTGGTTCCATTTCTTTAGTATTTTCAATTGTAGTTATCTACTTAAAAAGCGTTACACGGTTAGAGACATAATTCGTAAGTTATATCTTCCCTATTAAACCATTGCATTATTTCGCCTACAATAGAACAAAAATGAAATGTTCTTTAAAGAAACAGGAATATAACTTTATAAAAAAAAAAGTTGCATCCGCTTCTTTTATCATTGATAATTTTTTCGTTTTAATATTAATTGTTTTTTGTAGTTGTTTATATTAAAAATCTTACTGTAATATTTACTTAAACGAAGGCAAACATCTAAACTTATAGATTAATCTTGAGCGAAGGACTAGATAAATCTCTCTCCCTCTCTCTCTCTCTCTCTCTCTCTCTCTCTCTCTCTCTCTCTCTCTCTCTCTCTCTCTCTATATATATATAAACGAAGAATGATAAAATTTCAAGCAAAGAGTTTAATTAGCTATATTTTGTAATATTATTAACTAATTATTATAATTAACGCGCATATTTTGCTATCCTCAAACACGTTTACACATGGCATGAAATATAACTAATCCGAGATGGCTAGGTTTCATCTTCTAACTGGATATACGAAATCCATTATGTCTTGACAACAACATGAGGTAACATTATGTTATTCACAGACACACTTTGTACACTGTTCCATATCAGAATGTATTTCCTTCGTCACATTCACAAACAGTATTGAAAATATGTTCTTCGGCAAATAAAAATGTTTTGTTCATAATATTTCAACTAGCGATTGCTCTACTCCACGCACGACCACCATAAATTAATGACCAGCTCAACACAAGTATTGGTAGAGCGTCAGACACCATGCTTTGCAGTATTGTTATGGTCCTTTGCATTCTAAGTTCAAATCCTGCCGAGGTTAACTTCGACTTTCATACTTACTAATTCGATAAAATAAAGTACCAGTAATGGACTGCCGTAATGGATTTGTGCCGAAAAATAGAAACACTATTAATGTGCAATAAGAGCAAAATATAACGACATTGCTCAATTATTTTATCTAATGTTGTAATAACACAAGGAAATGTTGTTTGTGTATTTTTTTTAATATTTGCTCATAGGCTTTTACAATTTCGCTCAGCCAACAACTATTAAAAAGTGAGTTGCTTAAGATAACAATTTAATCACAAATTGTTGCTATCTTTTAATACACTCCAACAAGTCATCAAATTATGTACAATAAAAACAAATCTTATTAATTTGCTCAGGGAATATAAAGAAAATGTATATACACTGATAATTGCAATTGTATGTAAATATTTTGTTTTTGTATTGTATATTTTATGTTTTCTATTATGTATAATATATTGATTTAATATTGATTGTTTTTTGTAGTTGTTTATATTAAAAGTCTGAAAATATTTTTATACATCTTACACTAATATTTATAAGATAATTTATAATAACAATTACATAATCTAATTACATTACAACGATAATTTATTATTAATATATATCCTGTTTAACTAGAGTTATTACAAGCGTTGCCTTAAAAAAATATTAAACTAGACATGAAAAATGCGCAAGCTCAAAAGTGCCACAGAATGTTATAATAAACCTTCAAAAGTGTGGGACTAGAGTTGTTGCTAAAAAATATTGTAATCATTATATATCGTACATTCTGTGGCATCCTTTATAAAAATAGCTTAAACCAACGAAGCCTTTATTTTTACGCTATTTCACTTAGTTAATTCTTAGAGTGTAACATATAAAAATAAATACATCTATGTTTAATGTAATAACAGCTATAAATAATTACGTAATATTATTATCATATACTCATAGTAACAAAATAATTGTGTTGAAACTTAATATGATGCTTATATGAACGATCAAATCTATAATGATAATTTCTTAAATATACTAATAGTAAAATA
>OZ024740.1:2887335-2954835 GCA_964016885.1 Eledone cirrhosa
TTCAGAGATTCTTTCCTGAGACATTCTAGCCACATGTTGATAGTATCAGAGCTGTGACCTCTCAATTCAGAGATTCTTTCCTGAGACATTCTAACCACATGTTGATAGTATCGGAGCTGTGACCTCTCAATTCAGAGATTCTTTCCATGAGACATTCTAGCCACATGTTGATAGTATCGGAGCTGTGACCTCTCAATTCAGAGATTCTTTCCTGAGACAATCTAGCCACATGTTGATAGTATCGGAGCTGTGACCTCTCAATTCAGAGATTCTTTCCATGAGACATTCTAGCCACATGTTGATAGTATCGGAGCTGTGACCTCTCAATTCAGAGATTCTTTCCTGAGACATTCTAGCCACATGTTGATAGTATCGGAGCTGTGACCTCTCAATTCAGAGATTCTTTCCATGAGACATTCTAGCCACATGTTGATAGTATCGGAGCTGTGACCTCTCAATTCAGAGATTCTTTCCATGAGACATTCTAACCACATGTTGATAGTATCGGAGCTGTGACCTCTCAATTCAGAGATTCTTTCCTGAGACATTCTAACCACATGTCTGTAGTATCAGAGCTGTGACCTCTCAATTCAGAGATTCTTTCCTGAGACATTCTAGCCACATGTTGATAGTATCAGAGCTGTGACCTCTCAATTCAGAGATTCTTTCCTGAGACATTCTAGCCACATGTTGATAGTATCAGAGCTGTGACCTCTCAATTCAGAGATTCTTTCCTGAGACATTCTAACCACATGTTGATAGTATCGGAGCTGTGACCTCTCAATTCAGAGATTCTTTCCATGAGACATTCTAGCCACATGTTGATAGTATCGGAGCTGTGACCTCTCAATTCAGAGATTCTTTCCTGAGACATTCTAGCCACATGTTGATAGTATCGGAGCTGTGACCTCTCAATTCAGAGATTCTTTCCATGATACATTCTAGCCACATGTTGATAGTATCGGAGCTGTGACCTCTCAATTCAGAGATTCTTTCCTGAGACATTCTAGCCACATGTTGATAGTATCGGAGCTGTGACCTCTCAATTCAGAGATTCTTTCCATGAGACATTCTAGCCACATGTTGATAGTATCGGAGCTGTGACCTCTCAATTCAGAGATTCTTTCCTGAGACATTCTAACCACATGTTGATAGTATCGGAGCTGTGACCTCTCAATTCAGAGATTCTTTCCATGAGACATTCTAGCCACATGTTGATAGTATCAGAGCTGTGACCTCTCAATTCAGAGATTCTTTCCTGAGACATTCTAGCCACATGTTGATAGTATCGGAGCTGTGACCTCTCAATTCAGAGATTCTTTCCTGAGACATTCTAACCACATGTCTGTAGTATCAGAGCTGTGACCTCTCAATTCAGAGATTCTTTCCTGAGACATTCTAACCACATGTTGATAGTATCGGAGCTGTGACCTCTCAATTCAGAAATTCTTTCCATGAGACATTCTAGCCACATGTTGATAGTATCGGAGCTGTGACCTCTCAATACAGAGATTCTTTCCTGAGACATTCTAGCCACATGTTGATAGTATCGGAGCTGTGACCTCTCAATTCAGAGATTCTTTCCATGAGACATTCTAGCCACATGTTGATAGTATCGGAGCTGTGACCTCTCAATTCAGAGATTCTTTCCATGAGACATTCTAGCCACATGTTGATAGTATCGGAGTTGTGACCTCTCAATTCAGAGATTCTTTCCATGAGACATTCTAGCCACATGTTGATAGTATCGGAGCTGTGACCTCTCAATTCAGAGATTCTTTCCATGAGACATTCTAGCCACATGTTGACAGTATCGGAGCTGTGACCTCTCAATTCAGAGATTCTTTCCATGAGACATTCTAGCCACATGTTGATAGTATCGGAGCTGTGACCTCTCAATTCAGAGATTCTTTCCTGAGACATTCTAACCACATGTTGATAGTATCGGAGCTGTGAACTCTCAATTCAGAGATTCTTTCCTGAGACATTCTAGCCACATGTTGATAGTATCAGGAGCTGTGACCTCTCAATTCAGAGATTCTTTCCTGAGACATTCTAACCACATGTTGATAGTATCAGAGCTGTGACCTCTCAATTCAGAGATTCTTTCCTGAGACATTCTAACCACATGTCTGTAGTATCAGAGCTGTGACCTCTCAATTCAGAGATTCTTTCCTGAGACATTCTAACCACATGTTGATAGTATCGGAGCTGTGACCTCTCAATTCAGAGATTCTTTCCTGAGACATTCTAACCACATGTTGATAGTATCAGAGCTGTGACCTCTCAATTCAGAGATTCTTTCCATGAGACATTCTAGCCACATGTTGATAGTATCGGAGCTGTGACCTCTCAATTCAGAGATTCTTTCCTGAGACATTCTAGCCACATGTTGATAGTATCGGAGCTGTGACCTCTCAATTCAGAGATTCTTTCAATGAGACATTCTAGCCACATGTTGATAGAATCGGAGCTGTGACCTCTCAATTCAGAGATTCTTTCCATGAGACATTCTAGCCACATGTTGATAGTATCGGAGCTTTGACCTCTCAATTCAGAGATTATTTCCATGAGACATTCTAGCCACATGTTGATAGTATCGGAGCTGTGACCTCTCAATTCAGAGATTCTTTCCATGAGACTTTCTAGCCACATGTTGATAGTATCGGAGCTGTGACCTCTCAATTCAGAGATTCTTTCCATGAGACATTCTAGCCACATGTTGATAGTATCGGAGCTGTGACCTCTCAATTCAGAGATTCTTTCCTGAGACATTCTAACCACATGTTGATAGTATCAGAGCTGTGACCTCTCAGTTCAGAGATTCTTTCCATGAGACATTCTAGCCACATGTTGATAGTATCAGAGCTGTGACCTCTCAATTCAGAGATTCTTTCCTGAGACATTCTAACCACATGTTGATAGTATCAGAGCTGTGACCTCTCAATTCAGAGATTCTTTCCTGAGACATTCTAACCACATGTCTGTAGTATCAGAGCTGTGACCCTCTCAATTCAGAGATTCTTTCCTGAGACATTCTAACCACATGTTGATAGTATCGGAGCTGTGACCTCTCAATTCAGAGATTCTTTCCTGAGACATTCTAACCACATGTTGATAGTATCGGAGCTGTGACCTCTCAATTCAGAGATTCTTTCCTGAGACATTCTAACCACATGTTGATAGTATCGGAGCTGTGACCTCTCAATTCAGAGATTCTTTCCTGAGACATTCTAACCACATGTTGATAGTATCGAGCTGTGACCTCTCAATTCAGAGATTCTTTCCTGAGACATTCTAACCACATGTTGATAGTATCGGAGCTGTGACCTCTCAATTCAGAGATTCTTTCCTGAGACATTCTAACCACATGTTGATAGTATCGGAGCTGTGACCTCTCAATTCAGAGATTCTTTCCTGAGACATTCTAGCCACATGTTGATAGTATCGGAGCTGTGACCTCTCAATTCAGAGATTCTTTCCTGAGACATTCTAGCCACATGTTGATAGTATCGGAGCTGTGACCTCTCAATTCAGAGATTCTTTCCTGAGACATTCTAGCCACATGTTGATAGTATCGGAGCTGTGACCTCTCAATTCAGAGATTCTTTCCATGAGACATTCTAGCCACATGTTGATAGTATCGGAGCTTTGACCTCTCAATTCAGAGATTATTTCCATGAGACATTCTAGCCACATGTTGATAGTATTGGAGCTGTGACCTCTCAATTCAGAGATTCTTTCCTGAGACATTCTAGCCACATGTTGATAGTATCAGAGCTGTGACCTCTCAATTCAGAGATTCTTTCCTGAGACATTCTAACCACATGTTGATAGTATCAGAGCTGTGACCTCTCAATTCAGAGATTCTTTCCTGAGACATTCTAACCACATGTCTGTAGTATCAGAGCTGTGACCTCTCAATTCAGAGATTCTTTCCTGAGACATTCTAACCACATGTTGATAGTATCGGAGCTGTGACCTCTCAATTCAGAGATTCTTTCCTGAGACATTCTAACCACATGTTGATAGTATCGGAGCTGTGACCTCATCAGATTCAGAGATTCTTTCCATGAGACATTCTAGCCACATGTTGATAGTATCGGAGCTGTGACCTCTCAATTCAGAGATTCTTTCCTGAGACATTCTAGCCAGATGTTGATAGTATCGGAGCTGTGACCTCTCAATTCAGAGATTCTTTCCATGAGACATTCTAGCCACATGTTGATAGTATCGGAGCTGTGACCTCTCAATTCAGAGATTCTTTCCATGAGACATTCTAGCCACATGTTGATAGTATCGGAGCTTTACCTCTCAATTCAGAGATTATTTCCATGAGACATTCTAGCCACATGTTGATAGTATCGGAGCTGTGACCTCTCAATTCAGAGATTCTTTCCATGAGACATTCTAGCCACATGTTGATAGTATCGGAGCTGTGACCTCTCAATTCAGAGATTCTTTCCATGAGACATTCTAGCCACATGTTGATAGTATTGGAGCTGTGACCTCTCAATTCAGAGATTCTTTCCTGAGACATTCTAACCACATGTTGATAGTATCGGAGCTGTGACCTCTCAATTCAGAGATTCTTTCCATGAGACATTCTAGCCACATGTTGATAGTATCAGAGCTGTGACCTCTCAATTCAGAGATTCTTTCCTGAGACATTCTAGCCACATGTTGATAGTATCGGAGCTGTGACCTCTCAATTCAGAGATTCTTTCCTGAGACATTCTAGCCACATGTTGATAGTATCGGAGCTGTGACCTCTCAATTCAGAGATTCTTTCCTGAGACATTCTAGCCACATGTTGATAGTATCGGAGCTGTGACCTCTCAATTCAGAGATTCTTTCCATGAGACATTCTAGCCACATGTTGATAGTATCAGAGCTGTGACCTCTCAATTCAGAGATTCTTTCCTGAGACATTCTAGCCACATGTTGATAGTATCGGAGCTGTGACCTCTCAATTCAGAGATTCTTTCCTGAGACATTCTAGCCACATGTTGATAGTATCGGAGCTGTGACCTCTCAATTCAGAGATTCTTTCCATGAGACATTCTAGCCACATGTTGATAGTATCAGGAGCTGTGACCTCTCAATTCAGAGATTCTTTCATGAGACATTCTAGCCACATGTTGATAGTATCGGAGCTGTGACCTCTCAATTCAGAGATTCTTTCCATGAGTCATTCTAAGCCACATGTCTGTAGTATCAGAGCTGTGACCTCTCAATTCAGAGATTCTTTCCTGAGACATTCTAACCACATGTTGATAGTATCAGAGCTGTGACCTCTCAATTCAGAGATTCTTTCATGAGACATTCTAGCCACATGTTGATAGTATCGGAGCTGTGACCTCTCAATTCAGAGATTCTTTCCTGAGACATTCTAGCCACATGTTGATAGTATCGGAGCTGTGACCTCTCAATTCAGAGATTCTTTCCATGAGACATTCTAGCCACATGTTGATAGTATCGGAGCTGTGACCTCTCAATTCAGAGATTCTTTCCATGAGACATTCTAGCCACATGTTGATAGTATCGGAGCTGTGACCTCTCAATTCAGAGATTCTTTCCATGAGACATTCTAGCCACATGTTGATAGTATCGGAGCTGTGACCTCTCAATTCAGAGATTCTTTCCATGAGACATTCTAGCCACATGTTGATAGTATCGGAGCTGTGACCTCTCAATTCAGAGATTCTTTCCATGAGACATTCTAGCCACATGTTGATAGTATCGGAGCTGTGACCTCTCAATTCAGAGATTCTTTCCATGAGACATTCTAGCCACATGTTGATAGTATCGGAGCTGTGACCTCTCAATTCAGAGATTCTTTCCATGAGACATTCGATCCACATGTTGATAGTATCGGAGCTGTGACCTCTCAATTCAGAGATTCTTTCCATGAGACATTCTAGCCACATGTTGATAGTATCGGAGCTGTGACCTCTCAATTCAGAGATTCTTTCCATGAGGACATTCTAGCCACATGTTGATAGTATCGGAGCTGTGACCTCTCAATTCAGAGATTCTTTCATGAGACATTCTAGCCACATGTTGATAGTATCGGAGCTGTGACCTCTCAATTCAGAGATTCTTTCCATGAGACATTCTAGCATCATGTTGATAGTATCGGAGCTGTGACCTCTCAATTCAGAGATTCTTTCCTGAGACATTCTAGCCACATGTTGATAGTATAGGAGCTGTGACCTCTCAATTCAGAGATTCTTTCCATGAGACATTCTAGCCACATGTTGATAGTATCGGAGCTGTGACCTCTCAATTCAGAGATTCTTTCCATGAGACATTCTAGCCACATGTTGATAGTATCGGAGCTTTGACCTCTCAATTCAGAGATTATTTCCATGAGACATTCTAGCCACATGTTGATAGTATCGGAGCTGTGACCTCTCAATTCAGAGATTCTTTCCATGAGACATTCTAGCCACATGTTGATAGTATCGGAGCTGTGACCTCTCAATTCAGAGATTCTTTCCATGAGACATTCTAGCCACATGTTGATAGTATCGGAGCTGTGACCTCTCAATTCAGAGATTCTTTCCATGAGACATTCTAGCCACATGTTGATAGTATCAGAGCTGTGACCTCTCAATTCAGAGATTCTTTCCTGAGACATTCTAGCCACATGTTGATAGTATCGGAGCTGTGACCTCTCAATTCAGAGATTCTTTCCATGAGACATTCTAGCCACATGTTGATAGTATCGGAGCTGTGACCTCTCAATTCAGAGATTCTTTTCATGAGACATTCTAGCCACATGTTGATAGTATCGGAGCTGTGACCTCTCAATTCAGAGATTCTTTCCATGAGACATTCTAGCCACATGTTGATAGTATCGGAGCTGTGACCTCTCAATTCAGAGATTCTTTCCATGAGACATTCTAGCCACATGTTGATAGTATCGGAGCTGTGACCTCTCAATTCAGAGATTCTTTCCATGAGACATTCTAGCCACATGTTAATAGTATCAGAGCTGTGACCTCTCAATTCAGAGATTCTTTCCTGAGACATTCTAGCCACATGTTGATAGTATCGGAGCTGTGACCTCTCAATTCAGAGATTCTTTCCTGAGACATTCTAGCCACATGTTGATAGTATCGGAGCTGTGACCTCTCAATTCAGAGATTCTTTCCTGAGACATTCTAGCCACATGTTGATAGTATCGGAGCTGTGACCTCTCAATTCAGAGAATCTTTCCATGAGACATTCTAGCCACATGTTGATAGTATCAGAGCTGTGACCTCTCAATTCAGAGATTCTTTCCTGAGACATTCTAGCCACATGTTGATAGTATCGGAGCTGTGACCTCTCAATTCAGAGATTCTTTCCTGAGACATTCTAGCCACATGTTGATAGTATCGGAGCTGTGACCTCTCAATTCAGAGATTCTTTCCATGAGACATTCTAGCCACATGTTGATAGTATCAGAGCTGTGACCTCTCAATTCAGAGATTCTTTCATGAGACATTCTAGCCACATGTTGATAGTATCGGAGCTGTGACCTCTCAATTCAGAGATTCTTTCCTGAGTCATTCTAACCACATGTCTGTAGTATCAGAGCTGTGACCTCTCAATTCAGAGATTCTTTCCTGAGACATTCTAACCACATGTTGATAGTATCAGAGCTGTGACCTCTCAATTCAGAGATTCTTTTCATGAGACATTCTAGCCACATGTTGATAGTATCGGAGCTGTGACCTCTCAATTCAGAGATTCTTTCCTGAGACATTCTAGCCACATGTTGATAGTATCGGAGCTGTGACCTCTCAATCAGAGATTCTTTCCATGAGACATTCTAGCCACATGTTGATAGTATCGGAGCTGTGACCTCTCAATTCAGAGATCTTTCCATGAGACATTCTAGCCACATGTTGATAGTATCGGAGCTGTGACCTCTCAATTCAGAGATTCTTTCCATGAGACATTCTAGCCACATGTTGATAGTATCGGAGCTGTGACCTCTCAATTCAGAGATTCTTTCCATGAGACATTCTAGCCACATGTTGATAGTATCGGAGCTGTGACCTCTCAATTCAGAGATTCTTTCCATGAGACATTCTAGCCACATGTTGATAGTATCGGAGCTGTGACCTCTCAATTCAGAGATTCTTTCCATGAGACATTCTAGCCACATGTTGATAGTATCGGGAGCTGTTGACCTCTCAATTCAGAGATTCTTTCCATGAGACATTCTAGCCACATGTTGATAGTATCGGAGCTGTGACCTCTCAATTCAGAGATTCTTTCCATGAGACATTCTAGCCACATGTTGATAGTATCGGAGCTGTGACCTCTCAATTCAGAGATTCTTTCCATGAGACATTCTAGCCACATGTTGATAGTATCGGAGCTGTGACCTCTCAATTCAGAGATTCTTTCCATGAGACATTCTAGCCAATCATGTTGATAGTATCGGAGCTGTGACCTCTCAATTCAGAGATTCTTTCCTGAGACATTCTAGCCACATGTTGATAGTATCGGAGCTGTGACCTCTCAATTCAGAGATTCTTTCCATGAGACATTCTAGCCACATGTTGATAGTATCGGAGCTGTGACCTCGCAATTCAGAGATTCTTTCCATGAGACATTCTAGCCACATGTTGATAGTATCGGAGCTGTGACCTCTCAATTCAGAGATTCTTTCCATGAGACATTCTAGCCACATGTTGATAGTATCGGAGCTGTGACCTCTCAATTCAGAGATTCTTTCCATGAGACATTCTAGCCACATGTTGATAGTATCGGAGCTGTGACCTCTCAATTCAGAGATTCTTTCCATGAGACATTCTAGCCACATGTTGATAGTATCGGAGCTGTGACCTCTCAATTCAGAGATTCTTTCCATGAGACATTCTAGCCACATGTTGATAGTATCGGAGCTGTGACCTCTCAATTCAGAGATTCTTTCCATGAGACATTCTAGCATCATGTTGATAGTATCGGAGCTGTGACCTCTCAATTCAGAGATTCTTTCCTGAGACATTCTAGCCACATGTTGATAGTATCGGAGCTGTGACCTCTCAATTCAGAGATTCTTTCCATGAGACATTCTAGCCACATGTTGATAGTATCGGAGCTGTGACCTCTCAATTCAGAGATTCTTTCCATGAGACATTCTAGCCACATGTTGATAGTATCGGAGCTTTGACCTCTCAATTCAGAGATTATTTCCATGAGACATTCTAGCCACATGTTGATAGTATCGGAGCTGTGACCTCTCAATTCAGAGATTCTTTCCATGAGACATTCTAGCCACATGTTGATAGTATCGGAGCTGTGACCTCTCAATTCAGAGATTCTTTCCATGAGACATTCTAACCACATGTTGATAGTATCGGAGCTGTGACCTCTCAATTCAGAGATTCTTTCCATGAGACATTCTAGCGACATGTTGATAGTATCAGAGCTGTGACCTCTCAATTCAGAGATTCTTTCCTGAGACATTCTAGCCACATGTTGATAGTATCGGAGCTGTGACCTCTCAATTCAGAGATTCTTTCCATGAGACATTCTAGCCACATGTTGATAGTATCGGAGCTGTCACCTCTCAATTCAGAGATTCTTTTCATGAGACATTCTAGCCACATGTTGATAGTATCGGAGCTGTGACCTCTCAATTCAGAGATTCTTTCCATGAGACATTCTAGCCACATGTTGATAGTATCGGAGCTGTGACCTCTCAATTCAGAGATTCTTTCCATGAGACATTCTAGCCACATGTTGATAGTATCGGAGCTGTGACCTCTCAATTCAGAGATTCTTTCCATGAGACATTCTAGCCACATGTTGATAGTATCGGAGCTGTGACCTCTCAATTCAGAGATTCTTTCCTGAGACATTCTAACCACATGTTGATAGTATCGGAGCTGTGACCTCTCAATTCAGAGATTCTTTCCATGAGACATTCTAGCCACATGTTGATAGTATCAGAGCTGTGACCTCTCAATTCAGAGATTCTTTCCTGAGACATTCTAACCAGATGTCTGTAGTATCAGAGCTGTGACCTCTCAATTCAGAGATTCTTTCCTGAGACAATCTAACCACATGTTGATAGTATCGGAGCTGTGACCTCTCAATTCAGAGATTCTTTCCTGAGACATTCTAGCCACATGTTGATAGTATCAGAGCTGTGACCTCTCAATTCAGAGATTCTTTCCTGAGACATTCTAACCACATGTTGATAGTATCAGAGCTGTGACCTCTCAATTCAGAGATTCTTTCCTGAGACATTCTAACCACATGTTGATAGTATCGGAGCTGTGACCTCTCAATTCAGAGATTCTTTCCTGAGACATTCTAACCACATGTTGATAGTATCAGAGCTGTGACCTCTCAATTCAGAGATTCTTTCCTGAGACATTCTAACCACATGTTGATAGTATCGGAGCTGTGACCTCTCAATTCAGAGATTCTTTCCTGAGACATTCTAGCCACATGTTGATAGTATCAGAGCTGTGACCTCTCAATTCAGAGATTCTTTCCTGAGACATTCTAACCACATGTTGATAGTATCAGAGCTGTGACCTCTCAATTCAGAGATTCTTTCCTGAGACATTCTAGCCACATGTTGATAGTATCGGAGCTGTGACCTCTCAATTCAGAGATTCTTTCCTGAGACATTCTAGCCACATGTTGATAGTATCGGAGCTGTGACCTCTCAATTCAGAGATTCTTTCCATGAGACATTCTAGCCACATGTTGATAGTATCGGAGCTGTGACCTCTCAATTCAGAGATTCTTTCCTGAGACATTCTAGCCACATGTTGATAGTATCGGAGCTGTGACCTCTCAATTCAGAGATTCTTTCCATGAGACATTCTAGCCACATGTTGATAGTATCGGAGCTGTGACCTCTCAATTCAGAGATTCTTTCCTGAGACATTCTAGCCACATGTTGATAGTATCGGAGCTGTGACCTCTCAATTCAGAGATTCTTTCCATGAGACATTCTAGCCACATGTTGATAGTATCGGAGCTGTGACCTCTCAATTCAGAGATTCTTTCCTGAGACATTCTAGCCACATGTTGATAGTATCGGAGCTGTGACCTCTCAATTCAGAGATTCTTTCCATGAGACATTCTAGCCACATGTTGATAGTATCGGAGCTGTGACCTCTCAATTCAGAGATTCTTTCCTGAGACATTCTAGCCACATGTTGATAGTATCGGAGCTGTGACCTCTCAATTCAGAGATTCTTTCCATGAGACATTCTAGCCACATGTTGATAGTATCGGAGCTGTGACCTCTCAATTCAGAGATTCTTTCCATGAGACATTCTAGCCACATGTTGATAGTATCGGAGCTTTGACCTCTCAATTCAGAGATTATTTCCATGAGACATTCTAGCCACATGTTGATAGTATCGGAGCTGTGACCTCTCAATTCAGAGATTCTTTCCATGAGACATTCTAGCCACATGTTGATAGTATCGGAGCTGTGACCTCTCAATTCAGAGATTCTTTCCATGAGACATTCTAGCCACATGTTGATAGTATTGGAGCTGTGACCTCTCAATTCAGAGATTCTTTCCTGAGACATTCTAACCACATGTTGATAGTATCGGAGCTGTGACCTCTCAATTCAGAGATTCTTTCCATGAGACATTCTAGCCACATGTTGATAGTATCGGAGCTGTGACCTCTCAATTCAGAGATTCTTTCCATGAGACATTCTAGCCACATGTTGATAGTATCGGAGCTGTGACCTCTCAATTCAGAGATTCTTTCCTGAGTCATTCTAACCACATGTCTGTAGTATCAGCGCTGTGACCTCTCAATTCAGAGATTCTTTCCATGAGACATTCTAGCCACATGTTGATAGTATCGGAGCTGTGACCTCTCAATTCAGAGATTCTTTCCTGAGTCATTCTAACCACATGTCTGTAGTATCAGAGCTGTGACCTCTCAATTCAGAGATTCTTTCCATGAGACATTCTAGCCACATGTTGATAGTATCGGAGCTGTGACCTCTCAATTCAGAGATTCTTTCCTGAGTCATTCTAACCACATGACTGTAGTATCAGAGCTGTGACCTCTCAATTCAGAGATTCTTTTCATGAGACATTCTAGCCACATGTTGATAGTATCGGAGCTGTGACCTCTCAATTCAGAGATTCTTTCCTGAGATATTCTAGCCACATGTTGATAGTATCGGAGCTGTGACCTCTCAATTCAGAGATTCTTACCATGAGACATTCTAGCCACATGTTGATAGTATCGGAGCTGTGACCTCTCAATTCAGAGATTCTTTCCATGAGACATTCTAGCCACATATTGATAGTATCGGAGCTGTGACCTCTCAATTCAGAGATTCTTTCCATGAGACATTCTAGCCACATGTTGATAGTATCGGAGCTGTGACCTCTCAATTCAGAGATTCTTTCCATGAGACATTCTAGCCACATGTTGATAGTATCGGAGCTGTGACCTCTCAATTCAGAGATTCTTTCCTGAGACATTCTAGCCACATGTTGATAGTATCAGAGCTGTGACCTCTCAATTCAGAGATTCTTTCCTGAGACATTCTAGCCACATGTTGAGAGTATCAGAGCTGTGACCTCTCAATTCAGAGATTCTTTCCTGAGACATTCTAGCCACATGTTGATAGTATCAGAGCTGTGACCTCTCAATTCAGAGATTCTTTCCTGAGACATTCTAACCACATGTTGATAGTATCGGAGCTGTGACTTCTCAATTCAGAGATTCTTTCCATGAGACATTCTAGCCACATGTTGATAGTATCGGAGCTGTGACCTCTCAATTCAGAGATTCTTTCCTGAGACATTCTAGCCACATGTTGATAGTATCGGAGCTGTGACCTCTCAATTCAGAGATTCTTTCCATGAGACATTCTAGCCACATGTTGATAGTATCGGAGCTGTGACCTCTCAATTCAGAGATTCTTTCCCTGAGACATTCTAGCCACATGTTGATAGTATCGGAGCTGTGACCTCTCAATTCAGAGATTGTTTCCCTGAGACATTCTAGCCACATGTTGATAGTATCGGAGCTGTGACCTCTCAATTCAGAGATTCTTTCCTGAGACATTCTAACCACATGTTGATAGTATCGGAGCTGTGACCTCTCAATTCAGAGATTCTTTCCATGAGACATTCTAGCCACATGTTGATAGTATCGGAGCTGTGACCTCTCAATTCAGAGATTCTTTCCTGAGACATTCTAACCACATGTCTGTAGTATCAGAGCTGTGACCTCTCAATTCAGAGATTCTTTCCTGAGACATTCTAACCACATGTTGATAGTATCAGAGCTGTGACCTCTCAATTCACAGATTCTTTCCTGAGACATTCTAGCCACATGTTGATAGTATCAGAGCTGTGACCTCTCAATTCAGAGATTCTTTCCTGAGACATTCTAACCACATGTTGATAGTATCGGAGCTGTGACCTCTCAATTCAGAGATTCTTTCCATGAGACATTCTAGCCACATGTTGATAGTATCGGAGCTGTGACCTCTCAATTCAGAGATTCTTTCCTGAGACATTCTAGCCACATGTTGATAGTATCGGAGCTGTGACCTCTCAATTCAGAGATTCTTTCCATGAGACATTCTAGCCACATGTTGATAGTATCGGAGCTGTGACCTCTCAATTCAGAGATTCTTTCCATGAGACATTCTAGCCACATGTTGATAGTATCGGAGCTGTGACCTCTCAATTCAGAGATTCTTTCCTGAGACATTCTAACCACATGTTGATAGTATCGGAGCTGTGACCTCTCAATTCAGAGATTCTTTCCTGAGTCATTCTAACCACATGTCTGTAGTATCAGAGCTGTGACCTCTCAATTCAGAGATTCTTTCCTGAGACATTCTAACCACATGTTGATAGTATCAGAGCTGTGACCTCTCAATTCAGAGATTCTTTCCTGAGACATTCTAGCCACATGTTGATAGTATCAGAGCTGTGACCTCTCAATTCAGAGATTCTTTCCTGAGACATTCTAAACCACATGTTCATAGTATCGGAGCTGTGACTTCTCAATTCAGAGATTCTTTCCATGAGACATTCTAGCCACATGTTGATAGTATCGGAGCTGTGACCTGTCAATTCAGAGATTCTTTCCTGAGACATTCTAGCCACATGTTGATAGTATCGGAGCTGTGACCTCTCAATTCAGAGATTCTTTCCATGAGACATTCTAGCCACATGTTGATAGTATCGGAGCTGTGACCTCTCAATTCAGAGATTCTTTCCTGAGACATTCTAGCCACATGTTGATAGTATCGGAGCTGTGACCTCACAATTCAGAGATTCTTTCCATAAGACATTCTAGCCACATGTTGATAGTATCGGAGCTGTGACCTCTCAATTCAGAGATTCTTTCCATGAGACATTCTAGCCACATGTTGATAGTATCGGAGCTGTGACCTCTCAATTCAGAGATTCTTTCCATGAGACATTCTAGCCACATGTTGATAGTATCGGAGCTGTGACCTCTCAATTCAGAGATTCTTTCCTGTGACATTCTAACCACATGTTGATAGTATCGGAGCTGTGACCTCTCAATTCAGAGACTCTTTTCATGAGACATTCTAGCCACATGTTGATAGTATCAGAGCTGTGACCTCGCAATTCAGAGATTCTTTCCTGAGACATTCTAGCCACATGTTGATAGTATCGGAGCTGTGACCTCTCAATTCAGAGATTCTTTCCATGAGACATTCTAGCCACATGTTGATAGTATCGGAGCTGTGACCTCTCAATTCAGAGATTCTTTCCATGAGACATTCTAGCCACATGTTGATAGTATCAGAGCTGTGACCTCGCAATTCAGAGATTCTTTCCTGAGACATTCTAGCCACATGTTGATAGTATCGGAGCTGTGACCTCTCAATTCAGAGATTCTTTCCATGAGACATTCTAGCCACATGTTGATAGTATCGGAGCTGTGACCTCTCAATTCAGAGATTCTTTCCATGAGACATTCTAGCCACATGTTGATAGTATCGGAGCTGTGACCTCTCAATTCAGAGATTCTTTCCATGAGACATTCTAGCCACATGTTGATAGTATCGGAGCTGTGACCTCTCAATTCAGAGATTCTTTCCTGAGACATTCTAGCCACATGTTGATAGTATTGGAGCTGTGACCTCTCAATTCAGAGATTCTTTCCATAAGACATTCTAGCCACATGTTGATAGTATCGGAGCTGTGACCTCTCAATTCAGAGATTCTTTCCTGAGACATTCTAACCACATGTCTGTAGTATCAGAGCTGTGACCTCTCAATTCAGAGATTCTTTCCTGAGACATTCTAGCCACATGTTGATAGTATCAGAGCTGTGACCTCTCAATTCAGAGATTCCTTCCTGAGACATTCTAACCACATGTCTGTAGTATCAGAGCTGTGACCTCTCAATTCAGAGATTCTTTCCTGAGACATTCTAGCCACATGTTGATAGTATCGGAGCTGTGATGTCTCAATTCAGAGATTCTTTCCTGAAACATTCTAGCCACGTGTTGATAGTATCGGAGCTGTGACCTCTCAATTCAGAGATTCTTTCCATGAGACATTCTAACCACATGTTGATAGTATCGGAGCTGTGACCTCTCAATTCAGAGATTCTTTCCATGAGACATTCTAGCCACATGTTGATAGTATCGGAGCTGTGACCTCTCAATTCAGAGATTCTTTCCATGAGACATTCTAGCCACATGTTGATAGTATCGGAGCTGTGACCTCTCAATTCAGAGATTCTTTCCATGAGACATTCTAACCACATGTTGATAGTATCGGAGCTGTGACCTCTCAATTCAGAGATTCTTTCCTGAGACGTTCTAACCACATGTTGATAGTATCAGAGCTGTGACCTCTCAATTCAGAGATTCTTTCCTGAGACATTCTAACCACATGTTGATAGTATCAGAGCTGTGACCTCTCAATTCAGAGATTCTTTCCTGAGACATTCTAACCACATGTTGATAGTATCAGAGCTGTGACCTCTCAATTCAGAGATTCTTTCCTGAGACATTCTAACCACATGTTGATAGTATCGGAGCTGTGACCTCTCAATTCAGAGATTCTTTCCATGAGACATTCTAGCCACATGTTGATAGTATCAGAGCTGTGACCTCTCAATTCAGAGATTCTTTCCTGAGACATTCTAGCCACATGTTGATAGTATCAGAGCTGTGACCTCTCAATTCAGAGATTCTTTCCTGAGACATTCTAACCAGATGTCTGTAGTATCGGAGCTGTGACCTCTCAATTCAGAGATTCTTTCCTGAGACATTCTAACCACATGTTGATAGTATCGGAGCTGTGACCTCTCAATTCAGAGATTCTTTCCTGAGACATTCTAGCCACATGTTGATAGTATCAGAGCTGTGACCTCTCAATTCAGAGATTCTTTCCTGAGACATTCTAACCACATGTTGATAGTATCGGAGCTGTGACCTCTCAATTCAGAGATTCTTTCCATGAGACATTCTAGCCACATGTTGATAGTATCGGAGCTGTGACGTCTCAATTCAGAGATTCTTTCCTGAGACATTCTAACCACATGTTGATAGTATCGGAGCTGTGACCTCTCAATTCAGAGATTCTTTCCATGAGACATTCTAGCCACATGTTGATAGTATCGGAGCTGTGACGTCTCAATTCAGAGATTCTTTCCTGAGACATTCTAACCACATGTTGATAGTATCGGAGCTGTGACCTCTCAATTCAGAGATTCTTTCCATGAGACATTCTAGCCACATGTTGATAGTATCGGAGCTGTGACCTCTCAATTCAGAGATTCTTTCCATGAGACATTCTAGCCACATGTTGATAGTATTGGAGCTGTGACCTCTCAATTCAGAGATTCTTTCCATGAGACATTCTAGCCACATGTTGATAGTATCGGAGCTGTGACCTCTCAATTCAGAGATTCTTTCCTGAGACATTCTAACCACATGTTGATAGTATCGGAGCTGTGACCTCTCAATTCAGAGATTCTTTCCTGAGACATTCTAGCCACATGTTGATAGTATCGGAGCTGTGACCTCTCAATTCAGAGATTCTTTCCATGAGACATTCTAACCACATGTTGATAGTATCGGAGCTGTGACCTCTCAATTCAGAGATTCTTTCCTGAGACATTCTAACCACATGTTGATAGTATTGGAGCTGTGACCTCTCAATTCAGAGATTCTTTCCATAAGACATTCTAGCCACATGTTGATAGTATCGGAGCTGTGACCTCTCAATTCAGAGATTCTTTCCTGAGACATTCTAACCACATGTCTGTAGTATCAGAGCTGTGACCTCTCAATTCAGAGATTCTTTCCTGAGACATTCTAGCCACATGTTGATAGTATCAGAGCTGTGACCTCTCAATTCAGAGATTCTTTCCTGAGACATTCTAACCACATGTCTGTAGTATCAGAGCTGTGACCTCTCAATTCAGAGATTCTTTCCTGAGACATTCTAGCCACATGTTGATAGTATCAGAGCTGTGACCTCTCAATTCAGAGATTCTTTCCTGAGACATTCTAACCACATGTCTGTAGTATCAGAGCTGTGACCTCTCAATTCAGAGATTCTTTCCTGAGACATTCTAACCACATGTCTGTAGTATCAGAGCTGTGACCTCTCAATTCAGAGATTCTTTCCATGAGACATTCTAGCCACATGTTGATAGTATCAGAGCTGTGACCTCTCAATTCAGAGATTCTTTCCTGAGACATTCTAGCCACATGTTGATAGTATCAGAGCTGTGACCTCTCAATTCAGAGATTCTTTCCATGAGACATTCTAGCCACATGTTGATAGTATCGGAGCTGTGACCTCTCAATTCAGAGATTCTTTCCTGAGTCATTCTAACCACATGTCTGTAGTATCAGAGCTGTGACCTCTCAATTCAGAGATTCTTTCCTGAGACATTCTAACCATATGTTGATAGTATCAGAGCTGTGACCTCTTAATTCAGAGATTCTTTCCTGAGACATTCTAGCCACATGTTGATAGTATCAGAGCTGTGACCTCTCAATTCAGAGATTCTTTCCTGAGACATTCTAAACCACATGTTGATAGTATCGGAGCTGTGACTTCTCAATTCAGAGATTCTTTCCATGAGACATTCTAGCCACATGTTGATAGTATCGGAGCTGTGACCTCTCAATTCAGAGATTCTTTCCTGAGACATTCTAGCCACATGTTGATAGTATCGGAGCTGTGACCTCTCAATTCAGAGATTCTTTCCATGAGACATTCTAGCCACATGTTGATAGTATCGGAGCTGTGACCTCTCAATTCAGAGATTCTTTCCTGAGACATTCTAGCCACATGTTGATAGTATCGGAGCTGTGACCTCACAATTCAGAGATTCTTTCCATAAGACATTCTAGCCACATGTTGATAGTATCGGAGCTGTGACCTCTCAATTCAGAGATTCTTTCCATGAGACATTCTAGCCACATGTTGATAGTATCGGAGTTGTGACCTCTCAATTCAGAGAATCTTTCCATGAGACATTCTAGCCACATGTTGATAGTATTGGAGCTGTGACCTCTCAATTCAGAGATTCTTTCCATGAGACATTCTAACCACATGTTGATAGTATCGGAGCTGTGACCTCTCAATTCAGAGATTCTTTCCTGAGACGTTCTAACCACATGTTGATAGTATCAGAGCTGTGACCTCTCAATTCAGAGATTCTTTCCTGAGACATTCTAACCACATGTTGATAGTATCAGAGCTGTGACCTCTCAATTCAGAGATTCTTTCCTGAGACATTCTAACCACATGTTGATAGTATCAGAGCTGTGACCTCTCAATTCAGAGATTCTTTCCTGAGACATTCTAACCACATGTTGATAGTATCGGAGCTGTGACCTCTCAATTCAGAGATTCTTTCCATGAGACATTCTAGCCACATGTTGATAGTATCAGAGCTGTGACCTCTCAATTCAGAGATTCTTTCCTGAGACATTCTAGCCACATGTTGATAGTATCAGAGCTGTGACCTCTCCATTCAGAGATTCTTTCCTGAGACATTCTAACCAGATGTCTGTAGTATCGGAGCTGTGACCTCTCAATTCAGAGATTCTTTCCTGAGACATTCTAACCACATGTTGATAGTATCGGAGCTGTGACCTCTCAATTCAGAGATTCTTTCCTGAGACATTCTAGCCACATGTTGATAGTATCAGAGCTGTGACCTCTCAATTCAGAGATTCTTTCCTGAGACATTCTAACCACATGTTGATAGTATCGGAGCTGTGACCTCTCAATTCAGAGATTCTTTCCATGAGACATTCTAGCCACATGTTGATAGTATCGGAGCTGTGACGTCTCAATTCAGAGATTCTTTCCTGAGACATTCTAACCACATGTTGATAGTATCGGAGCTGTGACCTCTCAATTCAGAGATTCTTTCCATGAGACATTCTAGCCACATGTTGATAGTATCGGAGCTGTGACGTCTCAATTCAGAGATTCTTTCCTGAGACATTCTAACCACATGTTGATAGTATCGGAGCTGTGACCTCTCAATTCAGAGATTCTTTCCATGAGACATTCTAGCCACATGTTGATAGTATCGGAGCTGTGACCTCTCAATTCAGAGATTCTTTCCATGAGACATTCTAGCCACATGTTGATAGTATTGGAGCTGTGACCTCTCAATTCAGAGATTCTTTCCATGAGACATTCTAGCCACATGTTGATAGTATCGGAGCTGTGACCTCTCAATTCAGAGATTCTTTCCTGAGACATTCTAACCACATGTTGATAGTATCGGAGCTGTGACCTCTCAATTCAGAGATTCTTTCCTGAGACATTCTAACCACATGTTGATAGTATCGGAGCTGTGACCTCTCAATTCAGAGATTCTTTCCATGAGACATTCTAGCCACATGTTGATAGTATCAGAGCTGTGACCTCTCAATTCAGAGATTCTTTCCTGAGACATTCTAGCCACATGTTGATAGTATCAGAGCTGTGACCTCTCAATTCAGAGATTCTTTCCTGAGACATTCTAACCAGATGTCTGTAGTATCGGAGCTGTGACCTCTCAATTCAGAGATTCTTTCCTGAGACATTCTAACCACATGTTGATAGTATCGGAGCTGTGACCTCTCAATTCAGAGATTCTTTCCTGAGACATTCTAGCCACATGTTGATAGTATCAGAGCTGTGACCTCTCAATTCAGAGATTCTTTCCTGAGACATTCTAACCACATGTTGATAGTATCGGAGCTGTGACCTCTCAATTCAGAGATTCTTTCCATGAGACATTCTAGCCACATGTTGATAGTATCGGAGCTGTGACGTCTCAATTCAGAGATTCTTTCCTGAGACATTCTAACCACATGTTGATAGTATCGGAGCTGTGACCTCTCAATTCAGAGATTCTTTCCATGAGACATTCTAGCCACATGTTGATAGTATCGGAGCTGTGACGTCTCAATTCAGAGATTCTTTCCTGAGACATTCTAACCACATGTTGATAGTATCGGAGCTGTGACCTCTCAATTCAGAGATTCTTTCCATGAGACATTCTAGCCACATGTTGATAGTATCGGAGCTGTGACCTCTCAATTCAGAGATTCTTTCCATGAGACATTCTAGCCACATGTTGATAGTATTGGAGCTGTGACCTCTCAATTCAGAGATTCTTTCCATGAGACATTCTAGCCACATGTTGATAGTATCGGAGCTGTGACCTCTCAATTCAGAGATTCTTTCCTGAGACATTCTAACCACATGTTGATAGTATCGGAGCTGTGACCTCTCAATTCAGAGATTCTTTCCTGAGACATTCTAGCCACATGTTGATAGTATCGGAGCTGTGACCTCTCAATTCAGAGATTCTTTCCATGAGACATTCTAACCACATGTTGATAGTATCGGAGCTGTGACCTCTCAATTCAGAGATTCTTTCCTGAGACATTCTAACCACATGTTGATAGTATTGGAGCTGTGACCTCTCAATTCAGAGATTCTTTCCATAAGACATTCTAGCCACATGTTGATAGTATCGGAGCTGTGACCTCTCAATTCAGAGATTCTTTCCTGAGACATTCTAACCACATGTCTGTAGTATCAGAGCTGTGACCTCTCAATTCAGAGATTCTTTCCTGAGACATTCTAGCCACATGTTGATAGTATCAGAGCTGTGACCTCTCAATTCAGAGATTCTTTCCTGAGACATTCTAACCACATGTCTGTAGTATCAGAGCTGTGACCTCTCAATTCAGAGATTCTTTCCTGAGACATTCTAGCCACATGTTGATAGTATCAGAGCTGTGACCTCTCAATTCAGAGATTCTTTCCTGAGACATTCTAACCACATGTCTGTAGTATCAGAGCTGTGACCTCTCAATTCAGAGATTCTTTCCTGAGACATTCTAACCACATGTCTGTAGTATCAGAGCTGTGACCTCTCAATTCAGAGATTCTTTCCATGAGACATTCTAGCCACATGTTGATAGTATCAGAGCTGTGACCTCTCAATTCAGAGATTCTTTCCTGAGACATTCTAGCCACATGTTGATAGTATCAGAGCTGTGACCTCTCAATTCAGAGATTCTTTCCATGAGACATTCTAGCCACATGTTGATAGTATCGGAGCTGTGACCTCTCAATTCAGAGATTCTTTCCTGAGTCATTCTAACCACATGTCTGTAGTATCAGAGCTGTGACCTCTCAATTCAGAGATTCTTTCCTGAGACATTCTAACCACATGTTGATAGTATCAGAGCTGTGACCTCTCAATTCAGAGATTCTTTCCTGAGACATTCTAGCCACATGTTGATAGTATCAGAGCTGTGACCTCTCAATTCAGAGATTCTTTCCTGAGACATTCTAAACCACATGTTGATAGTATCGGAGCTGTGACTTCTCAATTCAGAGATTCTTTCCATGAGACATTCTAGCCACATGTTGATAGTATCGGAGCTGTGACCTCTCAATTCAGAGATTCTTTCCTGAGACATTCTAGCCACATGTTGATAGTATCGGAGCTGTGACCTCTCAATTCAGAGATTCTTTCCATGAGACATTCTAGCCACATGTTGATAGTATCGGAGCTGTGACCTCTCAATTCAGAGATTCTTTCCTGAGACATTCTAGCCACATGTTGATAGTATCGGAGCTGTGACCTCACAATTCAGAGATTCTTTCCATAAGACATTCTAGCCACATGTTGATAGTATCGGAGCTGTGACCTCTCAATTCAGAGATTCTTTCCATGAGACATTCTAGCCACATGTTGATAGTATCGGAGTTGTGACCTCTCAATTCAGAGAATCTTTCCATGAGACATTCTAGCCACATGTTGATAGTATTGGAGCTGTGACCTCTCAATTCAGAGATTCTTTCCATGAGACATTCTAGCCACATGTTGATAGTATCGGAGCTGTGACCTCTCAATTCAGAGATTCTTTCCATGAGACATTCTAGCCACATGTTGATAGTATCGGAGCTGTGACCTCTCAATTCAGAGATTCTTTCCTGTGACATTCTAACCACATGTTGATAGTATCGGAGCTGTGACCTCTCAATTCAGAGATTCTTTCCATGAGACATTCTAGCCACATGTTGATAGTATCGGAGCTGTGACCTCTCAATTCAGAGATTCTTTCCATGAGACATTCTAGCCACATGTTGATAGTATCGGAGCTGTGACCTCTCAATTCAGAGATTCTTTCCATGAGACATTCTAGCCACATGTTGATAGTATCAGAGCTGTGACCTCGCAATTCAGAGATTCTTTCCTGAGACATTCTAGCCACATGTTGATAGTATCGGAGCTGTGACCTCTCAATTCAGAGATTCTTTCCATGAGACATTCTAGCCACATGTTGATAGTATTGGAGCTGTGACCTCTCAATTCAGAGATTCTTTCCATGAGACATTCTAGCCACATGTTGATAGTATCGGAGCTGTGACCTCTCAATTCAGAGATTCTTTCCATGAGACATTCTAGCCACATGTTGATAGTATCGGAGCTGTGACCTCTCAATTCAGAGATTCTTTCCATGAGACATTCTAGCCACATGTTGATAGTATCGGAGCTGTGACCTCTCAATTCAGAGATTCTTTCCATGAGACATTCTAGCCACATGTTGATAGTATCGGAGCTGTGACCTCTCAATTCAGAGATTCTTTCCTGAGACATTCTAGCCACATGTTGATAGTATTGGAGCTGTGACCTCTCAATTCAGAGATTCTTTCCATAAGACATTCTAGCCACATGTTGATAGTATCGGAGCTGTGACCTCTCAATTCAGAGATTCTTTCCTGAGACATTCTAACCACATGTCTGTAGTATCAGAGCTGTGACCTCTCAATTCAGAGATTCTTTCCTGAGACATTCTAGCCACATGTTGATAGTATCAGAGCTGTGACCTCTCAATTCAGAGATTCTTTCCTGAGACATTCTAACCACATGTCTGTAGTATCAGAGCTGTGACCTCTCAATTCAGAGATTCTTTCCTGAGACATTCTAGCCACATGTTGATAGTATCGGAGCTGTGATGTCTCAATTCAGAGATTCTTTCCTGAAACATTCTAGCCACGTGTTGATAGTATCGGAGCTGTGACCTCTCAATTCAGAGATTCTTTCCATGAGACATTCTAACCACATGTTGATAGTATCGGAGCTGTGACCTCTCAATTCAGAGATTCTTTCCATGAGACATTCTAGCCACATGTTGATAGTATCGGAGCTGTGACCTCTCAATTCAGAGATTCTTTCCTGAGACATTCTAACCACATGTCTGTAGTATCAGAGCTGTGACCTCTCAATTCAGAGATTCTTTCCTGAGACATTCTAGCCACATGTTGATAGTATCAGAGCTGTGACCTCTCAATTCAGAGATTCTTTCCTGAGACATTCTAACCACATGTCTGTAGTATCAGAGCTGTGACCTCTCAATTCAGAGATTCTTTCCTGAGACATTCTAGCCACATGTTGATAGTATCAGAGCTGTGACCTCTCAATTCAGAGATTCTTTCCATGAGACATTCTAGCCACATGTTGATAGTATCGGAGCTGTGACCTCTCAATTCAGAGATTCTTTCCTGAGTCATTCTAACCACATGTCTGTAGTATCAGAGCTGTGACCTCTCAATTCAGAGATTCTTTCCTGAGACATTCTAACCACATGTTGATAGTATCAGAGCTGTGACCTCTCAATTCAGAGATTCTTTCCTGAGACATTCTAGCCACATGTTGATAGTATCAGAGCTGTGACCTCTCAATTCAGAGATTCTTTCCTGAGACATTCTAAACCACATGTTGATAGTATCGGAGCTGTGACTTCTCAATTCAGAGATTCTTTCCATGAGACATTCTAGCCACATGTTGATAGTATCGGAGCTGTGACCTCTCAATTCAGAGATTCTTTCCTGAGACATTCTAGCCACATGTTGATAGTATCGGAGCTGTGACCTCTCAATTCAGAGATTCTTTCCATGAGACATTCTAGCCACATGTTGATAGTATCGGAGCTGTGACCTCTCAATTCAGAGATTCTTTCCTGAGACATTCTAGCCACATGTTGATAGTATCGGAGCTGTGACCTCACAATTCAGAGATTCTTTCCATAAGACATTCTAGCCACATGTTGATAGTATCGGAGCTGTGACCTCTCAATTCAGAGATTCTTTCCATGAGACATTCTAGCCACATGTTGATAGTATCGGAGTTGTGACCTCTCAATTCAGAGAATCTTTCCATGAGACATTCTAGCCACATGTTGATAGTATTGGAGCTGTGACCTCTCAATTCAGAGATTCTTTCCATGAGACATTCTAGCCACATGTTGATAGTATCGGAGCTGTGACCTCTCAATTCAGAGATTCTTTCCTGAGACATTCTAGCCACATGTTGATAGTATCGGAGCTGTGACCTCACAATTCAGAGATTCTTTCCATAAGACATTCTAGCCACATGTTGATAGTATCGGAGCTGTGACCTCTCAATTCAGAGATTCTTTCCATGAGACATTCTAGCCACATGTTGATAGTATCGGAGTTGTGACCTCTCAATTCAGAGAATCTTTCCATGAGACATTCTAGCCACATGTTGATAGTATTGGAGCTGTGACCTCTCAATTCAGAGATTCTTTCCATGAGACATTCTAGCCACATGTTGATAGTATCGGAGCTGTGACCTCTCAATTCAGAGATTCTTTCCATGAGACATTCTAGCCACATGTTGATAGTATCGGAGCTGTGACCTCTCAATTCAGAGATTCTTTCCTGTGACATTCTAACCACATGTTGATAGTATCGGAGCTGTGACCTCTCAATTCAGAGATTCTTTCCATGAGACATTCTAGCCACATGTTGATAGTATCGGAGCTGTGACCTCTCAATTCAGAGATTCTTTCCATGAGACATTCTAGCCACATGTTGATAGTATCGGAGCTGTGACCTCTCAATTCAGAGATTCTTTCCATGAGACATTCTAGCCACATGTTGATAGTATCAGAGCTGTGACCTCGCAATTCAGAGATTCTTTCCTGAGACATTCTAGCCACATGTTGATAGTATCGGAGCTGTGACCTCTCAATTCAGAGATTCTTTCCATGAGACATTCTAGCCACATGTTGATAGTATTGGAGCTGTGACCTCTCAATTCAGAGATTCTTTCCATGAGACATTCTAGCCACATGTTGATAGTATCGGAGCTGTGACCTCTCAATTCAGAGATTCTTTCCATGAGACATTCTAGCCACATGTTGATAGTATCGGAGCTGTGACCTCTCAATTCAGAGATTCTTTCCATGAGACATTCTAGCCACATGTTGATAGTATCGGAGCTGTGACCTCTCAATTCAGAGATTCTTTCCATGAGACATTCTAGCCACATGTTGATAGTATCGGAGCTGTGACCTCTCAATTCAGAGATTCTTTCCTGAGACATTCTAGCCACATGTTGATAGTATTGGAGCTGTGACCTCTCAATTCAGAGATTCTTTCCATAAGACATTCTAGCCACATGTTGATAGTATCGGAGCTGTGACCTCTCAATTCAGAGATTCTTTCCTGAGACATTCTAACCACATGTCTGTAGTATCAGAGCTGTGACCTCTCAATTCAGAGATTCTTTCCTGAGACATTCTAGCCACATGTTGATAGTATCAGAGCTGTGACCTCTCAATTCAGAGATTCTTTCCTGAGACATTCTAACCACATGTCTGTAGTATCAGAGCTGTGACCTCTCAATTCAGAGATTCTTTCCTGAGACATTCTTGCCACATGTTGATAGTATCGGAGCTGTGATGTCTCAATTCAGAGATTCTTTCCTGAAACATTCTAGCCACGTGTTGATAGTATCGGAGCTGTGACCTCTCAATTCAGAGATTCTTTCCATGAGACATTCTAACCACATGTTGATAGTATCGGAGCTGTGACCTCTCAATTCAGAGATTCTTTCCATGAGACATTCTAGCCACATGTTGATAGTATCGGAGCTGTGACCTCTCAATTCAGAGATTCTTTCCTGAGACATTCTAACCACATGTCTGTAGTATCAGAGCTGTGACCTCTCAATTCAGAGATTCTTTCCTGAGACATTCTAGCCACATGTTGATAGTATCAGAGCTGTGACCTCTCAATTCAGAGATTCTTTCCTGAGACATTCTAACCACATGTCTGTAGTATCAGAGCTGTGACCTCTCAATTCAGAGATTCTTTCCTGAGACATTCTAACCACATGTCTGTAGTATCAGAGCTGTGACCTCTCAATTCAGAGATTCTTTCCATGAGACATTCTAGCCACATGTTGATAGTATCAGAGCTGTGACCTCTCAATTCAGAGATTCTTTCCTGAGACATTCTAGCCACATGTTGATAGTATCAGAGCTGTGACCTCTCAATTCAGAGATTCTTTCCATGAGACATTCTAGCCACATGTTGATAGTATCGGAGCTGTGACCTCTCAATTCAGAGATTCTTTCCTGAGTCATTCTAACCACATGTCTGTAGTATCAGAGCTGTGACCTCTCAATTCAGAGATTCTTTCCTGAGACATTCTAACCACATGTTGATAGTATCAGAGCTGTGACCTCTCAATTCAGAGATTCTTTCCTGAGACATTCTAGCCACATGTTGATAGTATCAGAGCTGTGACCTCTCAATTCAGAGATTCTTTCCTGAGACATTCTAAACCACATGTTGATAGTATCGGAGCTGTGACTTCTCAATTCAGAGATTCTTTCCATGAGACATTCTAGCCACATGTTGATAGTATCGGAGCTGTGACCTCTCAATTCAGAGATTCTTTCCTGAGACATTCTAGCCACATGTTGATAGTATCGGAGCTGTGACCTCTCAATTCAGAGATTCTTTCCATGAGACATTCTAGCCACATGTTGATAGTATCGGAGCTGTGACCTCTCAATTCAGAGATTCTTTCCTGAGACATTCTAGCCACATGTTGATAGTATCGGAGCTGTGACCTCACAATTCAGAGATTCTTTCCATAAGACATTCTAGCCACATGTTGATAGTATCGGAGCTGTGACCTCTCAATTCAGAGATTCTTTCCATGAGACATTCTAGCCACATGTTGATAGTATCGGAGTTGTGACCTCTCAATTCAGAGAATCTTTCCATGAGACATTCTAGCCACATGTTGATAGTATTGGAGCTGTGACCTCTCAATTCAGAGATTCTTTCCATGAGACATTCTAGCCACATGTTGATAGTATCGGAGCTGTGACCTCTCAATTCAGAGATTCTTTCCATGAGACATTCTAGCCACATGTTGATAGTATCGGAGCTGTGACCTCTCAATTCAGAGATTCTTTCCTGTGACATTCTAACCACATGTTGATAGTATCGGAGCTGTGACCTCTCAATTCAGAGATTCTTTCCATGAGACATTCTAGCCACATGTTGATAGTATCGGAGCTGTGACCTCTCAATTCAGAGATTCTTTCCATGAGACATTCTAGCCACATGTTGATAGTATCGGAGCTGTGACCTCTCAATTCAGAGATTCTTTCCATGAGACATTCTAGCCACATGTTGATAGTATCAGAGCTGTGACCTCGCAATTCAGAGATTCTTTCCTGAGACATTCTAGCCACATGTTGATAGTATCGGAGCTGTGACCTCTCAATTCAGAGATTCTTTCCATGAGACATTCTAGCCACATGTTGATAGTATTGGAGCTGTGACCTCTCAATTCAGAGATTCTTTCCATGAGACATTCTAGCCACATGTTGATAGTATCGGAGCTGTGACCTCTCAATTCAGAGATTCTTTCCATGAGACATTCTAGCCACATGTTGATAGTATCGGAGCTGTGACCTCTCAATTCAGAGATTCTTTCCATGAGACATTCTAGCCACATGTTGATAGTATCGGAGCTGTGACCTCTCAATTCAGAGATTCTTTCCATGAGACATTCTAGCCACATGTTGATAGTATCGGAGCTGTGACCTCTCAATTCAGAGATTCTTTCCTGAGACATTCTAGCCACATGTTGATAGTATTGGAGCTGTGACCTCTCAATTCAGAGATTCTTTCCATAAGACATTCTAGCCACATGTTGATAGTATCGGAGCTGTGACCTCTCAATTCAGAGATTCTTTCCTGAGACATTCTAACCACATGTCTGTAGTATCAGAGCTGTGACCTCTCAATTCAGAGATTCTTTCCTGAGACATTCTAGCCACATGTTGATAGTATCAGAGCTGTGACCTCTCAATTCAGAGATTCTTTCCTGAGACATTCTAACCACATGTCTGCAGTATCAGAGCTGTGACCTCTCAATTCAGAGATTCTTTCCTGAGACATTCTAGCCACATGTTGATAGTATCGGAGCTGTGATGTCTCAATTCAGAGATTCTTTCCTGAAACATTCTAGCCACGTGTTGATAGTATCGGAGCTGTGACCTCTCAATTCAGAGATTCTTTCCATGAGACATTCTAACCACATGTTGATAGTATCGGAGCTGTGACCTCTCAATTCAGAGATTCTTTCCATGAGACATTCTAGCCACATGTTGATAGTATCGGAGCTGTGACCTCTCAATTCAGAGATTCTTTCCATGAGACATTCTAGCCACATGTTGATAGTATCGGAGCTGTGACCTCTCAATTCAGAGATTCTTTCCATGAGACATTCTAACCACATGTTGATAGTATCGGAGCTGTGACCTCTCAATTCAGAGATTCTTTCCTGAGACATTCTAACCACATGTTGATAGTATCAGAGCTGTGACCTCTCAATTCAGAGATTCTTTCCTGAGACATTCTAACCACATGTTGATAGTATCAGAGCTGTGACCTCTCAATTCAGAGATTCTTTCCTGAGACATTCTAAACACATGTTGATAGTATCAGAGCTGTGACCTCTCAATTCAGAGATTCTTTCCTGAGACATTCTAACCACATGTTGATAGTATCGGAGCTGTGACCTCTCAATTCAGAGATTCTTTCCATGAGACATTCTAGCCACATGTTGATAGTATCAGAGCTGTGACCTCTCAATTCAGAGATTCTTTCCTGAGACATTCTAGCCACATGTTGATAGTATCAGAGCTGTGACCTCTCAATTCAGAGATTCTTTCCTGAGACATTCTAACCAGATGTCTGTAGTATCGGAGCTGTGACCTCTCAATTCAGAGATTCTTTCCTGAGACATTCTAACCACATGTTGATAGTATCGGAGCTGTGACCTCTCAATTCAGAGATTCTTTCCATGAGACATTCTAGCCACATGTTGATAGTATCGGAGCTGTGACGTCTCAATTCAGAGATTCTTTCCTGAGACATTCTAACCACATGTTGATAGTATCGGAGCTGTGACCTCTCAATTCAGAGATTCTTTCCATGAGACATTCTAGCCACATGTTGATAGTATCGGAGCTGTGACGTCTCAATTCAGAGATTCTTTCCTGAGACATTCTAACCACATGTTGATAGTATCGGAGCTGTGACCTCTCAATTCAGAGATTCTTTCCTGAGACATTCTAGCCACATGTTGATAGTATCGGAGCTGTGACCTCACAATTCAGAGATTCTTTCCATAAGACATTCTAGCCACATGTTGATAGTATCGGAGCTGTGACCTCTCAATTCAGAGATTCTTTCCATGAGACATTCTAGCCACATGTTGATAGTATCGGAGTTGTGACCTCTCAATTCAGAGAATCTTTCCATGAGACATTCTAGCCACATGTTGATAGTATTGGAGCTGTGACCTCTCAATTCAGAGATTCTTTCCATGAGACATTCTAACCACATGTTGATAGTATCGGAGCTGTGACCTCTCAATTCAGAGATTCTTTCCTGAGACGTTCTAACCACATGTTGATAGTATCAGAGCTGTGACCTCTCAATTCAGAGATTCTTTCCTGAGACATTCTAACCACATGTTGATAGTATCAGAGCTGTGACCTCTCAATTCAGAGATTCTTTCCATGAGACATTCTAACCACATGTTGATAGTATCAGAGCTGTGACCTCTCAATTCAGAGATTCTTTCCTGAGACATTCTAACCACATGTTGATAGTATCGGAGCTGTGACCTCTCAATTCAGAGATTCTTTCCATGAGACATTCTAGCCACATGTTGATAGTATCAGAGCTGTGACCTCTCAATTCAGAGATTCTTTCCTGAGACATTCTAGCCACATGTTGATAGTATCAGAGCTGTGACCTCTCAATTCAGAGATTCTTTCCTGAGACATTCTAACCAGATGTCTGTAGTATCGGAGCTGTGACCTCTCAATTCAGAGATTCTTTCCTGAGACATTCTAACCACATGTTGATAGTATCGGAGCTGTGACCTCTCAATTCAGAGATTCTTTCCTGAGACATTCTAGCCACATGTTGATAGTATCAGAGCTGTGACCTCTCAATTCAGAGATTCTTTCCTGAGACATTCTAACCACATGTTGATAGTATCGGAGCTGTGACCTCTCAATTCAGAGATTCTTTCCATGAGACATTCTAGCCACATGTTGATAGTATCGGAGCTGTGACGTCTCAATTCAGAGATTCTTTCCTGAGACATTCTAACCACATGTTGATAGTATCGGAGCTGTGACCTCTCAATTCAGAGATTCTTTCCATGAGACATTCTAGCCACATGTTGATAGTATCGGAGCTGTGACGTCTCAATTCAGAGATTCTTTCCTGAGACATTCTAACCACATGTTGATAGTATCGGAGCTGTGACCTCTCAATTCAGAGATTCTTTCCATGAGACATTCTAGCCACATGTTGATAGTATCGGAGCTGTGACCTCTCAATTCAGAGATTCTTTCCATGAGACATTCTAGCCACATGTTGATAGTATTGGAGCTGTAACCTCTCAATTCAGAGATTCTTTCCATGAGACATTCTAGCCACATGTTGATAGTATCGGAGCTGTGACCTCTCAATTCAGAGATTCTTTCCTGAGACATTCTAACCACATGTTGATAGTATCGGAGCTGTGACCTCTCAATTCAGAGATTCTTTCCTGAGACATTCTAGCCACATGTTGATAGTATCGGAGCTGTGACCTCTCAATTCAGAGATTCTTTCCATGAGACATTCTAACCACATGTTGATAGTATCGGAGCTGTGACCTCTCAATTCAGAGATTCTTTCCTGAGACATTCTAACCACATGTTGATAGTATTGGAGCTGTGACCTCTCAATTCAGAGATTCTTTCCATAAGACATTCTAGCCACATGTTGATAGTATCGGAGCTGTGACCTCTCAATTCAGAGATTCTTTCCTGAGACATTCTAACCACATGTCTGTAGTATCAGAGCTGTGACCTCTCAATTCAGAGATTCTTTCCTGAGACATTCTAGCCACATGTTGATAGTATCAGAGCTGTGACCTCTCAATTCAGAGATTCTTTCCTGAGACATTCTAACCACATGTCTGTAGTATCAGAGCTGTGACCTCTCAATTCAGAGATTCTTTCCTGAGACATTCTAGCCACATGTTGATAGTATCAGAGCTGTGACCTCTCAATTCAGAGATTCTTTCCTGAGACATTCTAACCACATGTCTGTAGTATCAGAGCTGTGACCTCTCAATTCAGAGATTCTTTCCTGAGACATTCTAACCACATGTCTGTAGTATCAGAGCTGTGACCTCTCAATTCAGAGATTCTTTCCATGAGACATTCTAGCCACATGTTGATAGTATCAGAGCTGTGACCTCTCAATTCAGAGATTCTTTCCTGAGACATTCTAGCCACATGTTGATAGTATCAGAGCTGTGACCTCTCAATTCAGAGATTCTTTCCATGAGACATTCTAGCCACATGTTGATAGTATCGGAGCTGTGACCTCTCAATTCAGAGATTCTTTCCTGAGTCATTCTAACCACATGTCTGTAGTATCAGAGCTGTGACCTCTCAATTCAGAGATTCTTTCCTGAGACATTCTAACCACATGTTGATAGTATCAGAGCTGTGACCTCTCAATTCAGAGATTCTTTCCTGAGACATTCTAGCCACATGTTGATAGTATCAGAGCTGTGACCTCTCAATTCAGAGATTCTTTCCTGAGACATTCTAAACCACATGTTGATAGTATCGGAGCTGTGACTTCTCAATTCAGAGATTCTTTCCATGAGACATTCTAGCCACATGTTGATAGTATCGGAGCTGTGACCTCTCAATTCAGAGATTCTTTCCTGAGACATTCTAGCCACATGTTGATAGTATCGGAGCTGTGACCTCTCAATTCAGAGATTCTTTCCATGAGACATTCTAGCCACATGTTGATAGTATCGGAGCTGTGACCTCTCAATTCAGAGATTCTTTCCTGAGACATTCTAGCCACATGTTGATAGTATCGGAGCTGTGACCTCACAATTCAGAGATTCTTTCCATAAGACATTCTAGCCACATGTTGATAGTATCGGAGCTGTGACCTCTCAATTCAGAGATTCTTTCCATGAGACATTCTAGCCACATGTTGATAGTATCGGAGTTGTGACCTCTCAATTCAGAGAATCTTTCCATGAGACATTCTAGCCACATGTTGATAGTATTGGAGCTGTGACCTCTCAATTCAGAGATTCTTTCCATGAGACATTCTAGCCACATGTTGATAGTATCGGAGCTGTGACCTCTCAATTCAGAGATTCTTTCCTGAGACATTCTAACCACATGTCTGCAGTATCAGAGCTGTGACCTCTCAATTCAGAGATTCTTTCCTGAGACATTCTAGCCACATGTTGATAGTATCGGAGCTGTGATGTCTCAATTCAGAGATTCTTTCCTGAAACATTCTAGCCACGTGTTGATAGTATCGGAGCTGTGACCTCTCAATTCAGAGATTCTTTCCATGAGACATTCTAACCACATGTTGATAGTATCGGAGCTGTGACCTCTCAATTCAGAGATTCTTTCCATGAGACATTCTAGCCACATGTTGATAGTATCGGAGCTGTGACCTCTCAATTCAGAGATTCTTTCCATGAGACATTCTAGCCACATGTTGATAGTATCGGAGCTGTGACCTCTCAATTCAGAGATTCTTTCCATGAGACATTCTAACCACATGTTGATAGTATCGGAGCTGTGACCTCTCAATTCAGAGATTCTTTCCTGAGACATTCTAACCACATGTTGATAGTATCAGAGCTGTGACCTCTCAATTCAGAGATTCTTTCCTGAGACATTCTAACCACATGTTGATAGTATCAGAGCTGTGACCTCTCAATTCAGAGATTCTTTCCTGAGACATTCTAAACACATGTTGATAGTATCAGAGCTGTGACCTCTCAATTCAGAGATTCTTTCCTGAGACATTCTAACCACATGTTGATAGTATCGGAGCTGTGACCTCTCAATTCAGAGATTCTTTCCATGAGACATTCTAGCCACATGTTGATAGTATCAGAGCTGTGACCTCTCAATTCAGAGATTCTTTCCTGAGACATTCTAGCCACATGTTGATAGTATCAGAGCTGTGACCTCTCAATTCAGAGATTCTTTCCTGAGACATTCTAACCAGATGTCTGTAGTATCGGAGCTGTGACCTCTCAATTCAGAGATTCTTTCCTGAGACATTCTAACCACATGTTGATAGTATCGGAGCTGTGACCTCTCAATTCAGAGATTCTTTCCATGAGACATTCTAGCCACATGTTGATAGTATCGGAGCTGTGACGTCTCAATTCAGAGATTCTTTCCTGAGACATTCTAACCACATGTTGATAGTATCGGAGCTGTGACCTCTCAATTCAGAGATTCTTTCCATGAGACATTCTAGCCACATGTTGATAGTATCGGAGCTGTGACGTCTCAATTCAGAGATTCTTTCCTGAGACATTCTAACCACATGTTGATAGTATCGGAGCTGTGACCTCTCAATTCAGAGATTCTTTCCTGAGACATTCTAGCCACATGTTGATAGTATCGGAGCTGTGACCTCACAATTCAGAGATTCTTTCCATAAGACATTCTAGCCACATGTTGATAGTATCGGAGCTGTGACCTCTCAATTCAGAGATTCTTTCCATGAGACATTCTAGCCACATGTTGATAGTATCGGAGTTGTGACCTCTCAATTCAGAGAATCTTTCCATGAGACATTCTAGCCACATGTTGATAGTATTGGAGCTGTGACCTCTCAATTCAGAGATTCTTTCCATGAGACATTCTAACCACATGTTGATAGTATCGGAGCTGTGACCTCTCAATTCAGAGATTCTTTCCTGAGACGTTCTAACCACATGTTGATAGTATCAGAGCTGTGACCTCTCAATTCAGAGATTCTTTCCTGAGACATTCTAACCACATGTTGATAGTATCAGAGCTGTGACCTCTCAATTCAGAGATTCTTTCCATGAGACATTCTAACCACATGTTGATAGTATCAGAGCTGTGACCTCTCAATTCAGAGATTCTTTCCTGAGACATTCTAACCACATGTTGATAGTATCGGAGCTGTGACCTCTCAATTCAGAGATTCTTTCCATGAGACATTCTAGCCACATGTTGATAGTATCAGAGCTGTGACCTCTCAATTCAGAGATTCTTTCCTGAGACATTCTAGCCACATGTTGATAGTATCAGAGCTGTGACCTCTCAATTCAGAGATTCTTTCCTGAGACATTCTAACCAGATGTCTGTAGTATCGGAGCTGTGACCTCTCAATTCAGAGATTCTTTCCTGAGACATTCTAACCACATGTTGATAGTATCGGAGCTGTGACCTCTCAATTCAGAGATTCTTTCCTGAGACATTCTAGCCACATGTTGATAGTATCAGAGCTGTGACCTCTCAATTCAGAGATTCTTTCCTGAGACATTCTAACCACATGTTGATAGTATCGGAGCTGTGACCTCTCAATTCAGAGATTCTTTCCATGAGACATTCTAGCCACATGTTGATAGTATCGGAGCTGTGACGTCTCAATTCAGAGATTCTTTCCTGAGACATTCTAACCACATGCTGATAGTATCGGAGCTGTGACCTCTCAATTCAGAGATTCTTTCCATGAGACATTCTAGCCACATGTTGATAGTATCGGAGCTGTGACGTCTCAATTCAGAGATTCTTTCCTGAGACATTCTAACCACATGTTGATAGTATCGGAGCTGTGACCTCTCAATTCAGAGATTCTTTCCATGAGACATTCTAGCCACATGTTGATAGTATCGGAGCTGTGACCTCTCAATTCAGAGATTCTTTCCATGAGACATTCTAGCCACATGTTGATAGTATTGGAGCTGTGACCTCTCAATTCAGAGATTCTTTCCATGAGACATTCTAGCCACATGTTGATAGTATCGGAGCTGTGACCTCTCAATTCAGAGATTCTTTCCTGAGACATTCTAACCACATGTTGATAGTATCGGAGCTGTGACCTCTCAATTCAGAGATTCTTTCCTGAGACATTCTAGCCACATGTTGATAGTATCGGAGCTGTGACCTCTCAATTCAGAGATTCTTTCCATGAGACATTCTAACCACATGTTGATAGTATTGGAGCTGTGACCTCTCAATTCAGAGATTCTTTCCATAAGACATTCTAGCCACATGTTGATAGTATCGGAGCTGTGACCTCTCAATTCAGAGATTCTTTCCTGAGACATTCTAACCACATGTCTGTAGTATCAGAGCTGTGACCTCTCAATTCAGAGATTCTTTCCTGAGACATTCTAGCCACATGTTGATAGTATCAGAGCTGTGACCTCTCAATTCAGAGATTCTTTCCTGAGACATTCTAACCACATGTCTGTAGTATCAGAGCTGTGACCTCTCAATTCAGAGATTCTTTCCTGAGACATTCTAGCCACATGTTGATAGTATCAGAGCTGTGACCTCTCAATTCAGAGATTCTTTCCTGAGACATTCTAACCACATGTCTGTAGTATCAGAGCTGTGACCTCTCAATTCAGAGATTCTTTCCTGAGACATTCTAACCACATGTCTGTAGTATCAGAGCTGTGACCTCTCAATTCAGAGATTCTTTCCATGAGACATTCTAGCCACATGTTGATAGTATCAGAGCTGTGACCTCTCAATTCAGAGATTCTTTCCTGAGACATTCTAGCCACATGTTGATAGTATCAGAGCTGTGACCTCTCAATTCAGAGATTCTTTCCATGAGACATTCTAGCCACATGTTGATAGTATCGGAGCTGTGACCTCTCAATTCAGAGATTCTTTCCTGAGTCATTCTAACCACATGTCTGTAGTATCAGAGCTGTGACCTCTCAATTCAGAGATTCTTTCCTGAGACATTCTAACCACATGTTGATAGTATCAGAGCTGTGACCTCTCAATTCAGAGATTCTTTCCTGAGACATTCTAGCCACATGTTGATAGTATCAGAGCTGTGACCTCTCAATTCAGAGATTCTTTCCTGAGACATTCTAAACCACATGTTGATAGTATCGGAGCTGTGACTTCTCAATTCAGAGATTCTTTCCATGAGACATTCTAGCCACATGTTGATAGTATCGGAGCTGTGACCTCTCAATTCAGAGATTCTTTCCTGAGACATTCTAGCCACATGTTGATAGTATCGGAGCTGTGACCTCTCAATTCAGAGATTCTTTCCATGAGACATTCTAGCCACATGTTGATAGTATCGGAGCTGTGACCTCTCAATTCAGAGATTCTTTCCTGAGACATTCTAGCCACATGTTGATAGTATCGGAGCTGTGACCTCACAATTCAGAGATTCTTTCCATAAGACATTCTAGCCACATGTTGATAGTATCGGAGCTGTGACCTCTCAATTCAGAGATTCTTTCCATGAGACATTCTAGCCACATGTTGATAGTATCGGAGTTGTGACCTCTCAATTCAGAGAATCTTTCCATGAGACATTCTAGCCACATGTTGATAGTATTGGAGCTGTGACCTCTCAATTCAGAGATTCTTTCCATGAGACATTCTAGCCACATGTTGATAGTATCGGAGCTGTGACCTCTCAATTCAGAGATTCTTTCCATGAGACATTCTAGCCACATGTTGATAGTATCGGAGCTGTGACCTCTCAATTCAGAGATTCTTTCCTGTGACATTCTAACCACATGTTGATAGTATCGGAGCTGTGACCTCTCAATTCAGAGATTCTTTCCATGAGACATTCTAGCCACATGTTGATAGTATCGGAGCTGTGACCTCTCAATTCAGAGATTCTTTCCATGAGACATTCTAGCCACATGTTGATAGTATCGGAGCTGTGACCTCTCAATTCAGAGATTCTTTCCATGAGACATTCTAGCCACATGTTGATAGTATCAGAGCTGTGACCTCGCAATTCAGAGATTCTTTCCTGAGACATTCTAGCCACATGTTGATAGTATCGGAGCTGTGACCTCTCAATTCAGAGATTCTTTCCATGAGACATTCTAGCCACATGTTGATAGTATCGGAGCTGTGACCTCTCAATTCAGAGATTCTTTCCATGAGACATTCTAGCCACATGTTGATAGTATTGGAGCTGTGACCTCTCAATTCAGAGATTCTTTCCATGAGACATTCTAGCCACATGTTGATAGTATCGGAGCTGTGACCTCTCAATTCAGAGATTCTTTCCATGAGACATTCTAGCCACATGTTGATAGTATCGGAGCTGTGACCTCTCAATTCAGAGATTCTTTCCATGAGACATTCTAGCCACATGTTGATAGTATCGGAGCTGTGACCTCTCAATTCAGAGATTCTTTCCATGAGACATTCTAGCCACATGTTGATAGTATCGGAGCTGTGACCTCTCAATTCAGAGATTCTTTCCTGAGACATTCTAGCCACATGTTGATAGTATTGGAGCTGTGACCTCTCAATTCAGAGATTCTTTCCATAAGACATTCTAGCCACATGTTGATAGTATCGGAGCTGTGACCTCTCAATTCAGAGATTCTTTCCTGAGACATTCTAACCACATGTCTGTAGTATCAGAGCTGTGACCTCTCAATTCAGAGATTCTTTCCTGAGACATTCTAGCCACATGTTGATAGTATCAGAGCTGTGACCTCTCAATTCAGAGATTCTTTCCTGAGACATTCTAACCACATGTCTGTAGTATCAGAGCTGTGACCTCTCAATTCAGAGATTCTTTCCTGAGACATTCTAGCCACATGTTGATAGTATCGGAGCTGTGATGTCTCAATTCAGAGATTCTTTCCTGAAACATTCTAGCCACGTGTTGATAGTATCGGAGCTGTGACCTCTCAATTCAGAGATTCTTTCCATGAGACATTCTAACCACATGTTGATAGTATCGGAGCTGTGACCTCTCAATTCAGAGATTCTTTCCATGAGACATTCTAGCCACATGTTGATAGTATCGGAGCTGTGACCTCTCAATTCAGAGATTCTTTCCATGAGACATTCTAGCCACATGTTGATAGTATCGGAGCTGTGACCTCTCAATTCAGAGATTCTTTCCATGAGACATTCTAACCACATGTTGATAGTATCGGAGCTGTGACCTCTCAATTCAGAGATTCTTTCCTGAGACATTCTAACCACATGTTGATAGTATCAGAGCTGTGACCTCTCAATTCAGAGATTCTTTCCTGAGACATTCTAACCACATGTTGATAGTATCAGAGCTGTGACCTCTCAATTCAGAGATTCTTTCCTGAGACATTCTAACCACATGTTGATAGTATCAGAGCTGTGACCTCTCAATTCAGAGATTCTTTCCTGAGACATTCTAACCACATGTTGATAGTATCGGAGCTGTGACCTCTCAATTCAGAGATTCTTTCCATGAGACATTCTAGCCACATGTTGATAGTATCAGAGCTGTGACCTCTCAATTCAGAGATTCTTTCCTGAGACATTCTAGCCACATGTTGATAGTATCAGAGCTGTGACCTCTCAATTCAGAGATTCTTTCCTGAGACATTCTAACCAGATGTCTGTAGTATCGGAGCTGTGACCTCTCAATTCAGAGATTCTTTCCTGAGACATTCTAACCACATGTTGATAGTATCGGAGCTGTGACCTCTCAATTCAGAGATTCTTTCCATGAGACATTCTAGCCACATGTTGATAGTATCGGAGCTGTGACGTCTCAATTCAGAGATTCTTTCCTGAGACATTCTAACCACATGTTGATAGTATCGGAGCTGTGACCTCTCAATTCAGAGATTCTTTCCATGAGACATTCTAGCCACATGTTGATAGTATCGGAGCTGTGACGTCTCAATTCAGAGATTCTTTCCTGAGACATTCTAACCACATGTTGATAGTATCGGAGCTGTGACCTCTCAATTCAGAGATTCTTTCCATGAGACATTCTAGCCACATGTTGATAGTATCGGAGCTGTGACCTCTCAATTCAGAGATTCTATCCATGAGACATTCTAGCCACATGTTGATAGTATCGGAGCTGTGACCTCTCAATTCAGAGATTCTTTCCATGAGACATTCTAGCCACATGTTGATAGTATCGGAGCTGTGACCTCTCAATTCAGAGATTCTTTCCATGAGACATTCTAACCACATGTTGATAGTATCGGAGCTGTGACCTCTCAATTCAGAGATTCTTTCCATGAGACATTCTAGCCACATGTTGATAGTATCGGAGCTGTGACCTCTCAATTCAGAGATTCTTTCCATGAGACATTCTAGCCACATGTTGATAGTATTGGAGCTGTGACCTCTCAATTCAGAGATTCTTTCCATGAGACATTCTAGCCACATGTTGATAGTATCGGAGCTGTGACCTCTCAATTCAGAGATTCTTTCCTGAGACATTCTAACCACATGTTGATAGTATCGGAGCTGTGACCTCTCAATTCAGAGATTCTTTCCTGAGACATTCTAGCTACATGTTGATAGTATCGGAGCTGTGACCTCACAATTCAGAGATTCTTTCCATGAGACATTCTAACCACATGTTGATAGTATCGGAGCTGTGACCTCTCAATTCAGAGATTCTTTCCTGAGACATTCTAACCACATGTTGATAGTATTGGAGCTGTGACCTCTCAATTCAGAGATTCTTTCCATAAGACATTCTAGCCACATGTTGATAGTATCGGAGCTGTGACCTCTCAATTCAGAGATTCTTTCCTGAGACATTCTAACCACATGTCTGTAGTATCAGAGCTGTGACCTCTCAATTCAGAGATTCTTTCCTGAGACATTCTAGCCACATGTTGATAGTATCAGAGCTGTGACCTCTCAATTCAGAGATTCTTTCCTGAGACATTCTTACCACATGTCTGTAGTATCAGAGCTGTGACCTCTCAATTCAGAGATTCTTTCCTGAGACATTCTAGCCACATGTTGATAGTATCAGAGCTGTGACCTCTCAATTCAGAGATTCTTTCCTGAGACATTCTAACCACATGTCTGTAGTATCAGAGCTGTGACCTCTCAATTCAGAGATTCTTTCCTGAGACATTCTAACCACATGTCTGTAGTATCAGAGCTGTGACCTCTCAATTCAGAGATTCTTTCCTGAGACATTCTAGCCACATGTTGATAGTATCAGAGCTGTGACCTCTCAATTCAGAGATTCTTTCCTGAGACATTCTAACCACATGTCTGTAGTATCAGAGCTGTGACCTCTCAATTCAGAGATTCTTTCCTGAGACATTCTAGCCACATGTTGATAGTATCAGAGCTGTGACCTCTCAATTCAGAGATTCTTTCCTGAGACATTCTAACCACATGTCTGTAGTATCAGAGCTGTGACCTCTCAATTCAGAGATTCTTTCCTGAGACATTCTAACCACATGTTGATAGTATCGGAGCTGTGACCTCTCAATTCAGAGATTCTTTCCATGAGACATTCTAGCCACATGTTGATATTATCGGAGCTGTGACCTCTCAATTCAGAGATTCTTTCCATGAGACATTCTAGCCACATGTTGAGAGTATCGGAGCTGTGACCTCTCAATTCAGAGATTCTTTCCCGAGACATTCTAACCACATGTCTGTAGTATCAGAGCTGTGACCTCTCAATTCAGAGATTCTTTCCTGAGTCATTCTAACCACATGTTGATAGTATCGGAGCTGTGACCTCTCAATTCAGAGATTCTTTCCTGAGTCATTCTAACCACATGTTGAGAGTATCGGAGCTGTGACCTCTCAATTCAGAGATTCTTTCCTGAGTCATTCTAGCCACATGTTGATAGTATCGGAGCTGTGACCTCTCAATTCAGAGATTCTTTCCTGAGACATTCTAGTCACATGTTGATAGTATCAGAGCTGTGACCTCTCAATTCAGAGATTCTTTCCTGAGACATTCTAACCACATGTTGATAGTATCAGAGCTGTGACCTCTCAATTCAGAGATTCTTTCCTGAGACATTCTAACCACATGTTGATAGTATCAGAGCTGTGACCTCTCAATTCAGAGATTCTTTCCTGAGACATTCTAGCCACATGTTGATAGTATCAGAGCTGTGACCTCTCAATTCAGAGATTCTTTCCTGAGACATTCTAGCCACATGTTCATAGTATCGGAGCTGTGACCTCTCAATTCAGAGATTCTTTCCATGAAACATTCTAGCCACATGTTGATAGTGTCGGAGCTGTGACCTCTCAATTCAGAGATTCTTTCCATGAGACATTCTAGCCACATGTTGATAGTATCGGAGCTGTGACCTCTCAATTTAGAGATTCTTTCCTGAGACATTCTAACCACATGTTGATAGTATCGGAGCTGTGACCTCTCAATTCAGAGATTCTTTCCTGAGACATTCTAACCACATGTCTGTAGTATCAGAGCTGTGACCTCTCAATTCAGAGATTCTTTCCTGAGACATTCTAACCACATGTTGATAGTATCAGAGCTGTGACCTCTCAATTCAGAGATTCTTTCCTGAGACATTCTAACCACATGTTGATAGTATCGGAGCTGTGACCTCTCAATTCAGAGATTCTTTCCTGAGACGTTCTCACCACATGTTGATAGTATCAGAGCTGTGACGTCTCAATTCAGAGATTCTTTCCTGAGACATTCTAACCACATGTTGATAGTATCGGAGCTGTGACCTCTCAATTCAGAGATTCTTTCCATGAGACATTCTAGCCACATGTTGATAGTATCGGAGCTGTGACCTCTCAATTCAGAGATTCTTTCCTGAGACATTCTAACCACATGTTGATAGTATCAGAGCTGTGACGTCTCAATTCAGAGATTCTTTCCTGAGACATTCTAACCACATGTTGATAGTATCGGAGCTGTGACCTCTCAATTCAGAGATTCTTTCCATGAGACATTCTAGCCACATGTTGATAGTATCGGAGCTGTGACCTCTCAATTCAGAGATTCTTTCCTGAGACATTCTAACCACATGTTGATAGTATCAGAGCTGTGACGTCTCAATTCAGAGATTCTTTCCTGAGACATTCTAGCCACATGTTGATAGTATCGGAGCTGTGACCTCTCAATTCAGAGATTCTTTCCATGAGACATTCTAGCCACATGTTGATAGTGTCGGAGCTGTGACCTCTCAATTCAGAGATTCTTTCCTGAGACATTCTAACCACATGTTGATAGTATCGGAGCTGTGACCTCTCAATTCAGAGATTCTTTCCTGAGACATTCTAACCACATGTTGATAGTATCGGAGCTGTGACCTCTCAATTCAGAGATTCTTTCCATGAGACATTCTAGCCACATGTTGATAGTATCGGAGCTGTGACCTCTCAATTCAGAGATTCTTTCCTGAGACATTCTAGCCACATGTTGATAGTATCGGAGCTGTGACCTCTCAATTCAGAGATTCTTTCCTGAGACATTCTAACCACATGTTGATAGTATCGGAGCTGTGACCTCTCAATTCAGAGATTCTTTCCATGAGACATTCTAGCCACATGTTGATAGTATCGGAGCTGTGACCTCTCAATTCAGAGATTCTTTCCTGAGACATTCTAGCCACATGTTGATAGTATCAGAGCTGTGACCTCTCAATTCAGAGATTCTTTCCTGAGACATTCTAGACACGTGTTGATAGTATTGGAGCTGTGACCTCTCAATTCAGAGATTCTTTCCATGAGACATTCTAGCCACATGTTGATAGTGTCGGAGCTGTGACCTCTCAATTCAGAGATTCTTTCCTGAGACATTCTAACCACATGTTGACAGTATCGGAGCTGTGACCTCTCAATTCAGAGATTCTTTCCATGAGACATTCTAGCCACATGTTGATAGTATCGGAGCTGTGACCTCTCAATTCAGAGATTCTTTCCATGAGACATTCTAGCCACATGTTGATAGTATCGGAGCTGTGAGCTCTCAATTCAGAGATTCTTTCCTGAGACATTCTAGCCACATGTTGATAGTATCGGAGCTGTGATGTCTCAATTCAGAGATTCTTTCCATGAGACATTCTAGCCACATGTTGATAGTATCAGAGCTGTGACCTCTCAATTCAGAGATTCTTTCCTGAGACATTCTAGCCACATGTTGATAGTATCGGAGCTGTGACCTCTCAATTCACAGATTCTTTCCATGAGACATTCTAGCCACATGTTGATAGTATCAGAGCTGTGACCTCTCAATTCAGAGATTCTTTCCTGAGACATTCTAACCAGATGTCTGTAGTATCAGAGCTGTGACCTCTCAATTCAGAGATTCTTTCCTGAGACATTCTAACCACATGTTGATAGTATCAGAGCTGTGACCTCTCAATTCAGAGATTCTTTCCTGAGACATTCTAGCCACATGTTGATAGTATCAGAGCTGTGACCTCTCAATTCAGAGACTCTTTCCTGAGACATTCTAACCACATGTTGATAGTATCAGAGATGTGACCTCTCAATTCAGAGATTCTTTCCTGAGACATTCTAACCACATGTCTGTAGTACCAGAGCTGTGACCTCTCAATTCAGAGATTCTTTCCTGAGACATTCTAACCACATGTTGATAGTATCAGAGCTGTGACCTCTCAATTCAGAGATTCTTTCCATGAGACATTCTAACCACATGTTGATAGTATCAGAGCTGTGACCTCTCAATTCAGAGATTCTTTCCTGAGACATTCTAGCCACATGTTGATAATATCGGAGCTGTGACCTCTCAATTCAGAGATTCTTTCCTGAGACATTCTAACCACATGTTGATAGTATCGGAGCTGTGACCTCTCAATTCAGAGATTCTTTCCTGAGACATTCTAACCACATGTTGATAGTATCAGAGCTGTGACCTCTCAATTCAGAGATTCTTTCCTGAGACATTCTAACCACATGTTGATAGTATCAGAGCTGTGACCTCTCAATTCAGAGATTCTTTCCTGAAACATTCTAACCACATGTTGATAGTATCAGAGCTGTGACCTCTCAATTCAGAGATTCTTTCCTGAGACATTCTAACCACATGTTGATAGTATCGGAGCTGTGACCTCTCAATTCAGAGTTTCTTTCTTGAGACATTCTAGCCACATGTTGACAGTATCGGAGCTGTGACCTCTCAATTCAGAGATTCTTTCCATGAGACATTCTAACCACATGTTGATAGTATCAGAGCTGTGACCTCTCAATTCAGAGATTCTTTCCATGAGACATTCTAACCACCTGTCCATAGTATCGGAGCTGTGATGTCTCAATTCAGAGATTCTTTCCTGAGACATTCTAGCCACATGTTGATAGCATCGGAGCTGTGACCTCTCAATTCAGAGATTCTTTCCTGAGACATTCTAACCACATGTTGATAGTATCGGAGCTGTGACCTCTCAATTCAGAGATTCTTTCCATGAGACATTCTAACCACATGTTGATAGTATCAGAGCTGTGACCTATCAATTCAGAGATTCTTTCCTGAGTCATTCTAGCCACATGTTGATAGTGTCGGAGCTGTGACCTCTCAATTCAGAGATTCTTTCCATGAGACATTCTAGCCACATGTTGATAGTATCGGAGCTGTGACCTCTCAATTCAGAGATTCTTTCCTGAGTCATTCTAGCCACATGTTGATAGTATCGGAGCTGTGACCTCTCAATTCAGAGATTCTTTCCTGAGACATTCTAACCACATGTCTGTAGTACCAGAGCTGTGACCTCTCAATTCAGAGATTCTTTCCTGAGACATTCTAACCACATGTTGATAGTATCAGAGCTGTGACCTCTCAATTCAGAGATTCTTTCCATGAGACATTCTAACCACATGTTGATAGTATCAGAGCTGTGACCTCTCAATTCAGAGATTCTTTCCTGAGACATTCTAGCCACATGTTGATAGTATCGGAGCTGTGACCTCTCAATTCAGAGATTCTTTCCTGAGACATTCTAACCACATGTTGATAGTATCGGAGCTGTGACCTCTCAATTCAGAGATTCTTTCCTGAGACATTCTAACCACATGTTGATAGTATCAGAGCTGTGACCTCTCAATTCAGAGATTCTTTCCTGAGACATTCTAACCACATGTTGATAGTATCAGAGCTGTGACCTCTCAATTCAGAGATTCTTTCCTGAAACATTCTAACCACATGTTGATAGTATCAGAGCTGTGACCTCTCAATTCAGAGATTCTTTCCTGAGACATTCTAACCACATGTTGATAGTATCGGAGCTGTGACCTCTCAATTCAGAGTTTCTTTCTTGAGACATTCTAGCCACATGTTGACAGTATCGGAGCTGTGACCTCTCAATTCAGAGATTCTTTCCATGAGACATTCTAACCACATGTTGATAGTATCAGAGCTGTGACCTCTCAATTCAGAGATTCTTTCCATGAGACATTCTAACCACCTGTCCATAGTATCGGAGCTGTGATGTCTCAATTCAGAGATTCTTTCCTGAGACATTCTAGCCACATGTTGATAGCATCGGAGCTGTGACCTCTCAATTCAGAGATTCTTTCCTGAGACATTCTAACCACATGTTGATAGTATCGGAGCTGTGACCTCTCAATTCAGAGATTCTTTCCATGAGACATTCTAACCACATGTTGATAGTATCAGAGCTGTGACCTATCAATTCAGAGATTCTTTCCTGAGTCATTCTAGCCACATGTTGATAGTGTCGGAGCTGTGACCTCTCAATTCAGAGATTCTTTCCATGAGACATTCTAGCCACATGTTGATAGTATCGGAGCTGTGACCTCTCAATTCAGAGATTCTTTCCTGAGTCATTCTAGCCACATGTTGATAGTATCGGAGCTGTGACCTCTCAATTCAGAGATTCTTTCCTGAGACATTCTAACCACATGTTGATAGTATCGGAGCTGTGACCTCTCAATTCAGAGATTCTTTCCATGAGACATTCTAGCCACATGTTGATAGTATCGGAGCTGTGACCTCTCAATTCAGAGATTCTTTCCATGAGACATTCTAGCCACATGTTGATAGTATCGGAGCTGTGACCTCTCAATTCAGTGATTCTTTCTATGAGACATTCTAACCACATGTTGATAGTATCAGAGCTGTGACCTCTCAATTCAGAGATTCTTTCCTTAGTCATTCTAGCCACATGTTGATAGTATCAGAGCTGTGACCTCTCAATTCAGAGATTCTTTCCATGAGACATTCTAACCACATGTTGATAGTATCAGAGCTGTGACCTCTCAATTCAGAGATTCTTTCCTGAGACATTCTAACCACATGTTGATAGTATCGGAGCTGTGACCTCTCAATTCAGAGATTCTTTCCTGAGACATTCTAACTACATGTTGATAGTATCGGAGCTGTGACCTCTCAATTCAGAGATTCTTTCCTGAGACATTCTAACCACATGTTGATAGTATCAGAGCTGTGACCTCTAAATTCAGAGATTCTTTCCATGAGACATTCTAGCCACATGTTGATAGTATCAGAGCTGTGACCTCTCAATTCAGAGATTCTTTCCTGAGTCATTCTAGCCACATGTTGATAGTATCAGAGCTGTGACCTCTCAATTCAGAGATTCTTTCCATGAGACATTCTAGCCACATGTTGATAGTATCGGAGCTGTGACCTCTCAATTCAGAGATTCTTTCCTGAGTCATTCTAGCCACATGTTGATAGTATCAGAGCTGTGACCTCTCAATTCAGAGATTCTTTCCATGAGACATTCTAACCACATGTTGATAGTATCGGAGCTGTGACCTCTCAATTCAGAGATTCTTTCCATGAGACATTCTATCCACATGTTGATAGTATCGGAGCTGTGACCTCTCAATTCAGAGATTCTTTCCATGAGACATTCTAACCACATGTTGATAGTATCAGAGCTGTGACCTCTCAATTCAGAGATTCTTTCCTGAGTCATTCTAGCCACATGTTGATAGTATCAGAGCTGTGACCTCTCAATTCAGAGATTCTTTCCATGAGACATTCTAACCACATGTTGATAGTATCAGAGCTGTGACCTCTCAATTCAGAGATTCTTTCCTGAGACATTCTAACCACATGTTTATAGTATCGGAGCTGTGACCTCTCAATTCAGAGATTCTTTCCTGAGACATTCTAGCCACATGTTGATAGTATCGGAGCTGTGACCTCTCAATTCAGAGATTCTTTCCTGAGACATTCTAACCACATGTTGATAGTATCGGAGCTGTGACCTCTCAATTCAGAGATTCTTTCCTGAGACATTCTAGCCACATGTTGATAGTATCGGAGCTGTGACCTCTCAATTCAGAGATTCTTTCCTGAGACATTCTAACCACATGTTGATAGTATCGGAGCTGTGACCTCTCAATTCAGAGATTCTTTCCATGAGACATTCTAGCCACATGTTGATAGTATCGGAGCTGTGACCTCTCAATTCAGAGATTCTTTCCATGAGACATTCTAACCACATGTTGATAGTATCGGAGCTGTGACCTCTCAATTCAGAGATTCTTTCCTGAGACATTCTAACCACATGTTGATAGTATCAGAGCTGTGACCTCTCAATTCAGAGATTCTTTCCATGAGACATTCTAACCACATGTTGATAGTATCAGAGCTGTGACCTCTCAATTCAGAGATTCTTTCCTGAGACATTCTAACCACATGTTGATAGTATCGGAGCTGTGACCTCTCAATTCAGAGATTCTTTCCATGAGACATTCTAGCCACATGTTGATAGTATCGGAGCTGTGACCTCTCAATTCAGAGATTCTTTCCTGAGACATTCTAGCCACATGTTGATAGTATCGGAGCTGTGACCTCTCAATTCAGAGATTCTTTCCTGAGACATTCTAACCACATGTTGATATTATCGGAGCTGTGACCTCTCAATTCAGAGATTCTTTCCATGAGACATTCTAGCCACATGTTGATAGTATCGGAGCTGTGACCTCTCAATTCAGAGATTCTTTCCATGAGACATTCTAACCACATGTTGATAGTATCGGAGCTGTGACCTCTCAATTCAGAGATTCTTTCCTGAGACATTCTAACCACATGTTGATAGTATCAGAGCTGTGACCTCTCAATTCAGAGATTCTTTCCATGAGACATTCTAACCACATGTTGATAGTATCAGAGCTGTGACCTCTCAATTCAGAGATTCTTTCCTGAGACATTCTAGCCACATGTTGATAGTATCGGAGCTGTGACCTCTCAATTCAGAGATTCTTTCCTGAGACATTCTAACCACATGTTGATAGTATCGGAGCTGTGACCTCTCAATTCAGAGATTCTTTCCTGAGACATTCTAACCACATGTTGATAGTATCAGAGCTGTGACCTCTCAATTCAGAGATTCTTTCCTGAGACATTCTAACCACATGTTGATAGTATCAGAGCTGTGACCTCTCAATTCAGAGATTCTTTCCTGAGACATTCTAGCCACATGTTGATAGTGTCGGAGCTGTGACCTCTCAATTCAGAGATTCTTTCCTGAGACATTCTAACCACATGTTGATAGTATCAGAGCTGTGACCTCTCAATTCAGAGATTCTTTCCTGAGACATTCTAGCCACATGTTCATAGTATCGGAGCTGTGACCTCTCAATTCAGAGATTCTTTCCATGAGACATTCTAGCCACATGTTGATAGTGTCGGAGCTGTGACCTCTCAATTCAGAGATTCTTTCCATGAGACATTCTAGCCACATGTTGATAGTATCGGAGCTGTGACCTCTCAATTCAGAGATTCTTTCCTGAGACATTCTAACCACATGTTGATAGTATCGGAGCTGTGACCTCTCAATTCAGAGATTCTTTCCTGAGACATTCTAACCACATGTCTGTAGTATCAGAGCTGTGACCTCTCAATTCAGAGATTCTTTCCTGAGACATTCTAACCACATGTTGATAGTATCAGAGCTGTGACCTCTCAATTCAGAGATTCTTTCCTGAGACATTCTAGCCACATGTTGATAGTATCAGAGCTGTGACCTCTCAATTCAGAGATTCTTTCCTGAGACATTCTAACCACATGTTGATAGTATCGGAGCTGTGACCTCTCAATTCAGAGATTCTTTCCTGAGACATTCTAACCACATGTTGATAGTATCAGAGCTGTGACGTCTCAATTCAGAGATTCTTTCCTGAGACATTCTAACCACATGTTGATAGTATCGGAGCTGTGACCTCTCAATTCAGAGATTCTTTCCATGAGACATTCTAGCCACATGTTGATAGTATCGGAGCTGTGACCTCTCAATTCAGAGATTCTTTCCTGAGACATTCTAACCACATGTTGATAGTATCAGAGCTGTGACGTCTCAATTCAGAGATTCTTTCCTGAGACATTCTAACCACATGTTGATAGTATCGGAGCTGTGACCTCTCAATTCAGAGATTCTTTCCATGAGACATTCTAGCCACATGTTGATAGTATCGGAGCTGTGACCTCTCAATTCAGAGATTCTTTCCATGAGACATTCTAGCCACATGTTGATAGTATCAGAGCTGTGACCTCTCAATTCAGAGATTCTTTCCTGAGACATTCTAACCACATGTTGATAGTATCGGAGCTGTGACCTCTCAATTCAGAGATTCTTTCCTGAGACATTCTAACCACATGTTGATAGTATCGGAGCTGTGACCTCTCAATTCAGAGATTCTTTCCATGAGACATTCTAGCCACATGTTGATAGTATCGGAGCTGTGACCTCTCAATTCAGAGATTCTTTCCTGAGACATTCTAGCCACATGTTGATAGTATCAGAGCTGTGACCTCTCAATTCAGAGATTCTTTCCTGAGACATTCTAGCCACGTGTTGATAGTATTGGAGCTGTGACCTCTCAATTCAGAGATTCTTTCCATGAGACATTCTAGCCACATGTTGATAGTGTCGGAGCTGTGACCTCTCAATTCAGAGATTCTTTCCTGAGACATTCTAACCACATGTTGACAGTATCGGAGCTGTGACCTCTCAATTCAGAGATTCTTTCCATGAGACATTCTAGCCACATGTTGATAGTATCGGAGCTGTGACCTCTCAATTCAGAGATTCTTTCCATGAGACATTCTAGCCACATGTTGATAGTATCGGAGCTGTGACCTCTCAATTCAGAGATTCTTTCCTGAGACATTCTAACCACATGTTGATAGTATCGGAGCTGTGACCTCTCAATTCAGAGATTCTTTCCTGAGACATTCTAACCACATGTCTGTAGTATCAGAGCTGTGACCTCTCAATTCAGAGATTCTTTCCTGAGACATTCTAACCACATGTTGATAGTATCAGAGCTGTGACCTCTCAATTCAGAGATTCTTTCCTGAGACATTCTAACCACATGTCTGTAGTATCAGAGCTGTGACCTCTCAATTCAGAGATTCTTTCCTGAGACATTCTAACCACCTGTTGATAGTATCAGAGCTGTGACCTCTCAATTCAGAGATTCTTTCCTGAGACATTCTAGCCACATGTTGATAGTATTGGAGCTGTGACCTCTCAATTCAGAGATTCTTTCCTGAGACATTCTAACCACATGTTGATAGTATCGGAGCTGTGACCTCTCAATTCAGAGATTCTTTCCTGAGACATTCTAGCCACATGTTGATAGTATTGGAGCTGTGACCTCTCAATTCAGAGATTCTTTCCTGAGACATTCTAACCACATGTTGATAGTATCGGAGCTGTGACCTCTCAATTCAGAGATTCTTTCCATGAGATATTCTAGCCACATGTTGATAGTATCGGAGCTGTGATGTCTCAATTCAGAGATTCTTTCCATGAGACATTCTAGCCACATGTTGATAGTATCAGAGCTGTGACCTCTCAATTCAGAGATTCTTTCCTGAGACATTCTAGCCACATGTTGATAGTATCGGAGCTGTGACCTCTCAATTCACAGATTCTTTCCATGAGACATTCTAGCCACATGTTGATAGTATCAGAGCTGTGACCTCTCAATTCAGAGATTCTTTCCTGAGACATTCTAACCAGATGTCTGTAGTATCAGAGCTGTGACCTCTCAATTCAGAGATTCTTTCCTGAGACATTCTAACCACATGTTGATAGTATCAGAGCTGTGACCTCTCAATTCAGAGATTCTTTCCTGAGACATTCTAGCCACATGTTGATAGTATCAGAGCTGTGACCTCTCAATTCAGAGACTCTTTCCTGAGACATTCTAACCACATGTTGATAGTATCAGAGATGTGACCTCTCAATTCAGAGATTCTTTCCTGAGACATTCTAACCACATGTCTGTAGTATCAGAGCTGTGACCTCCCAATTCAGAGATTCTTTCCTGAGACATTCTAACCACATGTTGATAGTATCAGAGCTGTGACCTCTCAATTCAGAGATTCTTTCCTGAGACATTCTAACCACATGTTGATAGTATCAGAGCTGTGACCTCTCAATTCAGAGATTCTTTCCTGAAACATTCTAACCACATGTTGATAGTATCAGAGCTGTGACCTCTCAATTCAGAGATTCTTTCCTGAGACATTCTAACCACATGTTGATAGTATCGGAGCTGTGACCTCTCAATTCAGAGTTTCTTTCTTGAGACATTCTAGCCACATGTTGATAGTATCGGAGCTGTGACCTCTCAATTCAGAGTTTCTTTCCTGAGACATTCTAGCCACATGTTGATAGTATCGGAGCTGTGACCTCTCAATTTAGAGTTTCTTTCCTGAGACATTCTAACCACATGTTGATAGTATCAGAGCTGTGACCTCTCAATTCAGAGATTCTTTCCATGAGACATTCTAACCACCTGTCCATAGTATCGGAGCTGTGATGTCTCAATTCAGAGATTCTTTCCTGAGACATTCTAGCCACATGTTGATAGTATCGGAGCTGTGACCTCTCAATTCAGAGATTCTTTCCTGAGACATTCTAACCACATGTTGATAGTATCGGAGCTGTGACCTCTCAATTCAGAGATTCTTTCCATGAGACATTCTAGCCACATGTTGATAGTATCGGAGCTGTGACCTCTCAATTCAGAGATTCTTTCCATGAGACATTCTAGCCACATGTTGATAGTATCGGAGCTGTGACCTCTCAATTCAGAGATTCTTTCCATGAGACATTCTAACCACATGTTGATAGTATCAGAGCTGTGACCTCTCAATTCAGAGATTCTTTCCTGAGTCATTCTAGCCACATGTTGATAGTATCAGAGCTGTGACCTCTCAATTCAGAGATTCTTTCCATGAGACATTCTAACCACATGTTGATAGTATCAGAGCTGTGACCTCTCAATTCAGAGATTCTTTCCTGAGACATTCTAACCACATGTTGATAGTATCGGAGCTGTGACCTCTCAATTCAGAGATTCTTTCCTGAGACATTCTAACCACATGTTGATAGTATCAGAGCTGTGACCTCTCAATTCAGAGATTCTTTCCATGAGACATTCTATCCACATGTTGATAGTATCGGAGCTGTGACCTCTCAATTCAGAGATTCTTTCCATGAGACATTCTAACCACATGTTGATAGTATCAGAGCTGTGACCTCTCAATTCAGAGATTCTTTCCTGAGTCATTCTAGCCACATGTTGATAGTATCAGAGCTGTGACCTCTCAATTCAGAGATTCTTTCCATGAGACATTCTAACCACATGTTGATAGTATCAGAGCTGTGACCTCTCAATTCAGAGATTCTTTCCTGAGACATTCTAACCACATGTTTATAGTATCGGAGCTGTGACCTCTCAATTCAGAGATTCTTTCCTGAGACATTCTAGCCACATGTTGATAGTATCGGAGCTGTGACCTCTCAATTCAGAGATTCTTTCCATGAGACATTCTAGCCACATGTTGATAGTATCGGAGCTGTGACCTCTCAATTCAGAGATTCTTTCCATGAGACATTCTAACCACATGTTGATAGTATCGGAGCTGTGACCTCTCAATTCAGAGATTCTTTCCTGAGACATTCTAACCACATGTTGATAGTATCAGAGCTGTGACCTCTCAATTCAGAGATTCTTTCCATGAGACATTCTAACCACATGTTGATAGTATCAGAGCTGTGACCTCTCAATTCAGAGATTCTTTCCTCAGACATTCTAACCACATGTTGATAGTATCGGAGCTGTGACCTCTCAATTCAGAGATTCTATCCTGAGACATTCTAACCACATGTTGATAGTATCAGAGCTGTGACCTCTCAATTCAGAGATTCTTTCCATGAGACATTCTATCCACATGTTGATAGTATCGGAGCTGTGACCTCTCAATTCAGAGATTCTTTCCATGAGACATTCTAACCACATGTTGATAGTATCAGAGCTGTGACCTCTCAATTCAGAGATTCTTTCCTGAGTCATTCTAGCCACATGTTGATAGTATCAGAGCTGTGACCTCTCAATTCAGAGATTCTTTCCATGAGACATTCTAACCACATGTTGATAGTATCAGAGCTGTGACCTCTCAATTCAGAGATTCTTTCCTGAGACATTCTAACCACATGTTTATAGTATCGGAGCTGTGACCTCTCAATTCAGAGATTCTTTCCTGAGACATTCTAGCCACATGTTGATAGTATCGGAGCTGTGACCTCTCAATTCAGAGATTCTTTCCTGAGACATTCTAACCACATGTCTGTAGTATCAGAGCTGTGACCTCTCAATTCAGAGATTCTTTCCTGAGACATTCTAACCACCTGTTGATAGTATCAGAGCTGTGACCTCTCAATTCAGAGATTCTTTCCTGAGACATTCTAGCCACATGTTGATAGTATTGGAGCTGTGACCTCTCAATTCAGAGATTCTTTCCTGAGACATTCTAACCACATGTTGATAGTATCGGAGCTGTGACCTCTCAATTCAGAGATTCTTTCCTGAGACATTCTAGCCACATGTTGATAGTATTGGAGCTGTGACCTCTCAATTCAGAGATTCTTTCCTGAGACATTCTAACCACATGTTGATAGTATCGGAGCTGTGACCTCTCAATTCAGAGATTCTTTCCATGAGATATTCTAGCCACATGTTGATAGTATCGGAGCTGTGATGTCTCAATTCAGAGATTCTTTCCATGAGACATTCTAGCCACATGTTGATAGTATCAGAGCTGTGACCTCTCAATTCAGAGATTCTTTCCTGAGACATTCTAGCCACATGTTGATAGTATCGGAGCTGTGACCTCTCAATTCACAGATTCTTTCCATGAGACATTCTAGCCACATGTTGATAGTATCAGAGCTGTGACCTCTCAATTCAGAGATTCTTTCCTGAGACATTCTAACCAGATGTCTGTAGTATCAGAGCTGTGACCTCTCAATTCAGAGATTCTTTCCTGAGACATTCTAACCACATGTTGATAGTATCAGAGCTGTGACCTCTCAATTCAGAGATTCTTTCCTGAGACATTCTAGCCACATGTTGATAGTATCAGAGCTGTGACCTCTCAATTCAGAGACTCTTTCCTGAGACATTCTAACCACATGTTGATAGTATCAGAGATGTGACCTCTCAATTCAGAGATTCTTTCCTGAGACATTCTAACCACATGTCTGTAGTATCAGAGCTGTGACCTCCCAATTCAGAGATTCTTTCCTGAGACATTCTAACCACATGTTGATAGTATCAGAGCTGTGACCTCTCAATTCAGAGATTCTTTCCTGAGACATTCTAACCACATGTTGATAGTATCAGAGCTGTGACCTCTCAATTCAGAGATTCTTTCCTGAAACATTCTAACCACATGTTGATAGTATCAGAGCTGTGACCTCTCAATTCAGAGATTCTTTCCTGAGACATTCTAACCACATGTTGATAGTATCGGAGCTGTGACCTCTCAATTCAGAGTTTCTTTCTTGAGACATTCTAGCCACATGTTGATAGTATCGGAGCTGTGACCTCTCAATTCAGAGTTTCTTTCCTGAGACATTCTAGCCACATGTTGATAGTATCGGAGCTGTGACCTCTCAATTTAGAGTTTCTTTCCTGAGACATTCTAACCACATGTTGATAGTATCAGAGCTGTGACCTCTCAATTCAGAGATTCTTTCCATGAGACATTCTAACCACCTGTCCATAGTATCGGAGCTGTGATGTCTCAATTCAGAGATTCTTTCCTGAGACATTCTAGCCACATGTTGATAGTATCGGAGCTGTGACCTCTCAATTCAGAGATTCTTTCCTGAGACATTCTAACCACATGTTGATAGTATCGGAGCTGTGACCTCTCAATTCAGAGATTCTTTCCATGAGACATTCTAGCCACATGTTGATAGTATCGGAGCTGTGACCTCTCAATTCAGAGATTCTTTCCATGAGACATTCTAGCCACATGTTGATAGTATCGGAGCTGTGACCTCTCAATTCAGAGATTCTTTCCATGAGACATTCTAACCACATGTTGATAGTATCAGAGCTGTGACCTCTCAATTCAGAGATTCTTTCCTGAGTCATTCTAGCCACATGTTGATAGTATCAGAGCTGTGACCTCTCAATTCAGAGATTCTTTCCATGAGACATTCTAACCACATGTTGATAGTATCAGAGCTGTGACCTCTCAATTCAGAGATTCTTTCCTGAGACATTCTAACCACATGTTGATAGTATCGGAGCTGTGACCTCTCAATTCAGAGATTCTTTCCTGAGACATTCTAACCACATGTTGATAGTATCAGAGCTGTGACCTCTCAATTCAGAGATTCTTTCCATGAGACATTCTATCCACATGTTGATAGTATCGGAGCTGTGACCTCTCAATTCAGAGATTCTTTCCATGAGACATTCTAACCACATGTTGATAGTATCAGAGCTGTGATCTCTCAATTCAGAGATTCTTTCCTGAGTCATTCTAGCCACATGTTGATAGTATCAGAGCTGTGACCTCTCAATTCAGAGATTCTTTCCATGAGACATTCTAACCACATGTTGATAGTATCAGAGCTGTGACCTCTCAATTCAGAGATTCTTTCCTGAGACATTCTAACCACATGTTTATAGTATCGGAGCTGTGACCTCTCAATTCAGAGATTCTTTCCTGAGACATTCTAGCCACATGTTGATAGTATCGGAGCTGTGACCTCTCAATTCAGAGATTCTTTCCATGAGACATTCTAGCCACATGTTGATAGTATCGGAGCTGTGACCTCTCAATTCAGAGATTCTTTCCATGAGACATTCTAACCACATGTTGATAGTATCGGAGCTGTGACCTCTCAATTCAGAGATTCTTTCCTGAGACATTCTAACCACATGTTGATAGTATCAGAGCTGTGACCTCTCAATTCAGAGATTCTTTCCATGAGACATTCTAACCACATGTTGATAGTATCAGAGCTGTGACCTCTCAATTCAGAGATTCTTTCCTCAGACATTCTAACCACATGTTGATAGTATCGGAGCTGTGACCTCTCAATTCAGAGATTCTATCCTGAGACATTCTAACCACATGTTGATAGTATCAGAGCTGTGACCTCTCAATTCAGAGATTCTTTCCATGAGACATTCTATCCACATGTTGATAGTATCGGAGCTGTGACCTCTCAATTCAGAGATTCTTTCCATGAGACATTCTAACCACATGTTGATAGTATCAGAGCTGTGACCTCTCAATTCAGAGATTCTTTCCTGAGTCATTCTAGCCACATGTTGATAGTATCAGAGCTGTGACCTCTCAATTCAGAGATTCTTTCCATGAGACATTCTAACCACATGTTGATAGTATCAGAGCTGTGACCTCTCAATTCAGAGATTCTTTCCTGAGACATTCTAACCACATGTTTATAGTATCGGAGCTGTGACCTCTCAATTCAGAGATTCTTTCCTGAGACATTCTAGCCACATGTTGATAGTATCGGAGCTGTGACCTCTCAATTCAGAGATTCTTTCCTGAGACATTCTAACCACATGTTGATAGTATCGGAGCTGTGACCTCTCAATTCAGAGATTCTTTCCATGAGACATTCTAGCCACATGTTGATAGTATCGGAGCTGTGACCTCTCAATTCAGAGATTCTTTCCTGAGACATTCTAACCACATGTTGATAGTATCGGAGCTGTGACCTCTCAATTCAGAGATTCTTTCCTGAGACATTCTAGCCACATGTTGATAGTATCGGAGCTGTGACCTCTCAATTCAGAGATTCTTTCCATGAGACATTCTAGCCACATGTTGATAGTATCGGAGCTGTGACCTCTCAATTCAGAGATTCTTTCCATGAGACATTCTAACCACATGTTGATAGTATCGGAGCTGTGACCTCTCAATTCAGAGATTCTTTCCTGAGACATTCTAACCACATGTTGATAGTATCAGAGCTGTGACCTCTCAATTCAGAGATTCTTTCCATGAGACATTCTAACCACATGTTGATAGTATCAGAGCTGTGACCTCTCAATTCAGAGATTCTTTCCTGAGACATTCTAACCACATGTTGATAGTATCGGAGCTGTGACCTCTCAATTCAGAGATTCTTTCCTGAGACATTCTAACCACATGTTGATAGTATCAGAGCTGTGACCTCTCAATTCAGAGATTCTTTCCTGAGACATTCTAACCACATGTTGATAGTATCAGAGCTGTGACCTCTCAATTCAGAGATTCTTTCCTGAGACATTCTAGCCACATGTTGATAGTGTCGGAGCTGTGACCTCTCAATTCAGAGATTCTTTCCTGAGACATTCTAACCACATGTTGATAGTATCAGAGCTGTGACCTCTCAATTCAGAGATTCTTTCCTGAGACATTCTAGCCACATGTTGATAGTATCAGAGCTGTGACCTCTCAATTCAGAGATTCTTTCCTGAGACATTCTAACCACATGTTGATAGTATCAGAGCTGTGACCTCTCAATTCAGAGATTCTTTCCTGAGACATTCTAACCACATGTTGATAGTATCAGAGCTGTGACCTCTCAATTCAGAGATTCTTTCCTGAGACATTCTAGCCACATGTTGATAGTATCAGAGCTGTGACCTCTCAATTCAGAGATTCTTTCCTGAGACATTCTAACCACATGTTTATAGTATCGGAGCTGTGACCTCTCAATTCAGAGATTCTTTCCTGAGACATTCTAGCCACATGTTGATAGTATCGGAGCTGTGACCTCTCAATTCAGAGATTCTTTCCATGAGACATTCTAGCCACATGTTGATAGTATCGGAGCTGTGACCTCTCAATTCAGAGATTCTTTCCATGAGACATTCTAACCACATGTTGATAGTATCGGAGCTGTGACCTCTCAATTCAGAGATTCTTTCCTGAGACATTCTAACCACATGTTGATAGTATCAGAGCTGTGACCTCTCAATTCAGAGATTCTTTCCATGAGACATTCTAACCACATGTTGATAGTATCAGAGCTGTGACCTCTCAATTCAGAGATTCTTTCCTGAGACATTCTAACCACATGTTGATAGTATCGGAGCTGTGACCTCTCAATTCAGAGATTCTATCCTGAGACATTCTAACCACATGTTGATAGTATCAGAGCTGTGACCTCTCAATTCAGAGATTCTTTCCATGAGACATTCTATCCACATGTTGATAGTATCGGAGCTGTGACCTCTCAATTCAGAGATTCTTTCCATGAGACATTCTAACCACATGTTGATAGTATCAGAGCTGTGACCTCTCAATTCAGAGATTCTTTCCTGAGTCATTCTAGCCACATGTTGATAGTATCAGAGCTGTGACCTCTCAATTCAGAGATTCTTTCCATGAGACATTCTAACCACATGTTGATAGTATCAGAGCTGTGACCTCTCAATTCAGAGATTCTTTCCTGAGACATTCTAACCACATGTTTATAGTATCGGAGCTGTGACCTCTCAATTCAGAGATTCTTTCCTGAGACATTCTAGCCACATGTTGATAGTATCGGAGCTGTGACCTCTCAATTCAGAGATTCTTTCCTGAGACATTCTAACCACATGTTGATAGTATCGGAGCTGTGACCTCTCAATTCAGAGATTCTTTCCATGAGACATTCTAGCCACATGTTGATAGTATCGGAGCTGTGACCTCTCAATTCAGAGATTCTTTCCTGAGACATTCTAACCACATGTTGATAGTATCGGAGCTGTGACCTCTCAATTCAGAGATTCTTTCCTGAGACATTCTAGCCACATGTTGATAGTATCGGAGCTGTGACCTCTCAATTCAGAGATTCTTTCCATGAGACATTCTAGCCACATGTTGATAGTATCGGAGCTGTGACCTCTCAATTCAGAGATTCTTTCCATGAGACATTCTAACCACATGTTGATAGTATCGGAGCTGTGACCTCTCAATTCAGAGATTCTTTCCTGAGACATTCTAACCACATGTTGATAGTATCAGAGCTGTGACCTCTCAATTCAGAGATTCTTTCCATGAGACATTCTAACCACATGTTGATAGTATCAGAGCTGTGACCTCTCAATTCAGAGATTCTTTCCTGAGACATTCTAACCACATGTTGATAGTATCGGAGCTGTGACCTCTCAATTCAGAGATTCTTTCCTGAGACATTCTAACCACATGTTGATAGTATCAGAGCTGTGACCTCTCAATTCAGAGATTCTTTCCTGAGACATTCTAACCACATGTTGATAGTATCAGAGCTGTGACCTCTCAATTCAGAGATTCTTTCCTGAGACATTCTAACCACATGTTGATAGTATCAGAGCTGTGACCTCTCAATTCAGAGATTCTTTCCTGAGACATTCTAACCACATGTTGATAGTATCAGAGCTGTGACCTCTCAATTCAGAGATTCTTTCCTGAGACATTCTAGCCACATGTTGATAGTGTCGGAGCTGTGACCTCTCAATTCAGAGATTCTTTCCTGAGACATTCTAACCACATGTTGATAGTATCAGAGCTGTGACCTCTCAATTCAGAGATTCTTTCCTGAGACATTCTAGCCACATGTTGATAGTATCAGAGCTGTGACCTCTCAATTCAGAGATTCTTTCCTGAGACATTCTAACCACATGTTGATAGTATCAGAGCTGTGACCTCTCAATTCAGAGATTCTTTCCTGAGACATTCTAACCACATGTTGATAGTATCAGAGCTGTGACCTCTCAATTCAGAGATTCTTTCCTGAGACATTCTAGCCACATGTTGATAGTATCAGAGCTGTGACCTCTCAATTCAGAGATTCTTTCCTGAGACATTCTAACCACATGTTGATAGTATCAGAGCTGTGACCTCTCAATTCAGAGATTCTTTCCTGAGACATTCTAACCACATGTTGATAGTATCAGATCTGTGACCTCTCAATTCAGAGATTCTTTCCTGAGACATTCTAGCCACATGTTGATAGTATCAGAGCTGTGACCTCTCAATTCAGAGATTCTTTCCTGAGACATTCTAACCACATGTTGATAGTATCAGAGCTGTGACCTCTCAATTCAGAGATTCTTTCCTGTGACATTCTAACCACATGTTGATAGTATCAGAGCTGTGACCTCTCAATTCAGAGATTCTTTCCTGAGACATTCTAGCCACATGTTGATAGTATCAGAGCTGTGACCTCTCAATTCAGAGATTCTTTCCTGAGACATTCTAACCACATGTTGATAGTATCAGAGCTGTGACCTCTCAATTCAGAGATTCTTTCCTGAGACATTCTAACCACATGTTGATAGTATCAGAGCTGTGACCTCTCAATTCAGAGATTCTTTCCTGAGACATTCTAGCCACATGTTGATAGTGTCGGAGCTGTGACCTCTCAATTCAGAGATTCTTTCCTGAGACATTCTAGCCACATGTTGATAGTATCGGAGCTGTGACCTCTCAATTCAGAGATTCTTTCCTGAGACATTCTAGCCACATGTTGATAGTGTCGGAGCTGTGACCTCTCAATTCAGAGATTCTTTCCTGAGACATTCTAGCCACATGTTGATAGTGTCGGAGCTGTGACCTCTCAATTCAGAGATTCTTTCCTGAGACATTCTAGCCACATGTTGATAGTGTCGGAGCTGTGACCTCTCAATTCAGAGATTCTTTCCTGAGACATTCTAGCCACATGTTGATAGTATCGGAGCTGTGACCTCTCAATTCAGAGATTCTTTCCTGAGACATTCTAGCCACATGTTGATAGTGTCGGAGCTGTGACCTCTCAATTCAGAGATTCTTTCCTGAGACATTCTAGCCACATGTTGATAGTGTCGGAGCTGTGACCTCTCAATTCAGAGATTCTTTCCTGAGACATTCTAACCACATGTTCATAGTATCGGAGCTGTGAGTGGCTCTATCCGGAGTGACTCTCTCATCTCCGAGCTACGCACTTTATTGAGTAACTTTACTGGCGTATTCTTTTATTAGTATCTCTGGATGAAAGTTGACTTGGGCTGAATTTAATCTCCAAACCTGCGATCAAATTCTGCCGAAGTCAACATTCATCCACGGGATACTGATAAAATAACGAGCAAGTTAAGTAATATAGGAGATATAATTCGCTAACCCTCTTCTCTCAAATTTCTTGTCTTGTACCTCGTATGTTAGATCCCCAGTAAAAACAGATATATGTATGATTTCTTATCTGCATCACCCCCCCCCCCAAAAAAAAAAAAATAAGGGTAAAGTAAAAAGAAAACCACTTTCAAGTAATGCTATCTTCATTGTACATTTAAAATATATTATGTCTTCCCACCTATTTTGAAAACAGTTATTTATTTATTTAATTATTTATTTGAAGGGAAAAAGATATAGATTTTATTCACAATTGTATAAATAATATTAAAAATACATAAATAACATAACAAATATAATGTCCTTGAGAAACACAAATATAAACACATATAACAAATACAATCAACGATTGAAAGGAATCTCACAAATACAACAATGGCCTTGCTCAGTATGTAGGAAAGGTGTAGGTAGGAACTCCATTCTTTGCCCCAAATGCAAACAATGGGTACACAAGAGATGTAGCGGGATCTCAGGAAGCTTAATTAAGAATGTAGGATTCACATGCAGCAGCTGTGCTGAAACAGCAAGCAAACAGCCACAGGAAACAAGTACCACCAATCTCTGGGAGGGCCCTGTAGAAACAGTAGACAGCTTCTGCTACCTAGGTGACCGAATTAGCAACGGAGGTGGGTGCTCAGAAAGTACAATAACTAGGGTAAGAACGGGATGGAAGAAGTTTAGGGAACTACTACCACTGCTAGCTGCAAAAGGCTTCTCCCTCAGAATGAAAGGCAGACTGTATGATGCGTGTATCCGAACAGCGATGTTGCATGGTAGTGAGACCTGGGCGCTGAAGGTGGAAGACTTACGTAGATTAGAGAGAAACGAAGCCTGCATGCTCCGATGGATGTGTAACAGTAATATACGTGAACGACAAAGCATAAAGGAATTGAGAGAGAGACTGAGCATAAGAGGAATCAAATGCTGCGTGCAGGAGAGGCGGTTACGCTGGTATGGACATGTGATGCGTATGAAGGATGACAGCTGCATAAAAAGGTGCAGAGCACTAGAAGTTGATGGAAACCGCGGAGTGGGGAGACCCAAGATGACTTGGGATGAGGTGATAAAAGCCGACCTTACCCAACTACACCTCTCAAAGTCAATGACACACGACCGTGACCTCTGGCGTCACGCAGTAATACAGGGTACCCGACCTCCCATGGGTACATGCTGAAGCATATAATCAATATGCCCCCCCCCCCCCGCAAGGTGGTCGTGGAGGTGCCACGGCAAAAAAGCACCCAGCCCACACTGTAAAGTGGACGTGTAGGCGCCACGAAAAAGCACCCAGCACTCACTGTAAATGAGGTTGGTGTTAGGAAGGGCATCCAGCTGTAGAAATCAAGCCAGATCAGTTCCTGTATGAGCAAGGCATGGTCAGCCGACCAGACACTGCCCACAACAGGACAACCCGTCTAACCCATGCTAGCGTGGAAGAACGGACGTAAAACGGTGATGATGATGATGATGACAACACCAAAATATATGACCAGAGAGAAAGAAAAGAGAGAAAAAAAGAAAATAGAAAAAAGGGGTAGCAAAAAACAAAGAACGAAAACAACCATCAATTGACCACCAAATGTGACAATTGGTCACACATTATAAGGCCCAACGGAACACTTTGAGACAAGCCAAAATATATTTTGTCATTTCTTACACACACAAGTATATACGATATAATTTGTGAAGTGTTTTACATTTGTTGTCTCAATAACGAGATACCGTTGACATAGAAATCAAATGACAGGGAATACCAAATATTAAATGATGATAATGAAAATTATTGTGTACAGTGTACAGTGCTCAGGTGCACTACATTACATATATACATAATATATATATATATATACATATTTCATTTTACGTCCGCTTTTTCCCTGCTTGCAAGGGTGGGACGTGAACTGATTCTGGCTTGATCTCTACAGCTGGATGCCCTTCCTAACACCAACCTCATTTACAGTGAGTGCTGGGTGCTTTTTTGCCGTGGCACCTCCATGACCACTTTGTAGTGGAATAATATGGACCCCAGTCCCTATCATCTCATTTCTACAGCTGAGTAAACTGGAGCAATGTGAAATAAAGTGTCTTGCTCAAAGAAACAACACATCACCTAGTCTGAGAATTGAACTCACAACCTTTCGATTGCAAGGCCAATGCTCTAACCACTAAGCCATGTGGTTACAAACACACCGAGCATTATAATAAATGTTCGGTGAATCCATACGTACATATATATATGTGTGCATGTGTATATATATATATATATATATACACATACTACTGTACGTCTGTATACATATATGTATGTACGTGTACATACTTATATTTAAGTAACGGCCGTACTAAGAGTGAGAAATGAAATTTCGTTTCATTTTTTCTGTTTATATATATATTTTAATTATGTCTCATATAAAATAATGCAACTGGCTATCTGCAAAATACGTATAGTTAGCACCCCAAACGTATAATTGGGATTATACTAAGGTATATCCTCATGTTTGTGGAGCGAGACGGAAGCCGGTCGGAGTATTGCTTAAAGCTTTCTCTGTTAATGTATTAAATATATATATATATATATATATTTAGAAACACACAGATACATGCGGACACACACATATATACATGAATGCATCCGCACCCAACTGTGAGTTAAGGGTGCCAACTTCACCGATGTTGCTCAATGAATGACTGGGACAGACCAATTCAGTTTGAACCAGACTGAACCAGTATCAGAGTTAAAAATACATTATGAAGAGAGAAGAAACATTTAGATATAATTAGTAATAAAATGTATCATACCTAAACTGTTCCTAAATTCCTCGACTACGTAGTTTCGTGGCATAAACAAAAACAATATATCAAAGATATAGAGTCCTTGCGAGGTCTGCCGACTTATCAAGAGGATACCTCATTTTACTAGTCTCAAGAACGCGTCTACACGACGTGAGAAAGAATCCCAAAAGGCGGAGGGGGAGACAGTCACGCGATATAACGGTCGAGAAACAGAGCTAAGCCTCTTATAACCACGAAGAAAATACCACGGAGGCGGAGGGGGTATTCATATCGAGGCCGTAGAAGAGGTAGTGAAGAAGGCGAGAAGTATGAGTAATGGAAGCTTTCCAGTTGTCCCCACACTTCAAAGATTGCTCGACCAGAGGGAGTTATTAATATATTTAGAAACACACAGATACATGCGGACACACACATATATACATGAATGCATCCGCACCCAACTGTGAGTTAAGGGTGCCAACTTCACCGATGTTGCTCAATGAATGACTGGGACAGACCAATTCAGTTTGAACCAGACTGAACCAGTATCAGAGTTAAAAATACATTATGAAGAGAGAAGAAACATTTAGATATAATTAGTAATAAAATGTATCATACCTAAACTGTTCCTAAATTCCTCGACTACGTAGTTTCGTGGCATAAACAAAAACAATATATCAAAGATATAGAGTCCTTGCGAGGTCTGCCGACTTATCAAGAGGATACCTCATTTTACTAGTCTCAAGAACGCGTCTACACGACGTGAGAAAGAATCCCAAAAGGCGGAGGGGGAGACAGTCACGCGATATAACGGTCGAGAAACAGAGCTAAGCCTCTTATAACCACGAAGAAAATACCACGGAGGCGGAGGGGGTATTCATATCGAGGCCGTAGAAGAGGTAGTGAAGAAGGCGAGAAGTATGAGTAATGGAAGCTTTCCAGTTGTCCCCACACTTCAAAGATTGCTCGACCAGAGGGAGTTATTAATATATTTAGAAACACACAGATACATGCGGACACACACATATATACATGAATGCATCCGCACCCAACTGTGAGTTAAGGGTGCCAACTTCACCGATGTTGCTCAATGAATGACTGGGACAGATACTGGTTCAGTCTGGTTCAAACTGAATTGGTCTGTCCCAGTCATTCATTGAGCAACATCGGTGAAGTTGGCACCCTTAACTCACAGTTGGGTGCGGATGCATTCATGTATATATGTGTGTGTCCGCATGTATCTGTGTGTTTCTAAATATATTAATAACTCCCTCTGGTCGAGCAATCTTTGAAGTGTGGGGACAACTGGAAAGCTTCCATTACTCATACTTCTCGCCTTCTTCACTACCTCTTCTACGGCCTCGATATGAATACCCCCTCCGCCTCCGTGGTATTTTCTTCGTGGTTATAAGAGGCTTAGCTCTGTTTCTCGACCCTTATATCGCGTGACTGTCTCCCCCTCCGCCTTTTGGGATTCTTTCTCACGTCGTGTAGACGCGTTCTTGAGACTAGTAAAATGAGGTATCCTCTTGATAAGTCGGCAGACCTCGCAAGGACTCTATATCTTTGATATATTGTTTTTGTTTATGCCACGAAACTACGTAGTCGAGGAATTTAGGAACAGTTTAGGTATGATACATTTTATTACTAATTATATCTAAATGTTTCTTCTCTCTTCATAATGTATTTTTAACTCTGATACTGGTTCAGTCTGGTTCAAACTGAATTGGTCTGTCCCAGTCATTCATTGAGCAACATCGGTGAAGTTGGCACCCTTAACTCACAGTTGGGTGCGGATGCATTCATGTATATATGTGTGTGTCCGCATGTATCTGTGTGTTTCTAAATATATTAATAACTCCCTCTGGTCGAGCAATCTTTGAAGTGTGGGGACAACTGGAAAGCTTCCATTACTCATACTTCTCGCCTTCTTCACTACCTCTTCTACGGCCTCGATATGAATACCCCCTCCGCCTCCGTGGTATTTTCTTCGTGGTTATAAGAGGCTTAGCTCTGTTTCTCGACCGTTATATCGCGTGACTGTCTCCCCCTCCGCCTTTTGGGATTCTTTCTCACGTCGTGTAGACGCGTTCTTGAGACTAGTAAAATGAGGTATCCTCTTGATAAGTCGGCAGACCTCGCAAGGACTCTATATCTTTGATATATTGTTTTTGTTTATGCCACGAAACTACGTAGTCGAGGAATTTAGGAACAGTTTAGGTATGATACATTTTATTACTAATTATATCTAAATGTTTCTTCTCTCTTCATAATGTATATATATATATATATATATATATATATATATATATATATATATATGTAGATAAATCTACCAAAATGTACGGTAATGTCCAATCCGTATGAAGAACTCAATGTAATCCGAATATCATGAAAAGAGATGTATTCCAAAAATTTGGTTTCTTTACCGGTTTCGCAGTTCTTCTGCTTTTCAAAAGGTGAAGATGTGAGAAAAACCACAGACCCTCCATCTCAACTCACCTTTTGAAAAGCAGAAGAACTGCGAAACCGGTAAAGGAACCAAATAAATATATATATTTTTTTAAAAAATAAGACTCCAGTTGCACTTTCGATTTCATCTCTT
>OZ024740.1:2962335-2982335 GCA_964016885.1 Eledone cirrhosa
ATACACGCCTCCCTAATCCCTAAACACCCTTCTCACCAAAACTCCCAGTCCACACTGTAAAGTGGTCATGTAGGTGTCACAACAAAAAGCACCCAGCCCACACTGTGAAGTGTCATGTAGGTGACAGGACAAATTGCTTTTGTATGAGCAAGACATGGTAATCTGACTTCGACGTGTCTCAAATAGGTCAACCCTTCTAACCCATGTTAGTGTAGAAAATAACGTTAAATGGTGATGAAATATATATATATTTCTATATATATATAGGTATCACAAATGACCATGGAATTGGCACCTAGGAAGTTCCCCTCCGAGGCACAAGTCCAGGCAAGGTTATTTGCGGAAGACCAGCAGTCACCCATACCAGTCTCCCCTCTCCACGCCATCAATGTTGTCCAAGGGAAAGACAATGACCGATACAGCTTGGCACCAGCGATGGCGCAACTCATTTCTACAACTGAGTAATTTGGACCAATGTGAAATAAAGTGTCTTGCTCAAGGACACAACATATCACCCAGTTCGAGAATTGAACTCACAAACTTTCGATTGCAAGCCCAATGCTCTAACCACTAAGCCATGTGTCTTCTCTCTCTCTCTCTCTCTCTGTAATGTGTGTGTGTGTATATAATTAATCAGTGTTTATTCTAACCTTGCTGACTGCTTCTCTGTATAACATTGCTTGCACCACATTCACAAACCCTTGTAACTTTTGATGATGATGCTGTTCTGCTAGTCATTAGGTATGACACCATTTTGTATTTCCTGGTTTACAATATGGGGTTGGAGTTAAGGTGCGACCTACCATCGCAGATGCTTTGAGCATCTCAGCAACTATCGCTACTTATCCAGTTGATTTGTTTGTCTTCATATCCTTAATTGCTTTACTTACTACACTGCTGCTAACTTGTATGGCTGGTCCCTCTGTTGGGTTGAATTGAGGCAGACTATCTTCTTCTTCTCATTCAGCATATCTATATATATCATCATCATTTCATTTTATGTCCGCTTTTCCCTGCTTGCAAGGGTGGGACGGGAACTGATTTTGGCTTGATTTCTACAGCTGGATGCCCTTCCTAACACCAACCTCATTTACAGTGAGTGCGGGGTGCTTTTTGCCGTGGCACCTGCACGACCACTTTGCAGTGGAATGATAGGGACCCCGGTCCCTATCATCTCATTTCTACAGCTGAGTAAACTGGAGCAATGTGAAATAAAGTGTCTTGCTCAAGGAAACAACACATCACCCGGTCTGAGAATTGAACTCACAACCTTTCGATTGCAAGGCCAATGCTCAACCACTAAGCCATGTGCCTCCATATATATATATTCATACATTATTCTAGAAGGAAACCTCTGATGTAAAACCTGCAACTCGATGGCACCCATTGATGTTAACCTGTTCTTCTGTTTAGATACTTGTCACTGTTGTTTAGAGGGTGGGATTGGTCCAATGCAGGACCTTCCTTCCTTTAACAAGCACAGACATCACTTGATCTAAATGACTTTCATGTGTGTTACATGAGCATAGCCTTTTATTTTTTCTTTCACTGCAGCATATGCAGAAAGGAATCTAAGACCTTGGCATGACTAAAAAGTCATATTTGGCCACCCATGTATAAGAAATATGACAAGGGATGGCAATTCTCAAAACTTAAAGGCAGACACTATATAAATAATAATGAAAATATTGTGTACAGTGCTCAGGTGCACTACAACTCATCAAAAGTGTATGTATAGTACATAGGGTAATGTACAAACATCAGGAAAATATATATTTGAAATGTCACCCACCCCCCCACCCCCCAATAAACAAAAGGATCGTGATGATAAAAATAGAGAAAGTTAAATGATATAAGACTTACCATTTTCTCAAAGTTCACCAATCCATCATAGTAAGTTTTATTCCCTTCATGAGTGAAGGTCATATCTAAAAAGGAAATAAATATAAATACACATATTAGATAGTCACCTTAACAGTGTAAACATTACTTGAGTCATATACCTATACTTCGTATTTCTATTTCTTTTGCAAGATTTCTGGAAATTTGTAATAAATTGAAGTGAAAACCAACAGATTTTTGTGTTTTTATTGGTAACATGACCCTCCCAAAGTATCATCATCATCATCATTTTACGTCCGCTTTTCCCTACTTGCAAGGGTGGGACGGGAACTGATTCTGACTTGATTTCTACAGCTGGATGCCCTTCCTAACACCAACCTCATTTACAGTGAGTGCTGGGTGCTTTTTTGCCCTGGCGCCTACACGACCACTTTACAGTGGAATGATAGGGACCCCAGTCCCTATCATCTCATTTCTACAGCTGAGTGAATTGGAGCAATAAAGTATAACAGTATATATATCATTGTTTAACATCCATTTTTCCATGCTAGCATGGGTTAGATGAGTTGCCCTGCTGTGAGCAATGCCAGGTCAGATGACCATGTCTTGATATATATATATATATATATATATATGGCTAACTGAACACACATGTGCTTTCTCTCCCAACAACATTTTTTCTGTTTCTTCCTCCTATTTTCATTCTTGTCTATCTTTCTACTTCTATTATCTCTCATTCTATCTTCTGATGAAGGATTAATGTCTGGCATGTTAACATTCTTTTCCTACTATATCAAGCCTTCAATAGGTATATACATTGTACTGTATTATTATATATAAAAGTCTAAAGTCTGTCTGAAGCCCAGAGGTTCATTAGGCCAGTGTTTATCCCGGTCTCCATAGCATTAAACAACTGACAATGCAATGCTCCCCCCTGGACAGGATGCCAGTCCATCACAGGGTTAAACTCCCAGCTATTGCTGCTACTCATTTTCAGTTGGAGTAACATGAAATGAAGTGTTTTGCTCAAGAACACAACACACAATCCAGTTGAAGAGTTGAACCTGCAATGTTATGGTCATAAGTCCAATGATGATGATGATGATATCACACATTCACATAAACACATTTACACACACATATATATCATCATCATCATCATTTTATTTCTACTTTTTCATGCTTGCATGGATTAGACTGAATCTTTTTCAGCACAGCATCTCTCCACTCCTCAGATTCCTTCATCACCTTTTCTGTGAGTAATAGTATGTGTGGTTTGTGTTTTAGTAAGAGGTAATGTATGGTCGTGGTCTAGGCCGGATTGGAGTCCATGGATGTGAAATGAGAATTGTCCCGCAGATTGAGTTTAAATTTTTATTTGCATTAAGAGAAGTGAAGATGGTGTTGTGATGTGAAGTCATGCTAAACTCTTTTCAAGGAGTCTGGTTTAAATTCTTGGAATGAAGTAAACTCTGTTAAAGGTACTACTGGGTGTATAGTGAATAGGTGACAGGTGACAGGTGACAATGATACAACTTACCTTTCATCATGAGAGGCATGAATGGGATGATTGGTGGACGCATCTTTGAAATGGACAGTCTGTAGACGCGATGGTTCCGAGAAGGGTCCATAATGGTTTCAAACTCTGAAAACATCTTTTTTAACTTTCCTGGCAGTTTCTGGAAGAAAGAAAGATGTGAAATATACCATTATTTATTGACCTGACAGGTATAAGGGGCATAGAAAATATTGATCTGATATAAAGTGACTCACAGGTTGTCTAACACATTAGCATGGGTTAAACAACCTGTCTAACCCATGCTAATGTGGAAAAATAGACGTTAAACAGTGATGATGATAATAATGATGATAAATGTTCTTGTTAGTTTAATTGACAACCAGTGAATAACAGAAAAATATGTAACAGAAAGAGGTTGTTTGGACCTCAACTTACCTCCCATGTTTGCGATAATCGGCTCACAGCAATATTACTTAAGCCTAATACAATAGCGAAAAAACTGCTCATGTTTTGATATTCTTTACAACTGAAAATAAACAAGGGGTATATATAACCAAGATGTAACAGAAATCTGAATTTGTATTTGAATAGATACTGAGTAGGTCAACTTTTCACCCATTCAAGGTCGATAAAAAAAGTACCAGTTTAGTACTGGGGTCGATTCTTTCTCTATGTCTCTTTCTCACTCTATCCTTCTGAAGAAATCTGCTGTATTCAGACCTGGAGAGGACTGGGCTCTGTTGAGTTTAAACAATTCCCTAGAAATGCTGTATGTCAATATGGCACTCTACGACTCAGGAGTTGGGACCATGTAAGATATTAAGTGAAAATTTAATGTGTCTATTTTAAATTAACCCTTTTGATACCAAACCACTCAAAACCAGCTCTGTTTCTATTCTGCCATTTTAAAGTGTTCCTATATTTAAAACTTAAAATATTTTTATATAAGAACCTTTTCCTAAGTTATGTTACAAATGGTATATTAATTACAAAATAATCAACAATTAAATAAATCCCTCCAGGTTCTTAATTAATTAATCAATTTAATTAGAATACAGTGAAGGATGACATCTGCATAAAAAGGTACAGAGCGCTCAAAGTCGATGGAAGCCTTGAAGTGGTACCAGAAAACATCTATCCCACACTGTAAAGTTGTCATGTAGGAGACACAACAAAAAGCACTCAGCACACACTGTAAATGTGGTTGCCACTAGGAAGGGCATCCAGCCATAGAAAACCAGCCAGAAACAGTCCTATATGAGCGAGACACGGTCACCCGATCCAACTTACCTCTAATGAGGCAAACCTGTCTAACCCATGTTAGCGTGGCAGATAGAGGTTAAACGATGATGATGTATTTCATTAAAAATACAACCATTAAAGAGTTGAGTACTTTTCCAGCAAGTTGTCTCCCTTGCAAAAGAAATAAAACCAACAAACCAGATACAACTTTTAACTGCTTCATTACCATATTTCTAATGACATACACTTTATTTCAATTAATTAATGAAGATAATTAATGAAGAATTTAGGAGGACTTTTCTAAGATTATTAATTAGTTCATTATTAAGATAGTATTTGTAACACAACTTAACAAAAGATTTTTATATAAAATTATAATCATGTTGGAAGATTTCAATCTAAAATGGTAGTTTTGTTTCATAGAACCAGAAATGGTTTTCACTGGGTACCAACAAGGTTCAGACTGAATTACCTTTGATACAATATTTATCAAACAAATAAAGATAAGTCAGAGAAAATCCTTACTATGAAGCTAGCTTGATGAATTTACGCAAAAGGTGAACTCTTTTGTTAAGATTTTGCGTCAAGAGGATTTCTGTAACGACCCAATACTGGACTTCATTGAAACGTCTTAAGAAGAGGTCCAAGTTGGCAGTCATTTTGGCAAACTTATATCTTCCAAACACTTGATATATCAACTCATACTGCAGTAAAAAGTAGAAAAACATTGATAGATTGATTAAAAATATATATATATATACTGTATATAGATAGTTACTACTATATACTGTATATAGATAGTTACTACTATATACTGTATATAGATAGTTACTATTATATACTGTATATAGATAGTTACTATTATATACTGTATATAGATAGTTACTATTATATACTGTATATAGATAGTTACTACTATATACTGTATATAGATAGTTACTACTATATACTGTATATAGATAGTTACTAATATATACTGTATATAGATAGTTACTACTATATACTGTATATAGATAGTTACTATTATATACTGTATATAGATAGTTACTACTATATACTGTATATAGATAGTTACTATTATATACTGTATATAGATAGTTACTACTATATACTGTATATAGATAGTTACTACTATATACTGTATATAGATAGTTACTACTATATACTGTATATAGATAGTTACTACTATATACTGTATATAGATAGTTACTATTATATACTGTATATAGATAGTTACTACTATATACTGTATATAGATAGTTACTACTATATACTGTATATAGATAGTTACTACTATATACTGTATATAGATAGTTACTACTATATACTGTATATAGATAGTTACTACTATATACTGTATATAGATAGTTACTACTATATACTGTATATAGATAGTTACTATTATATATATATATCTAGACACACACATTTATATATTTAAACAATTCAAATGTTCATGCAAAGCTGGTACATCATGACAGACTGAGAAAGGTATCTTATACCCCTTATACAAGGAGAGGGAGAGAGAGATCAGCAGATAATGGTTTTAACACTTTTGATACTGCTTCTTGTTTTATGATAAAAAGTTATTTATTTTAAATTGTCTATAATCCACATCATCATCGTTTAACGTCCGTCTTCCACGCTAGCATGGGTTAGACGGTTTTGTTCCATTTGATGCAGGATTAGCCGGGAAACCATGTCTCGCTCATACAGAAGTGTCTCTGGCAGGTTTTCTACAGTTGGATACCCTTCCTAACGCCAACCACATTACAGTGTGGACTGGGTACTTTTGTTTTGTCACCTACACAGTGGACGGAAATGGGAGGATAGGGTGAGGTGTATATTTATTTAAAAGACTGCCATGATTATTTTATGTAAGAACCTTTGTTAAGCTGTTTCAAACAGCAGTTTAATAATGCAAAAGTTAGTTGTATAACTGCTTTAAATTCTTGATTGTTGTCCCCAGTGAGTCCACTGGTCCATTGCTTATATTATCTACTGGTTGTAACTCCTTTTGCAGTCTTCTCTACAGGGTGTACCCAAGGCCCAGGGCCCATCCCCTTCCCCCCATTCTTCTGTGACACTACAGTCCTTGCCTTTCCCTTCCTTTTCTGTTTCTATAACCACAAAAGACATTTGAATATTCACAGTAACTCTACTTTGTGTATTGAGAACTGTTTTTATTTGCTTATATATGTTCAATATTTGAATAACGTTATGAAGTTTTAAGCTTAAAAAGAAAAGAGTTAGTCAACAAGAAGCTATTAAGCTATTCAGACAAGATTTAAACCCAGAATAGGCAGAGCTGGATCAAAACTGCAAAACTTTCTATCTAAATCTTTAACAATTCTGCCAACCCACCACTCTATAGATTAATACTTTATTTAAGAATCTTGATAATATGAAAGGCAAAGTTGACCATAAACCAAAGTTTGATCTCATAGTATAGACAGCCAGAACAAATAATGAGGAATGGAATCAAATGTTCTATCAATTCTGACAACACCTAACCCCCTCCAAATTTTAAATTATTTATAGACGATGTATTTTAGGGGTTAAGGATTTGTATAGTACACTCTGAGTTCAAATGCTGTCAAGTGCAACTTTAAATTTCACATTTTCAGGGTGATCAAATAAATACTAGTTTTGGTGGCTTTTGTTATGGATGTGTGCATTCTGTTTTCAAATCCTGCTTTACTCCTCTTGGGGGATACACTTTAGCAAAAGTCCAGTTTGACAAAACCACATGGTTATTGAGTACTTTTAGTGGATTCCATTCTGTTACAAATATTTGGACCAAGTCTTTGAAGATACCATCTTCCCCTCTCCATTCCCAGGGGCGCCCGAAAAAGGTCATAGCTACAGCCCAACCTTTCCTAACTAAATAGTAAAAACCTCCCCTAAAATTAATAAATTATCTAGTTCTCCTAGGGATAAACAGTTCACCTGAAGTTAAACAGTTTACCTAGGGTTAAACAGTTCACCTTAGGTTAAACAGTTCCCCTTGGGTTAAGCAGTTCACCTAGGGTTAAACAGTTCACCTAGGGTTAAACAATTCACCTAGGGTTAAACAGTTCACCTAGGGGTAAATAGTTCACTGAGGGTTAAACTGTTCACCTAGGGTTAAACAGTTCGCCTTGTGTTAAACAGTTCACCAAGGGTTAAACAATTCACCTAGGGTTAACGAGTTCACCGAAGGTTAAACATTTCACCTAGAGTTAAACAGTTCACCAAGGGTTAAAAAGTTCACTTAGGGTTAAAGAGTGCACCAAGCGTTAAACAGTTCACCTAGGGTTAAACAGTTCCTCTAGGGTTAAACAGTTCACCTAGGGTTAAATAGTTCACCTACGGTTAAACAGTTCACAAGGATTAAACAGCTCATCTAGGGTTAAACAGCTCACTAAGGGTTAAATAGTCCACCTAGGGTTAAACAGTTCACCAAGGGTTAAACAGCTCACTGAGGCTTAAACAGTTCACCTAGGGTTAAACAGTTCCCCTAAGGTTAAACAGTTCACCTAGGGTTAAACAGTGCACCGAGGGTTAAATAGTTCACCTAGGGATAAACAGTTCATATAGGATTAAACAGTTCACAAAGAGTTAAACAGTTCACCTAGGGTAAAATAGTTCACCTAGGGTTAAAGAGTTCAACTTGGGTTAAATATTTCACCTAGGGTTAAACAGTTCACCAAGAGTTAAACAGCTCACGGAGAGTTAAACAGTTCACCTATGGTTAAATAGTTAACGAAGGGTTAAACAGTTCACCAAGGGTTAAACAGTTCACTTAGGGTTAAACAGTTCACTTAGGGTTAAACAGTTCACCTAGGGTTAAACAGTTCCTCTAGGGTTAAACAGTTCACCTAGGGTTAAACAGCTCACTGAGGGTTAAATAGTCGACCTAGGGTTAAACAGTTCAGCTAGGGTTAAACAGTTCACCTAGGGTTAAACAGCTCACTGAGGGTTAAATAGTCCACCTAGGGTTAAACAGTTCACCAAGGGTTAAACAGCTCACTGAGGCTTAAACAGTTTACCTAGGGTTAAACATTTCACCTAGGGTTAAACAGTTCCCCTAAGGTTAAACAGTTCACGTAGGGTTAAACAGTTCACCAAGGGTTAAAGAGTTCACCTAGGATTAAACAGTTCACAAAGAGTTAAACAGTTCACCTAGGGTTAAATAGTTCACCTAGGGTTAAAGAGTTCACCAAGGGTTAAACAGCTCATTGAGGGTTAAACAGTTCACATAGGGTTAAAGAGTTCACCAAGGCTCAAACAGTTCACCTAGGGTTAAACAGTTCACCTAATATTAAACAGTTCACCTAAGGTTAAACAGTTCACCTTGGGTTAAACAGTTCACGAAAGGTTAACAGTTCAGCTCGGGTTAAACACTTCACTTAGGGTTAAACAGTTAAACTAGGGTTAATCAGTTCACCTAGTGTTAAATAGTTCACCTAGTGTTAAACAATTCACCTAGGGTGAAACATTTCCCCAAGAGGTAAACAGTTGAACTTGGGTTAAACAATTCACCTAGTATTAATGAGTTCACCAAAGGTTAAACAGTTCACCTAGGGTTAAACAATTCACCAAGGGTTTAACAGCTCACTGAGGGTTAAATAGTTCACCTAGTGTTAAACAGTTCACCTAGGGTTAAATAATTCACCGAAGGTTAACGTTTCACTTAGGGTTAAATAGTTCACCTAGGGTTAAACAGTTCACCTTGAGTTAAACAGTTCACCTAGGGTTAAACAGATAACCAAGGGTTAAACAATTCACCTAGGGTTAATAATTTCACCTCAGGGTTAAATAGTCCACCTAGGGTTAAACAGTTCACCTAAGGTTAAACAGTTCACCAAGGGTTTAACAGCTCAGTGAGGGTTAAACAGTTCCGCTAAGGTTAAACAGTTCACCAAGGGTTAAATAGTTCACCTACGGATAAACAGTTCATATAGGGTTAAACAGTTCTCCTAATGTTAAACAGTTCACCTAAGATTTAATAGTTCACCTACCGTTACACAGTTCGCCTAGGGTTAAACAATTAACCCAGGGTTAACAAATTCAACTAGGGTTAAACAGTTCACCTAGGATTAAACAGCTCACTATGGGTTAAACAGCTCACTGAGGGTTAAATAGTCCACCTGGCTTTAAACAGTTCACCTAAGGTTAAACCGTTCACCTTGGGTTAAACAGTTCACCAAAGGTTAACACTTCACCTCGGGTTAAACAGTTCATCTAGTGTTAAATAGTTCACCTAGAGTTAAACATTTCACCAAGAGGTAAACAGTTGAACTTGGGTTAAACAATTCACCTAGGGTTAATGTGTTACCTAGGATTAATGAGTTCACCTAGTGTTAAACAGTTCACCGAAGGTTAACGGTTCATTTAGGGTAAAAATAGTTCACCTTGGGCTAAACAATTCACCTAGGGTTAATAAGTTCACCTAGGCTTCACGATTTCACCAAAGGTTAAATATTTCACCTAGAGTTAAACAGTTCACCAAGGGTTAAAAAGTTCACTTAGGGTTAAACAGTTCAGCTAGGGTTAAACAGTTCCCCTAAGGTTAAAAAGTTCACCTAGTATTAAACAGTTCACCAAGGGTAAAATAGTTCACGTAGGGATAAACAGTTCATATAGGGTTAAACAGTTTACAAAGGGTTAAACAGTTCACCCAGGGTTAAATAGTTCACCTAGAGTTAAACAGTTCCCCTAATGTTAAACAGTTCCCCTAATGTTAAACAGTTCACCTAATGTTAAACAGTTCACCTAGGGTTAAACATTTCACTTAGCGTTAAACATTTCACCAAGAAGTAAACAGTTGAACTAGGGTTAAACAATCCACCTAGGGTTAATGAGTTCACCTAGAGTTAATGAGTTCACCAAAGGTTAAACAGATCACCAAGGCTTAAACATTTCTCTTAGGGTTAAACATTTCACCTAGGATTAAACAATTCACCAAGGGTTAAACAGTTCACTGAGGGTTAAACAGTTCACTGAAGGTTAATGGTTCACTTAGGGTTAAATAGTTCACCTAGGGTTAAACAGTTAACCTTGGGTTAAAAAGCCCACATAGAGTTAAAAGTTAACCAATGGTTAAACAATTAACCCAGGGTTAATAATTTCACCTAGGGTTAACGAGTTCACCGAAGGTTAAACATTTCACCTAGAGTTAAATAGTTCACAAAGGCTTAAACAGTTCACCTAGGGTTAAACAGTTCACCTCGGGTTAAAAATTGCTCCTAGGGTTAAAAGGTTCACCTATGGTTAAACAGTTCATCTAGGATTAAACAGTTCACCAAGTGTTAAACAGCTCACTGAGGGTTAAACATTTCACCTAGGGGTAAACAGTTCACCTAGGATTACACAGTTCCCCTAGGGTTAAACAGTTCACCAAGGGTTAAATAGTTCACCTAGAGATAAACAGTTCATATAGGGTTAAACAGTTCCCCAAGGGTTAAACAGCTCACTGAGGGTTAAACAATTCACCTATGGTTAAACAGTTGACCAAGGTTTAAACAGTTCACTTAGGGTTAAACCGTTCACCTAGGGTTAAACAGTTCACCTAGTGTTAAACAGTCCCTCTAGTGTTAAACAGTTTACCTAGGGTTAACTATTTCACCTACGTTTAAACAGTTCACCTAGGGTTAAACAGTTCACCTAGGGTTAAAAATTCACCTAGTGTTAAACAGTTCACCGAAGGTTAACAGTTCACCTAGGGTTAAACAGTTCACCAAGGGTTAAATAGTTCACCTAGGAATAAATAGTTCATATAGGGTTAAACAGTTCACCTAGGGTTAAATAGTTCACCTAGAGTTAAAGAGTTCAACTTGGGTTAAATATTTCACCAAGGGTTAAACAGTTCACCTAGTTTTAAACAGTTCCTCTAGTGTTAAACAGTTTACCTAGGGTTAAATATTTCACCTACGGTTAAACAGTTCACCTAGGGTTAAACAGTTAACCTTGGATTAAACAGTTCACCAAGGGTCAAACAGCTCACTGAGGGTTAAACAGTTCACCTAGGGTTAAACAGTTCCCCTTAGGTTAAACAGTTCACCTAGGGTTAAACAGTTCACCAAGGGGTAAATAGTTCACCTAGGGAGAAATAGTTCTCCTAAGGTTAAACAGTTCACCTAGGGGTAAACAGTTCACCAAGGGTTAAATAGTTCGCGTAGCGATAAACAGTTCATATAGGGTTAAAAAGTTCTCCTAGTGTTAAACAGTTCACCAAGGGTTAAATAGTCCACCTAGGGTTAAACAGTTCACCTAGGGTTAAACAGCTCAATGAGGGTTAAACAGTTCACCTATGGTTAAACAGTTCAGCTAGGGTTAAACAGTTCCCCTAAGGTTAAACAGTTCACCTAGGGTTAAACAGTTCACTAAGGGTTAAATAGTTCACGTAGGGATAAACAGTTCATATAGGGTTAAACAGTTCACCTCGAGTTAAATAGTTCAATGAGGGTTAAAGAGTTCACCTAGGGATAAACAGTTCATATATGGTTAAACAATTCACAAAGGGTTAAAGAGTTCCCCTAGGGTTAAACACTTCCCCTAGGGTTAAAGGTTCCCCAAGGGTTAAACAGCTCACTGAGGATTAAACAGTTCACCTATGGTTAAACAGTTCACCAAGGGTTAAACAGTTCTCGTAGGGTTAAACAGTTTACCTAGGGTTAAATAGTTGACATAGGGTTAAATAGTTCACCTAGGGTTAAATAGTTGACATAGGGTTAAATAGTTCACCTAGGGTTAAACAGTTCACCCAGGGTTAAATAGTTCACCTAGAGTTAAACACTTCACCTAATGTTAAACAGTTCACCTAATGTTAAACAGTTCACCTAGGGTTAAACACTTCACTTAGGGTTAAACAGTTCACCATATGTTAAAATTTTGACCTAGGGTTAAACATTTCACCAAGAGTTAAAAAGTTGAACTTGGGTTAAACAATCCACCTAGGGTTCATGAGTTCACCTAGGGTTAATGAGTTCACCAAAGGTTAAACAGATCACCAAGGCTTAAACATTTCTCTTAGGGTTAAACATTTCACCTAGGGTTAAACAATTCACCAACGGTTAAACAGTTCACTGAGGGTTAAATAATTCACCGAAGGTTAATGGTTCACTTAGGGTTAAATAGTTCACCTAGGGTTAAACAGTTAACCTTGGGTTAAACAGTCCACCTAGAGTTAAACAGTTAACCAATGGTTAAACAATTAACCCAGGGTTAATAATTTCACCTAGGCTTAACGAGTTCACCGAAGGTTAAACATTTCACCTAGAGTTAAATAGGTCACCAAGGGTTAAACAGTTCACCTAGGGTTAAACAGTTCACCTCGTGTTAAAGATTGCTCCTAGGGTTAAAAAGTTCACCTAGGGTTAAACAGTTCACCTAGGATTAAACAATTCACCAAGGGTTAAACAGTTCACTGAGGGTTAAACATTTCACCTAGGATTACACAGTTCCCTTAAGGTTAAACAGTTCACCTACGGTTAAACAGTTCACCAAGGGTTAAATTGTTCACCTAGAGATAAACAGTTCATATAGGGTTAAACAGTTCACAAAGGGTTAAACATTTCACCTAGGGTTAAATAGTTCACCTAGGGTTAAAGAGTTCAACTTGGGTTAAATATTTCACCTAGGGTTAAACAGTTCCCCAAGGGTTAAACAGCTCACTGAGGGTTAAACAATTCACCTATGGTTAAACAGTTAACCAAGGTTTAAACAGTTCACTTAGGGTTAAACAGTTCACCTAGTGTTAAACAGTTCCTCTAGTGTTAAACAGTTTACCTAGGGTTAAATATTTCACCTACGGTTAAACAGTTCACCTAGGGTTAAACAGTTCACCAAGGTTTAAACAGTTCACTTAGGTTTAAACAGTTCACCTAGTGTTAAACAGTTCCTCTAGTGTTAAACAGTTTACCTAGGGTTAAATATTTCACCTACGGTTAAACAGTTCACCTAGGGTTAAACAGTTCACCTAGGGTTAAACAGTTCACCAAGGGTTAAACAGCTCACTGAAGGTTAAACAGTTCACCTAGGGTTAAACAGTTCACCAAGGTTTAAACAGTTCACTTAGGGTTAAACATTTCACCTAGGATTACACAGTTCCCTTAAGGTTAAACAGTTCACCTACGGTTAAACAGTTCACCAAGGGTTAAATTGTTCACCTAGAGATAAACAGTTCATATAGGGTTAAACAGTTCACAAAGGGTTAAACATTTCACCTAGGGTTAAATAGTTCACCTAGGGTTAAAGAGTTCAACTTGGGTTAAATATTTCACCTAGGGTTAAACAGTTCCCCAAGGGTTAAACAGCTCACTGAGGGTTAAACAATTCACCTATGGTTAAACAGTTAACCAAGGTTTAAACAGTTCACTTAGGGTTAAACAGTTCACCTAGTGTTAAACAGTTCCTCTAGTGTTAAACAGTTTACCTAGGGTTAAATATTTCACCTACGGTTAAACAGTTCACCTAGGGTTAAACAATTCACCAAGGTTTAAACAGTTCACTTAGGTTTAAACAGTTCACCTAGTGTTAAACAGTTCCTCTAGTGTTAAACAGTTTACCTAGGGTTAAATATTTCACCTACGGTTAAACAGTTCACCTAGGGTTAAACAGTTCACCTAGGGTTAAACAGTTCACCAAGGGTTAAACAGCTCACTGAAGGTTAAACAGTTCACCTAGGGTTAAACAGTTCACCAAGGTTTAAACAGTTCACTTAGGGTTAAACAGTTAACCTTGTGTTAAACAGTTCCTCTAGTGTTAAACAGTTCACCTAGGGTTAAATATTTCACCAAGGGTTAAACAGTTCACCTAGGGTTAAACAGTTCCCCTTAGGTTAAACAGTTAACCTAGGGTTAAACAGTTCACCGAAGGTTAACAGTTCACCTAGGGTTAAACAGTTCACCTTGGATTAAACAGTTCACCAAGGGTTAAACAGCTCACTGAAGGTTAAACAGTTCACCTAGGGTTAAACACTTCCCCTTAGGTTAAACAGTTGACCTAGGGTTAAACAGTTCACCAAGGGTTAAATAGTTCACCTAGGGATAAATAGTTCATATAGGGTTAAACAATTGACAAAGGGTTAAACAGTTCACCTAGGGTTAAATAGTTCACCTAGGGTTAAAGAGTACAACTTGGGTTAAATATTTCACCAAGGGTTAAACAGTTGCCCAAGGGTTAAACAGTTCCCCTAGGGTTAAACAGTTCCCCAAGGGTTAAACAGCTCATTGAGGGTTAAACAGATCACCTATGGTTAAACAATTCACCAAGGGTTAATCAGTTCACCTAGGGTTAAACAGTTTACCTAGGGTTAAACACTTCACCATGGGTTAAATAGTTCACCTAGAGTTAAACAGTTCACCTAGGGTTAAACAGTTGACCTAATTTTAAACATTTCCCCTAAGGTTAAACAGTTCACCTAGGGTTAAACAATTCACCAAAGGTTAACAGTTCACCTTGGGTTAAACATTTCACGTAGGGTTAAACACTTCACCTAGGGTTAAACAGTTCACCTAGTGTTAAATAGTTCACCTAGTTTTAAACAGTTCACCTAGGGTTAAACATTTCACCAAGCGGTAAACAGTTGAACTTGGGTTAAACAATCCACCTAGGGTTAATGAGTTCACCTAGGGTTAATGAGTTCACCAAAGGTTAAACAGTTCACCAAGGCTTAAACATTTCACTTAGGGTTAAACAGTTCACCTAAGGTTAAACAATTCACCAAGGGTTAAACAGCTCACTGAGGGTTAAACAGTTCACCTAGTGTTAAACAGTTCACCGAAGATTAACAGTTCACCTAGGTTTAAATATTTCACCGAAAGTTAACGTTTCACTTAGGGTTAAATAGTTCACCTAGATTTAAACAGTTCACCTAGGGTTAAACAGTTCACCTAAGGTTGAACAGTTCACCTTGGGTTAAACAACTCACTGAAGGTTACCAGTTCACTTAGGGTTAAAAAGTTCACTGAAGGTTAACAGTTTATTGATGGTTAAACAGTTCACCTAGGGTTAAACAGTTCACCAAGGGTTAAATAATACCTGTGGGTGATAATGTATCCCTGCCAAAATTTACAAGAGTATTATATTAGTATAATTAATGTGAGGTTATGCTAGCTGTGGCTCAATAAAATATTTTGTGGGATTGACTATTCAATTATGAAGTTAGGAAGCAAATTTCTTAACCACATAGTCATATAGTCCCTTAATCTGCTACAGATAGCAGCTAAATATCGCTTAAATTGCACATTGCCATCTTAGAAATGGAAAGTTACTGAAGGTATATCCCTGCTCCCAGACTGGATAGCCATGGCTGAAATGCTTTTGATCATATGTCTCCTTAATCAAAACCAACTTTTAAGGCTAAATAGCAACAAAAAGAAGAATTTTAACTTACCTCAGGAACTGAAGTGAAAAGTTCCCAGTCATAAATTGTCATATGATAAGCTAATTCTTGTGACCCAACCAGTTCCAAAGACTGTGCTGTTCCAGAGAGAATATCATCTTGTTCCGGCAAAGGAGTCTGGAAATAGAGTCAAGTAAGGAGGAAAAAATAGAAATCAAATTACATTGAAATTCAACAAAGGGTTTAAAGGATAATGTTGAGTCATTCAGAATTTTTTTTTTTGCCTCAGAGACGTAAGGAAAATATCCATGGCAGTTTTAAGCCCTACTAAGACTGGTGGGACTGAAAAATGAGGGCATTCTGATGCTAGAGACCTGATGCCTTGTGGTATCTCTTTCAGCTCATGTTTTGCTCTATGTATCAACTGTTGCTTTTCTCTTCAATATCATTGATGGCATGGAGAAGGAAGACATGGGTGGCTGCTTTGTCTTCCACAAGATACCTAGCTCATGTCTGCACTTTGGCATAGAACATACTTACTGTAGAACTATGATCTAATGGAACATTTAGAGGCCTTGGGCTATGTCCTAGAGTTGCAATGTTTCCAAATTCACAAAAAATACACAACAACAAAGTGAGTTGACTCACAAAATCTCTGGGAATAACTTTGAATTGATTTAGTAAGAATTTGATGTTATAAGTATTTGATCCTTTCAGCAATTATTAATATTTTATTTAGGGATGTTAACCATTTCTCATAAAATACTCAGTATTTGAATTAATTAATGAAGAATTGGGAGAGATTTACTAAAATTATTAATTATTTTATTATTATTATGGTATATGTAAAAAATTTTTATGTCAAATTATGTTGGAAGATTTTATTTTAAATAGAAACCTTTAAAAATGAGTTATACTGCTTCATAGAACCAAAGTCAATTTTTGCTGGGTTTGGTGTTAAAAGGGTTAAATAGGAACCCTCTAAAATGAGAGGTACTGTTTCATAGGATCAGAGCCAATTTTGGGTAGGTTGGTATCAAAAGGGTTAAACAAAAAGGGATCTTACCACAGCATCTAAATGTTCACGTGGTGTCAGAAAAAGACGTCCATTTAGACTCAGGCTGTTTACAATGCCCAAGTCATTCTCTCGAAATAAAATTCGTTCTGAAAAATTGCAAAGGAAGGAGAAAATAATTAAAATGTAAGTTATGTATGAATGTATGTGTATATGGGATGTCTCTAACCTTTGGTAATCCTTGCTGCTGCTGCTGCTGCTACTACTACTACTACTACCACACACACACACACACGAGCTAGACATACACATCATCATTTTTACATCTGCTTTTCTATGCTTCCACAGGTCCTTTCTAGCACAACTCCCCTTCACTTCCATCATCATCTCCTCTGTAAGGATCAATGTTTTGAGATCAGCACTAACCACCTCTGTAGCAGCGTTGTTTCATGGCACATAACAATAATCTATTCATGCGTAAGTTGCGCATGAATATCAACAACTTCTGCCCAAACAAAGATTTTCGCATTTCTTTTGTTTCACTTCATATTAGTTGCTGCTTTGACATCAAGAAGTTAACATCTATTTTTGCTGTGTCCACACTTAGCAAAAATGTAACAGTAAATTACAACTTCAGCCCGACTGGCGATATGTTGGCTAGGGACTGCCTTCCTTGCATATAACACTTAATTTTGTTTATTCACTTTATTTAGCATACCAGCACAACTTTTGTAATCCTGTTTCAGTTGTAAATAAATCATGTAAAAAGTTATAAAGTCTTATAATACTTTTACTGCCACCACCTTGGACGTGATAGGGGAACATCCTTTTCCCAGGGTTCTATCACTACAACAGCAAATTCTCTTCTTTTGTGGCGACTACCAAATAACAACTAACTTCAACTTCTTCTATGTTACATTTACTTTCGGCTAACATTGCCACGTAACAAAACCTACACATTCTCTTGCTAGTACAACAAAACATTCTATTGCTAAACCTCTAGTGAGGTTTTTCTCTGGGTAATGACCAAAATATGATCGTGAATACAAGTGGCCAAAATGTGTTTCCTCTGAAGGGTCTTTGGAGTAATGTTACTTGATAGAATGCATAGCTCGGAGATCAGAGAGTCACTCCAGATAGAGCTGCTACTTCTTCAAATTGAGAGATCATAGCTGTGGTTCTATAGACATGTGGTTACAATGTCTCAGGAAAGAATCGCTGGACCGATTTTACAAGCAAAACCAACTGGCAGGAGGCCTAGGGATAGACCCCAAGCAAGATGGTTGGATAACATCCGTGTGCTTGGCTGGGCTCACTTGGAGATCCAGCCGGATCATATGGAGAAGGTTGCTTCTGAAAGGAACCACTGGAAGGAGTGTTTGAGGAGTCTGCCTCCACGACCCTCTCAGGAAGAAGAAGAAGAAGAAGAAGAATTTATTGTAGGCATACCTCCATTAGATTTCACCTCACATAATACCAAATCTTCACCAAGAGAGAGTTTTTCCTGCGCTTGGACAATAATGTGGGACACTGTGGTTGTCATGGGAACACGGAGGGTACAGTAGCTGTGGTCAGCACAATACACACGAAAGATGGCTGTCAATGGAATAATGAGGAAAAGAAAAGTTAAATGTTGCACTGTAGAGAGAAAAAGTACAAGTTATAATGTAAGAGAAAGGGTAGAAGTTATAATGTTAATTTTAAGAGCTATAATGTTTGTTTAACTTACTTTCATCAGTAGCTTTAATGGGGCCTCTCTTGAATTTACTATCATCTATTAAATTTTCATTAGAGCCTTTCCGAGCTAGGGTTACATTAGGAGTGAGACGTTTTTTCACTGAGTATTTTGCAGGGTCTGTACAAATGTTACTGGTGGAATAAAATAGTAAAAAGAGAGGAAATCATTATATATAACAAAGAAGGTAAGATACCAGGTGGACCATAACGCACCAGAGTACTCAATACTTGGGGTAGTAGAGTGGGTAATATATATCCGAGAGAAGACTACGTTGGTATGGTCACGTGATGCGCATGAAAGACGACAGCTGTATAAAAAAGTGCAGGGCGATCAAAATTGACGGAAGTTACGGAGTAGGCAGACCCAGAAAAACCTGGGATGACTTGATAAATTCCGACCTTACACACTTACACCTCTCCAAGACAATGTCACTGGACCGAGGTCTTTGGTACTACGCAGTAATACAGAAGACCCGCCTTGCCTATGTACAAAGCGAAACCTACAGTCAGTAGGCACCTCTTAATCAAATATACACCCCCATCCCACTACTCCTACCCCCACCCCCATCTACACCACCCCTTTCTCTGTAAAGTTATGTTGGTGCCACAACATCCAATCCTAAATAAATGAGGTCATGTAGGTGTCAACTATTTTTCTTTTTCAATATGAGATTTTTAAAAAAAAAAGAGAGGGGGGAGAATCCTGTTACTTGAAAATGGAATATCACTTTTTTGTGTTCAGTAATGGTTTGTATTTTCTAATAAAGAATTATTCTTTATATTTTCGGAAGTGTTTGTTGTCCGACCATATCTTAAAGAAGGGGAAAATTGTGAAATTTCCCTTTCCGCATGTTGCAATGTGTTCACTGCATGTGTTGTTCCTGACAGAGAGGTCTCTAATTTGTGGTTTATATAAAGACTTGTTACACCTACATATGTATACGTGTGTGTATTCATATGCACACTAGTATTTCAGTATGCATATGTAGATGTACATTTTTAACTTAATTGTTTAAGCGTCAGTCATACAAAAGTGAGTTACAAACGAAGCGAAATTTAATTTCGTTTCGTTATTTGTTTTTATCGTCTCCGCTGAACCGGTGCGTACTCACACTCTATGCAAATTAGTCTGCCCACTACTAATTTTCATAGAAAAAGCATATAACGATATGTGCTTTTACAATTCTCCAGAAGGGCCGGTAGATAGGTAAATATTGCTGATGAGTTGTAACAACAACGAAACTAGTTCAATATTCCTTGTCTGGCTTTCTGGAGAATAGAGGGAAAGTGTTCCCTCGAAAACCAGTATGACTCTA